>CAMZMU010000037.1:80272500-80804126 GCA_947311845.1 Poa pratensis | reverse complement strand
AGTCGCCACTCTTTTCTTGGAGTTTCTTGCGCTCAGATGTCGTTTGGTTCGCACTGCCTGGTGCTTCCGACGGGCAGCGACGGAGTCGTCGGCCTTCTTCTTGGAGTTTTGCGCGCTCAGCGCCGCGAGTCTTTGTGCCCTTCACAGAGCTCCGTCCTGATAGCTTCAATCTCTTCAATCTTGAGGTCTCCTTCCTGATTTGGTAGAGATCCCCAAACAGGTCTTGACGGGACGGGGACTGGGCAATCTTGCCGTAGCTTGTTGTAACTCCTCCAACACGCGGACCCTGACGCCCGCAGTTCCTTCACCGATTCGCTTCCGTGAGTCGCGTCCTAGATCTGCGACTGACGGATCCGACGAAAACTTTTACTGATCCGATGGGAACGATGTATCGAACTCGATGCGATCTGCCTCGGGTCCCCACTCTGAGTCGACGATGAAGGGGACCCCATTGATGTCTTCAACTTGGCCGATGGCGATGTCCTTGAAGCCTGATTTCGATCCTGCGCGGAACGTGGACGCTCTTGACCGCAGGCCCCACGGTGGGCGCCAACTGTCGTGGTTTGTCACGCAGGTGTCATAGATGACTTCGTAGGTGTGGGATTACGCGAGTCAAGCATCTCGAGCTTGGGATCGCAGGAACAAAGATCAACACAGATTTTACCCAGGTTCGGCCCCCTCAATGTGAGGTTAAAAGACCTACTTCCTGCCTACCTAGATTGGTATTGATATGATAATCGAGGTGTTACAAGGAGGCGATCCGATCTGGTACTCTCGCCGTATGAGCTAGGGTTCGGGCTTGATAGCTTGACCCGCTCTAAGTCCTGCGAGTCCTCTTTATATACACAGAGGAATCGCTAGGTTTACAAAAGGAAACTTCCCCATAAGGAATACATCCACAGAGGCCTACTCGGAGACTACTTGTCTTCACGTCCTCCGGGATATGTCTTCTAGATCTTTTCCTTATGGCGGTTTCAATATTGGGCTTGCTCCCAAGTGGGCCTTCATTCCGTGCGAGTAAGTTAAGTCGCACTGGGCCGCGGTTATCCAGAAAGTATTCCCCCGACACACGCCGCCTGTCCCGAGGGCAATGCTTGGCGTTCCGGTACGACGGAGATGCGACGCTCTCCGTGAAGATCTTCGGTGTCGATGGCGGACGTGGAGTGCTGCATGGAGAGCAGCAGCGGCAGTTCGAGCTCCTACGACGAGGATGAAGATGAGGAAAACTCATCTGACATCAAGGTCGAGGGGAGCTCGTCTTCCTGAAGGCGAGGAGCTTCGGACGGGCGCCATGGAGATCTCGTTGACCTCCTCCCCGGCGGCCTTGACGACTTTCTGGAAGTAGCGTCTTCCATTGTACGGCGGTGCTCCTTGCTCGATGGGAGCCAACCTTTTTGTTGTAAAAAAGATCGTCCCCTTGTAGTCCTTGTAAATGAAGAAGATCTTTTTCCTTGTCGCGCTGTGTGAATGAGAACGAGTTTTTTGCAAAACGCGCTCCCATTACTGCAGCAGCCGTAGCGTCAAGGGGTAGGTGGAGCGTGGGAGGCCTATAAAAGACCTCCAGACTCCAACTCCCTTGACACATCTTCTCGCCTTGCTCCGCTCCTCTCTTCCTTGCCTCTCCACGCCCCGCAGAACAATGTCTGGCGAAGCAGAGAGGGCCTTGTCCGACGTGTCGACGGCGGAGTCCGTCTTCCGAGGCGCGGCGGAGGCACCCAGCGAAGCTGGAGCCCGAGCCACGGAAAGGACGAGGTCGTTCCCGCCCTCGGGTCTCCTTGGTTTTCCCCGCTGGGGAACATCGCCGGTTCTGCTGCCATGGAGCATCGGTGGCGCTGGCGACCCGGAAGGACACCATCAAGATGGAGCTGTGGAAGGAGGCCGCAGGCAATCAGAGATTGACCCTCTCTCTGCGACCTTGACGATGTCTTCAAGGTAAGGTGCCTTGGTTCTGGCAATACGACCCTTGGGAAGATCCTGCGCCTTGACTCGATCTTTTCCCTTCGTACAGGATGAGGAAGACATCATGGATAAGTTCGTGGACCACGTGCACCTCCTCTGCAGCCAGCATGTGCCGGGGTTTGCCCGGAAGTTCCCCGGCCCGTGGGACCCCTGAAGATCCTGCGCGAATGCCCTCCTTCATCCCAGGCGTCCCCGGGAGTCCGGAGTTCACCCGGCAGGCAATAAAACAGAAGACAGATCTGCACAGCCAGGAGCTTGAGCTGGCCTTAGTAGCATAGGCTAGATATGTATCCAGGAAAGCTTCGACTGAATGTAATCAGAATTGTAAATTCAGAATGTAAGTTCAGATGAATGCAATCCTAGGGCTCAACTCCCGGGGTCATTTCCCAAACCTCCCTTGCACTAACGCGCCGTCAAGTTTTCTGAGGAGATCTCTTAGGTGACAAGTACTCTAACCGCCTGTACCGGTAGCAGCACCCCTAAGAGCACTATGCCTTCCGGGAGTCCACTCCACAGCCACGGGTACTAGGCCAGAAGGGAAATCTGACCGTTCGCCGGGGAGGACGCATTACCCCGCAAAGGTTCTCATCAACTGTCAAGCATGCGCAGGTTGGTGGGTATATTGACTCCGAGCGAGATATTATGCCTAGAATGCAAGATGCACATGCAAAGACTTAGCTGGTTTTTGCCGTGCTTGATCTACTCTGTCCTTCCCGGGTATCCAGCTCCTGAGCCGCTCTTCAGCATCCATTCCTGTCCCGGGAGAGGCGCTACACATAACACACTTTCAGTAGGAAAAGAATGGACCCTCCCTTACATGTCGTGAAAGTGTTTCATCCGGAGCAACCCGCAAGCAAAGTTGAATGTGCATTTCTGTGTTTAGGTTCTTTAAAACACAGCACTGCCCGTTCCACTTCTTACCGCGGCAGTACGGCACGATCAGGTGGCAGCGCCTACTGATAGGCTACTCGCGCTCGACCTGTCAGCCACCGGCACCATGTCAGCCCCCTGCTTGGGGGTTGTTACGGATAACACACTTCACGACAACAAGAGAGGCTCACGGAATTGAAAAACTTATCTTTTATTCCTTGGCGACGATTCTTACACCCTTATACAGAACACTAGCCCCTTGGGCGTGCTTAGTTGACTCGAACTATCTGCGATTCATGTTCGTATTCAGGGGTAGAATTTCCGGAGATTCTCGATGTTCCAGGCGTTGCCCTCCGGCCTGCCTTTCTCGTCCTCCAGATAAACAGCTCCGGGTCTCAGGGTATGCGTCACCCGATAAGGTCCTTCCCACTTGGACGACAGCTTGTTCATGTTATCAAGCTTCTGCTTCTTGCGGAGAACCAGGTCTCCGGGTTCCAGTACCCGTGAACGGATATGGCGATCATGATAGCGGCGGAGCCCTTGCTGGTATCGAGCAGATCGTAAGAAGCTCGCACCGCACCTCTTCCAGGAAGTTGATGTCATCAATCCTCCTCTCAGCTTGTGCGTCTTCATCATAGGCAAGTACCCGGGGGGATCCATGCCTGAGCTCTGTTGGCAAGACGGCTTCTGCTCCATAGACAAGGAAGAATGGTGTTTCTTGAGTGGCTCTGCTTGGTGTGGTTCTGAGGGACCACAAGACACTTGGTAGATGCTCAATCCAGTTCTTGCCCTTGTCTTCTAACTTGTCAAAGGCCTTGGTCTTCAAACCCTTTAGGACCTCCGCATTGGCTCGCTCCACTTGCCCATTGCACCTTGGGTAGGACACCGAGGCAAAACACACCTTGATTCCCAGCTCTTCACAGAAGTTGAGGAAGGATCGGCTTGTGAACTGAGAGCCATTGTCCGTTATGATTCTGTTGGGTACTCCGAAGCGGTACACGATCCCTTCAATGAACTTGATGGCTGCTTGAGCTGTCTGTCTTGGTACTGGCATCACTTCCACCCACTTTGTGAACTTGTCGATGGCCACGAAAAGGTATTCATGGCCCCCGACAGACTTCGGTATCTTCCCACGATGTCCAGCCCCCAGACCGCGAACGGCCAGGAGATTGGAATTGGCTGCAGAGCTTGCGCCGGCTGATGTATGTTCTTCGCATAGTACTGGCAGGCTTCACAGGTCTTGACTAGCTGCTCGCATCACTGAGGACTGTTGGCCAGTAGAACCCGTGACGAAAAACTTTACCCGCCAGTGATCTTGATGCCACATGACTTGAACATGTGCCCTCGTGGATGTCCCGTAGCAGTACTTGGCCTTGTTCTTGAGGGATGCAGCGGAGCTTGACTCCGTTGTCCCGTCGCCGGTAGAGCTCGCCGTCGATCATGACGTAGAGCTTGGCTTGACGAGCCACCCGCTCGGCGTCGTGATCGTCCTCCGGGAGGGCGTGCTCCATGATGTACTTGACGATGTCCCGGGCCCAGGGTGGGTGGGTTCCTTCCACCGGTAGCACCATCCGACGGAAAGAAAGCATAGCTTCCTCCGCTGGAGGGGCTGCCGGGTCTTGAGCTTCTGGGCTGGCTACCCGTGTTGTCGAGGTAGAAGGGTCGCCAGCCCCCGGCGCAGATCTTGTCGCGAGCCTCTCGGGTGGATCGAAGGTCGCCTGAGGACCTCGATGTAGATCCCGGGAGGCACTGGTTCTTGCTTGGACGCCACCTGCGATAGCTCATCCGCGGCCGTGTTTTCTCCCCGTGGGACGTACACAGCCCGGAAGTTGTCGAAGCGCCGCTGCAGCTTCCAGACCTCTTCAACGTATGGTGCCATCTGAGGGCACGCGTACTCCTTGTTCACTTGTTTGATGACTAACTGAGAGTCACCCTTGACGACGATCTTGTTGATGCCGAGGCCGAGGCAGCACGAAGTCCTGCGAGCAGGCCCTCGTACTCCGCCGTGTTGTTGGAGATGTTCCCTTGGTAGTGCATCTGGACGACGTACTTCAGCCGGTCCCCGGTTGGTGAGGTTAGGACAACCCCAGCACCTCCTTTCCCCTTGGTGTAGGAGCCGTCGAAGTGCATGGTCCAGGCGCTAGGATCTTCCTTCCCGGGGAGGCAGGTTTCCTCTTCCGGGTCGTCGAACGCCGTCTCGGTCCACTCGGCCGTGAATCCGCCAGCGCCTGACTCTTGATGTTGTCCGTGTGCTCGAACTTGAGACCGAAACCTTGAAGCTCCATGGCCCACCATGATATGCGACCAGTGGCAAGTGGGTTCTCCAGGGGGCTTCTTAGGTTGTACTTGGACACCACCGTGATGGGATGGCTTTGGAAGTACGGCCTCATCTTGCGGGAGGCAATGAGGATTGCCAGCAGCAGCTTCTGCATCATGGGGTACCGCTCCCGGGCGTCGCGCAGCACTGCGCTGACGAAGTAGACCGGGTGCTGCACCTTGCGGGTCGCCGAGTCCTGAGAGGGCTCGGCTTCCTCCACGTCGACGTCTTGGGGTGGGGACGAGGTAGCCCCCGGCGAAGTCTCGTCGGAGGGAGATTCTCCATTCCCGACGGGCTCCGCACCGTCTGGAGGTTGCAGTGACGTCAGGATCGAGACCCCTGGTCACCCGGCAGCCTTTTCTTGCACGGTTGTCCCGGGAGAGAGTTCCCGGGTCGCTTGCCCTTGATCTTGCTTGACTTCTTCGGAGGAGCGTCACGCTCTACCACAAGCACAGCGCTGATCACCTGGTTGGTGGCAGCAATGTATAGTAGTAGGGGCTCCTTTCTTCTGGTGCCACGAGGATTGGTGGCGAGGCGAGGTAGCGCTTAAGGGACTGCAGGGCTTCCTCGGCCTCGGAGGTCCACTCCACGGGGCCTGACTTCTTGAGCAGCCTGAAGAACGGTAAGGCCCGCTCCCCAAGCCTTGAGATGAAGCGCCCGAGTGCAGTGATGCACCCGTTGAGGCGCTGTACGTCCTTGACCCGCCGGGGCGCCTCCATGCGCTCGATTGCCTTGATTTTGTCCGGATTCGCCTCGATCCCTCGGTGAGAGACCAGGAAACCCAGCAGCTTGCCGGAGGGGACCCCGAACACGCACTTGTCGGGGTTGAGCTTGAAGTTGACCCGGCGGAGGTTCTCGAAGGTCTCGTGCAGGTCTTGGATGAGGGAGTCCTTGTACCGGGTCTTGACCACGATGTCGTCGATGTACGCTTCAACGTTGCGGCCCAGCTGCGGCCCAAGGCATGCTTGCATTGCGCGCTGGAAGGTAGCGCCGGCGTTCCGGAGGCCAAAAGGCATCCGGGTGTAGCAGTAGCAGCCCTTGGGAGTGATGAAGGCCGTCTTCTCTTGGTCCTCGAGTGACATCATGATCTGGTGGTACCCGGAGAAGGCGTCCAAGAAACACAGCAGCTCGCACCCGGCCGTGGATCCACGATCATGTCGATCCGCGGCAGGGGGAAAGGGTCCTTGGGACAGGCCTTATTCAGGTCTGTGAAGTCGATGCAGAGTCTCCACTTGAAGGTCATGGGCTTCGGTACCACCACGGGGTTGGCCACCCAGCTTGGGTGGGGAACCGACCGGATGACACCAGCTTCTATCAACTTGTCCACCTCGGCGATGATGAATTCCAGCTTTTCCTTGCTTTGGTTCCGGAGAACCTGCTTCACGGGGCGAGCCCCCGGATTGACCGCCAGTTTGTGCTCGATCACCTCCCTTGGAACGCCGGGTAAACCTGACGCCTCCCACGCGAAGACGTCAGAGTTTTCCCGAAGGAAGGCGACGAGCGCGCTTTCCTATTTGTCGGTGAGGCGGGCGCCGATGGTGATGGAGCGAACTCCGTCGCTGGTTAGCGCCACCTTCTTGGTCAGCTGCGGATCGCCATGGAATGGCGCCTTCTTGGGGGGAGTAGATGTGGAGCCCCCGGGTGCCCTTCGCCCCCGGGGAGAGCCCCATCATCCTCCTGTACACCTTGAGGGACATCCGCCATGATTGCCACCGTCTGGTTCAGCTGGTGAACGCAGTAGATAGCATCGTCGATGTCGGCCTTGACCTTGATCACGCCCCACGGCGCCGGAATCTTCAGCATGTTGTAGGCGAAGTGGGAGACGGCCATGAACTTGGCCAGAGCAGGTCTGCCAAGTATGCCGTTGTACGGTAGCGGAGTGTCGGCGATGTCGAAGACGATTTCCTCGGTGCGGAAGTTCTTGGAGTCGCCGAAGGTGACCGGAAGGGTGATCTTCCCGAGGGGTCGAGTAACACTTCCGTTCACGCCTTGGAACACCCGGTGTCTTGCAGGCGAGACAGGGGAATTTGAAGGATAGCCAGGACCTTCGCCGTCAGCAAGTTGAGGCTGGAGCCTCCGTCGACCAGCATCTTGGTGACCTTGTAGTTGTGGATGACGGGCGACACGATCAGCGGCAGGGTCCCGACCCCGGCAGTGTGTTGCAGGGTGGTCTTCTGGGTCGAAGGTGATGACTTGACTGGACCAGTCCAGGGGCTTGGACGGAGCAGAAGCAACCGCGTTCAGCTCCCGGACAAGTCTCTTGCAGGCGCCGTTGGAGGGAGGCAGAGAAGACCCTCCGTGGATGCACCCGACAACTCCAGTGACTTCTTGATACTTGCCGCCGTTGCCTCCTTGGGGAGCCGGAGCTTCCCCGTTGCCGCCGTGGGCGGCCTCCGGAGTGTTGTACCCGCGACCACCTTGACCGCCGCGTCCTCCTCCACGGCCCCGCGGCCACCGCCTCGGTTCCATCCACGGCCGCCTCCGCCTTGGCGACCCGTGGGACAGTCACGAGCGATGTGCCCGGCAGTGCCGCAGTTGTAGCAACCGTCTTGACTGACCCCATCAGCTCGCTTGCTCCCGGATGGCGAGGTTCTTGAGCATGCGGCAGTCCTTGAGCAAGTGGTTGCCTTCTGGATGGATGTGGCACCAGGGATCACCTTCACCTTCTTCCTCGGAAGTCGGCGCGGGCTTGGTCTTCTTCGGAAGAGGCTCGGTGACGAAGATCCGCTTGTCGGGTCCAGGGTCCCGCTTCTTGTTCTTGGCTGGAGCCTTGTCCTCGGGTTCATCCTCCCCGGGGAACTTGGCTCCTTCTTCAGCTCGAGCGCACCGATCTGCAAGCTCCCAGAGCTTACGAGCAGACTCGACGCGATGGATGCTCAGCTTCTCGCGCATCTTGGGGTTGCGGACGTTGGCGTGGAAGGACTGGATCACCAACTCCTCCTTGATGCACGGGATGGTGTTCATCTTCTGGGTGAAGCGCTGGATGAACTTGCGGAGAGTTTCACCCGGCAGCTGCTTGAAGTCGTGGAGATCACTGGGAGCCCCCGGGCGCTCGTACCCGCCTTGGAAAGCCCCCAGAAACTGCTCCTTCAGTGCCCGCCAGGAACGGATGGAGCACTTGGGAAGGTTGAGAAGCCAAGTCTGGGCATCTCCCTTCAGGGCCAACGGGAACCAGTTGGCCATCATGACCTCGTCCCCGGCAACCATGCAGCAAGAGAGTAGATCTGCAGAAAGTCCCGGGGGTTCGTGGTGCCGTCGTAGCGGAGAACGTCGATCTTGAATTTCTTGGGCCAGTTGAAGTGGCGGAACTCGGAGCGGGGGAGAGGGCGAGGCAGCCTTCGGCGAGGTCGATGCCCCGATCTTCCGGCGGTGACGTTCTCGGCGACGCTCGATGCGGTGCGCATATCCTCGTTCTGACGGCTGTTGAGCTCGTCACGAAGATCTGGGTTGCGCGAGGTAGACGACCCGATGGAGATGGCCTCGCCGTGATCGCGGTTTAGCCGATCAGCCATCGGTGGCGCGGTGCGAGGAGGCGGCGCCGTCTTAGCTTGACGTTCACCACGAGGCTGGCCTCGCGGATCACGTGTCTTGTCTTGTGCTGCTCCGGGATCGTCGACGGTGGGAGCTTGAGTGGGTTCGACCCACGGACCACCATCGGCGAAGTCGAGGAGCCTCTCGACGCGAGTCCTCCATTCTTGGTAGACCTTGGGATCGCCGCTGCTTGGAGGGAACTGCATCAGGGCCTTGGCAGCGACTAGAGCATCATGGCGAGCTTGCACGTCCGAAGGCGAGTGCGCGGAGGTCTTGCTCTTGGATGCTCGTGGATCCCCGCTGGGGCGAACGCCGTGGTTCCCTCCTCCAGCGGTGGGCTCCTTGCCAGCGCCGTTGCAGACGCTCTTCTCCCCGAGCGAGGAGGAGGCATGGTGGTGCCCTTTGGAGCCGCCGCTCCGCCAGGGCCGTTGTCCTTGTCGCGACCGTCCACTTCGTCCGGCGCCACCCTCTCCATGGGAGGCGGGGACGGAGAGACGCTCCGCCGTGCGCCAGCAGCACGACGTTCAGCTGAAGCTTGAGTGCGTGGGGAAACCGGCTTGGACGCCGCAGGGTCTCCCTTCTTCTTCGGAGGCATGCTTGACGAAGAACTTGCCGATGAACTTGATGAAGATGAAACCAGCGCTTGCGCCCCCTACCTGGCGCGCCAGATGTCGTGTCTCGATGCACGGACACCGGGAGTATAGGATACCCCCTTTTAGGTTCGGCACGGGGCGCGAAGGAGGCTGAGAATCGTCTTCTGGGCGGAGTCTAGATCAAGCTCTCTCCACGATCAAAGCATGCAACCAAAGGGACACAAGGAGCTACCCAGGTTCGGAGGCTAAAAGCCCTACTCCTGCATGTCTGGATTGATGGGTTCTTCATAGTGTGGCTTACAATGGAACCTCCCGGATGGGGTACCCGGAAGGGTTTTGGCTGGAGGTAGAAGAAGGACAGATCCTGACCCGGAGGAGATCACCTTCCCTCTACCTTCGCAGCCCTAGTCTAGTCTTGCTCTGGTTGGACTTGTGCCTTGGTTCGACCTCCCCTTCCTCCGTGCCTTGGTCCTCCTTTTATAGGCTAAGGGGTTGCCACAGGGTCACGTGAGGGGCACGAGGGACCTTCGGGGTGAAGGACCCTCCTCATCTAGTTTAGGGGGAGACGTGGCCTCTCCTCAGCCTAGCGTCTCCTTTGGGTTAGGTGGGAGCGTCCGCCTTGGGGTGGACAGGAGCTGACACCACCACGGGCTGTGCTTCCCGCCCGCGCTGCCTTCGCCTTGCTTCCCAAGTCTTCTGAGGTCTTCCAGCGTGAGGTGGAGAGCTTATCCACAGGACGTGGGGAAGTACCCGAGAGGGAGCCTGGCCTCCTGCCGGGAACTCGGGCTCTCGGGTCCTTCCTGCCTTCTTGCTTGGTTCGGGGACCCGGCAGGCCCCCAGGACCGGAGCCCTTTGTCGACGTAGGCCTTGCGTGTCCTGACGGTGAACCCGCCAGCTTGACTTGAGTCTTGGTCTTGTCCATCTTCATCTTGGGCCCACATGGGGTGGACCCACTTTGGCAGCACTAGGGGAACCCCGTGTTCCACTGCTGCGACAAACACCACAACTTACCAGGCACGGCCCGACAGAAAAATCCCCGAGGCAGACACGGGCAGGTCGCTGTCGATCTTCTTCTTTCTCAAGCAAACACCCCAGACGCCGACCCCAACAAACACAACGAAACAAATCCAAAGATCTGAGAAGGAGAGCTAGGACGCAAAAGAGAACTGGGGAAAGATGAACAGATTACTCAAACCACCAAACAAGGAGACTGACCTACGCAATCTTCAAGTCTTCCCCCACCAGGTTGGCTCTCTCTTCTTGAGAATCTGACTCCAATTCAACGAGTCTCAGGTCCAGGTTCCCTAACACCTTAAGAATCAACACAGGATCAGTTGGGATTGTTCCAGCAAGCTGGAGGCGCAGTGGTGAAACGGGATCCACCGCTGCAAACGCAGCAGAACTCCACCCTACAGGTACCATTCAGAAAACACAGTCACTGCCCCTTCTTCAGAATTTCGGATGCAGTAGCACTAGCATACAAAGGGAATGGATATGCACACTTCAAAATCATGTATAACCAGAATGTGAATATGCAAACTCGAATAGATGGCATGCTCCATATGAAAATGCTCTCTGATTTAAAAGATCACTAGCACATTATCAGTCTGGTTGGGAAATAGATATGTAACAAAATACATTAGACAAAAGACAAAAAAGAGGGGAAAGGAAGGGATATCCATCTGGATACCAACAGGTTTCGCACAACATCTGGGTATAAGCATAATCTATAACACTGATACAAGACTTAAACACTGAAACAAGACTGAGCAAAAACTAAATCAATACTGAATCAAACAAGATTCATATGAGTTGGTCCAATACTGACATACTCTTGTGTTTAAACATTTAGAAACTGAATAGCATATATAGCATAATCTACCTGGCACAAAACATAAGACTGAAACAGATAACAGAACACCGAAAACTCTTATTGTTTCACTAAAAACAAGACTAAAACACGACAGTCGAATACCATTTTGATGATGTCATTAACTAAACGAGATGATGCCATGTAGAAACAGATACATACTAAAATATAGAGACTGCACATAAAGTATATTAGATAATAACACTATTTCCATATGATCAAAATCACCATCAACAACACGACAAGCGCACATTATAGTAACTGAATATGACTACAGCATGGTACACAATGCAGACAAAAAGAAAAAATACATCTCATTGACGGTATACAATGCACGATATAGTAACTATCAACTAGTGATAGATCATCAAGCATCTAAGAAAATATCCACCACTGATATATCATCAAGCATCTAATCATCCATCTATCTGAAATAAATAACTGAGAGACAACAACCTATACATGCAAAGGGTCAGAGAGAGATTCAGATACAGAGACGTAGAAACAGGAGCGAGCGGCGGTCAATTCCAGTAGAGAAAGAGATAGAGTAGATTCAGATACAGAGAGAGGTATAGAGGAGAGATAGAAGCGGCGATCGATTTCAGTACACAGAGAGAGATAGAGAGAGTCAAATTCAGATGGTCGATTTTAGGAGAGAGAGAGAGAGAGAGAGAGACTAAGAAAGGGGAATGACTGAAGAAAGACTAAGAAAGGAGAAAACTGAGAAACTGACACTGACAACAATGAGAGTTAAAACTGAGACTAAAATAATGTAGGGGATCGTAGGCAGAAAACAAAAAATTTCCTAACAATGATAACCTTAAACTAGCCAGGATCTATACTATGCAGATATAGTAATAAACGTAGGAGATCGATATACATACCCTTGTAGACCGAAAAGCGGGGATTACGCTCCCGCAACAAGCGTTGTCGAAGTAGACGACGTAGCCGACCTCGAGGTCGTGTAGAGGAAGAAGACCTTCGAGCGCCACAGGCGTGGCACCTCGCAGGGAATCGCACACGTACGGCGAAGATGACTTCCTCCGGGCTCCGATCCAGGGACGAGCAGCGGAAGACTTGGACCGGAAATCCAGCAGCACGGGGGAGTGCTTATGGTGGGAGAAACACTCACCCCGTACACGACTCCAATTGCGGAGTCACGATTAAACGGAGAGAGAGAGAAATTGGTGTGTTCCAAGAGGGCAAAGGGGCACCCATTATATATAGGTGGAGGAGGGGGACCATCTCCCTTGGCTAAGCATGTGGGACTAATCCCCACATGGCCTAGCGGCCAAGGAGGCAGCCGGCCACCTAGGTGGGCCCCATTCGGCCCACCTAGGGCGGTTAGCCCTCCTCCCCCTTTTTTTCCTTTTTCCTTTTTGGGATTTTCCCCTAATGGGCCTCTAAGGCCCATTTAGCTTTTAATTCTTTTTAAAATCAAATTTAATTAAATAAAAAATTATTTAATTATTAATTCAACTAATTAATATCAAATACATTTTATCTAATTAATTCTAACTCCGAAAACTATTTCGTTGCTCTCCGATCTCCACCGGAACTCTCCCGGAACATTTCCGGTGCTCTCTTTTATTTTCTCTTCTATTTCCAATCTAATATAAATGTCATCCTCCTTAAGTGTGTTACCCTAGCGGTTTGAGATCTCGCCAGACATAATCGAGACACGCTCTCCGATTAATGATTAATTCGTGGACCTTGGATACCCAAAATTAATCCCTGTGAGATAACGAAATAACTTTGTCGTTCGAACCTAGACGTCGAGTCTTAAACCTTTTGCCTGGCGATACTTAGCGTGTCCGAGACTCGTTCATAGATATCATGATACCTAGCTTGACCTCGTTATCGACAACACCATCTTCTACTCGTCCGTGATAATATGTCCCCGTGACCTAGTCACATGCTTGCAAGCTTATTTGACATAATCTCACCGAGTGGGTCCAGGAGTATCTATCCAGCTATGCGGATTGGCAAATCCCGGTCTTGATCCCTCATCTCAACATACTCCCTTCCGATACCCGAAAGGGACACCGTTATTGTTATAGTATATAAGCAATGACGTTTGATGCAATCAAAGCATCTTCCAGGAATAGCGACAAGAGTTGATCTCACGGTCAAAGGCGTAATGACTACGTCCTACAAATATTGGGTATGTCCATCACATCATTCTACCAACGATATGACTCCATTGTCAACTGACACCGTTGTCACATAATCGGGAAACCTCGATCATCGATTGCACAATGGACTAGTCACATAGAGGCTACTAGGGACCTGGTTGTCTACGTACCACACGTGTATTAATGTTTCCGCTTAATACAGTTATAGCATGATACAAAAACGTATTATGAACAAATGAGATATGATAAATAAAACACTTTATTAATTGCCTCTAGGGCATATCTCCTTCAGTCTCCCACTTGCATTAGAGTACAATTTATTCCAGATTGCAACTTGGCAAAAGCCTAACACCCATAGCATTCTGGTGTTTTACATGCTTATCTAGTGGAAGAGGCTTTGTCAGGGGATCTGCCACATTCAGATCCGTATGCACTTTGCAAATCTTCACATCGCCTTCCTGTACATACTGTCGTATCACATGGAAGCGTCGGAGAATGTGTTTGGCAGTTGAGTGAGACCTTGGTTCCTTCGCTTAGCAATAGCACCCGTGTTGTCGCAGTAGAGGGTTACGGGGTCTTGCGCGCTAGGAAACACTCCAAGCTCGATGATGAACTTCCTCAGCCATACAGCTTCATTCGCGGCTTCTGAAGCAGCAATGTATGTACTCCGATTCCATTGTAGATTGGGCCACTATAGGTTGCTTCCCGCTTCTCCAGCTTACAGCGCCACCGTTCACCTTGAAAATATATCCTGTCTGTGACTTTGAGTCATCTGGATCTGTGCAGAAACTTGCATCAACGTAACCTGTTACGCCAAGTTTTTCTTCACAGTCCCCATACACAAGGAACATTTCCTTTGTCTTCTTGAGATGCTTAAGAATGTTCTTAACAGCTATTCAATGATCCTTTCCAGGATTACTTTGGAACCGACTCGTCAAACTAAGAGCCAATGCTACATCAGGTCGAGTACTTAACATGGCATACATGATCGAACCTATGGCTGAGGCATAGGGATGTTTAGCCATCTCGGCTTTATCATGTGCCGTCACAGGGCACTGAGACTTTCTCAATACCTTATTCTTGATGACAGGCAGAGAACCTTTCTTTGCCGTCTCCATACTGAACCGTTTCAGTATCTTATCAAGATAAGTACTCTGACTTAACGCCAATAGACGCCTTGATCTATCACGATAGATTTTAATGCCTAATACGTATGCAGCTTCTCCTAAGTCCTTCATTGAAAATTTACTGTTTAAATATTTCTTCACGCTATTCAGAAGATCCACATTATCCCCAATTAGTAATATATCATCCACATATAGAACTAGGAACACAACCGAGCTCCCACTCATTTTCTTGTAAATGCAGGTCTATTCCGCATTTTGGATAAGTCCAAAACCTTTGATCACCTCATCAAAGCAGAGATTCTAGCTCCGAGATGCTTGCTTCAGTCCATAAATGGAACGCTGAAGTTTGCATACCTTGCCAACATTTTCTGGATCGACAAAACCTTCAGGTTGTACCATATACAACTCTTCCTCAATGTTGCCATTTAGGAACGCTTTTTGACATCCATCTGCCATATTTCATAATCGTAATATGCAGCAAGTGCTAGCAAAACCCGAATAGACTTTAGCATCGCTACCGGTGAAAACGTTTCATCGTAGTCAATTCCATGAACTTGTCGGAAACCCTTTGCGACAAGCCGAGCTTTATAGACGGTCACATTACCGTCAGCATCAGTCTTCTTCTTAAAAATCCTTTTATTCTCGACGGCCTTGCGCCCTTCGGAATCTCCATCAAAGTCCATACTTTGTTGTCATACATGGATCCTATTTCGGATTTCATGGCTTTAAGCCATTTTTTCGGACTCGGGCCCTTCCATAGCCTTTTTGTAGTTCGTAGGTTCGTCTTGTTCAATTAACATGACGGTGCAGACCAAGTTGCCGTACCACTCTGGTGTGGCACGTGTCCTTCCAGACCTACGAGGTAGAATAGCATCCTCGACATTTTCTCCCACTCCATCTGTGGAGGACGTTCCGGAACAGTTTCCGTTGCGCCACTCGGAATTTCGAGTTCAGGATCAACGATCTCGTCGAGGTCTATTTTCCTCCCACTTACTCCTTTGGCGAGAAACTCCTTCTCGAGAAAGGTGCCGTTCTTCGCGACAAACGTTTTGCCCTCGGCTTGGTTGTAGAAGGTGTATCCAATGGTTTCCCGCGGATACCCTACAAAGACGACTTTCTCCGATTTCGGTTCGAGTTTGTCAGGTTGTAGTTTCTTAACGTACGCCTCACAACCCCAGACCTTCAGGAACGACAACTTGGGTTTCTTGCCATGCCATATCTCATACGGTGTCATTTCTACGGATTTGGACGGAGCCCTATTTAAAATGAATGCGGCTGTTTCTAACACATACCCCCAAAATGATACGGGCAAGTCGGTAAAACATCATAGACCGGACACTATCTAATAGGGTACGATTACGTCGCTCGGACACACCGTTGCGTTGCGGTGTTCTAGCCGGCGTAAGTTGCGGCACAATGCCACAGGCTTTCAGATGTGTGCCAAATTCAAAACTCAAATATTCGCCACCACGATCGGATCGAAGGTGCTTGATTTTCTTGCTGAGTTGATTTTCAACTTCACTTTGAAATTCTTTGAACTTTTCAAATGTTTCGGACTTGTGTTCCATCAAATAGATATACCCATATCTACTCAAGTCATCGGTGTGAAGGTGACAAAGTAACGATAACCATTGCGTGTCGACACGCTCATTGGCCCACACACATCTGTATGTATGACTCCCAACAAGTCCGACGCCTGTTCCATGAAACCATTGAACGGTGTCTTGGTCATCTTGCCCATGAGGCACGGTTCGCATGTATCGAGGGATCCAAAATCCAACGAGTCTAAAAGTCCATCAGTATGGAGTTTCTTCATGCGCTTTATACCAATATGACCGAGACGGCAATGCCACATATACATGGTGGTATCGCCACTAAGTTTAATCCTCTTAGCATCTACGTTTTGAATGTGAGTACTACGATCGAGATTCAGCAGGAATAAACCATTATTCACAGGAGCGTCAACATAAAAGATATCATTCATCGAAATAGCACAACCACTTGGTACTGAATTGAACGAATATCCGTGTTGCAACAAGCAAGAACCACTTATAATGTTTACACTCAGAGACGGTACAAAATAACATTTATTTAAAACCAAAACTAATCCCGATGGTGGATGTAGAGGGAGAGTCCCGACAGCCACCACGTCAACTTTTGATCCATTGCCGACGCGCATCGTCACCTCATCCTTCGCCAGGCGCCGTTTATTCTGCAACTCCACCTGAGAGTTACAAATGTGAGCAACATAACCGGTATCAAATACCCAGGTATTACTCCGGGCGCATGTAAGGTAAACATCAATAACATGTATATCACATATACCTTTCTCTTTCCCGAGGGCAATCTTGCCTTTCTTTGCCAGGTACTTGGGACAGCTATTCTTCCAGTGATCATTGCCTCCGCAGAAGAAGCAGTTGCGTGCCTTTGGTTTGACAGTCAGCACCATCTTTTCCATCTTGACTTCCAGTTCGGCAACTTCAAGCATTGTCATAACTTCTGGCAGGGATTTCGACGTCCCTTCCATGCAGTAGTTCATGACCGCATCTTTATAGCTAGGGGGCAACGATTGCAGCACCCTATCAATAACCAGCTCATCTGGAATTCCACATTCCAGATCATTCAGGAGCTGAACGCAGCCAGACATCTTGGCTAAGTGCTCGCTTATGTTACCATGCTCTTCCATCTGGGCTGAGAAGAACTGCTGAGTAGCAGCAAACCTCTCAGCCATGACTTGTGGTGCAAAAACAACTAAGAGTTCAGTGATTATCTCATAAGCACTCTTGTTCTCAAAATGGTTCTGCAGGTCAGCCTCCATGGCAAAGAGCATGCCCATCTGGACATAAGAGGAAACTTCCGCCTTGAACTTATAGACATTCTTCTCATCTTCAGAGGCGATGTCTGCGGGCTTATCACCTATGGCGGCCTTCAAGATGTAGGCCACATTGTGGGAAGTGAGGAGGATCCTCAGATTGCGGAACCAGGACATGAAGTTAGACCCATTGGTCTTAAGCTTTTCTTTCTCAAGGAACATGCCTAAGTTAAAGGTGGGGCGAGACATCTACAATGGAATTTGCAAAAACATAAGACTTTGTTCATAAATTTAATTGAGTTCAAGTTTTTTTTTTAGAAAATAAACTACAAGAACTCCCACTCAAACGAATATCCCTCTAATCGTTTCAGTGATTACACGACCCTAATCCATTGTGCAACCCCTCATCGTCAGAGCCGGCAACACAACTTCAAAGGTAGACATCGGAATGTCAATCACAACAACTCTGTGACTCATGCTCGACCTTTCGGTCACCGTGTTCCGAGGCCATGTCTGTACATGCTAGGCTCGCCATTATAACCTCCAGTGTAAACGCTTGTGCAAACATGTCTTACACCCACTGTATGCGAACGACGATATGTATGACCCGATCGTCACGACCTGCCTCATAACGTAGAACTTTCTTGGTGGTGCACGCCAAAGGAAGAACACTAATGGTATTTTGGAGGGATCATCTTATATTACTACCGCCGTGTAACTAATATATAACATATATATATATATATATTATATATATATATATATATATATATATACACACAATATAAGATGTACTCAAAAACATCAAATGTAATGAGACATGATATGGTCTTGCGCCGATGGTCTCCTTCGCGCCACAGTTTATAAACAATTTAATAAATCTACCTTGACCATGTCATATTGCCCCTGCAAAATAAAGTTAGACGCTCTCTACTTTATCTTTTGTATATTTTACGTGGCTAGGGGCTGTCGTAAATAGAACCGCTTCATACCTACGAACCTATGACCACAACAACGATCAAATAATTGCATGTTTATTTATCCCTTTCGGGCCCTCCATTGAAAATGCAAGACCAACTAAAGAGAGAGAGATAGACACCCGACAGCCACATATACGGTACAAGCCATATGTCAGTTGTGGAACCAGTCTCGCGTAAGCGTACACGTAAGGTCGGTTCGGGCCGCTTCATCAACTCAATACCGCCGGAAATGCAAGTGCACTCTAGAGGTAGCAAATAAAAGAACGATGCCCCCGTGATAAACACGGGTTCTAAAGCGTACAACTATATCTACGCATAGATCGGCTCTGATACCACTGTAGGCGATCGTAGGCAGAAAACAAAAAATTTCCTAACAACGATAACCTTAAACTAGCCAGGATCTATACTATGCAGATATAGTAATACGCAGGAGATCGATATACATACCCTTGTAGACCGAAAAGCGGGGATCACGCTCCCGCAACAAGTGTTGTCGAAGTAGACGACGTAGCCGACCTCGAGGTCGTGTAGAGGAAGAAGACCTCCGAGCGCCACAAGCGTGGCACCTCGCAGGGAATCGCACACGTACGGCGAAGATGACTTCCTCCGGGCTCCGATCCAGGGACGAGCAGCGGAAGACTTGGACCGGAAATCCAGCAGCATGGCGGTGTGCTTATGGTGGAGAAACACTCACCCCGTACACGACTCCAATTGCGGAGTCACGATTAAACGGGAGAGAGAGAGAAATTGGTGTGTTCCAAAAAGGCAAAGGGGCACCCATATATATAGGTGGAGGAGGCCGGGAGACCATCTCCCTTGGCTAAGCCATGTGGGACTAATCCCCACATGGCCTAGCCGGCCAAGGAGGCAGCCGGCCACCTAGGTGGGCCCCATTCGGCCCACCTAGGGCGGTTAGCCCTCCTCCCTTTTTTTTTTCTTTTTCCTTTTTGGGATTTTTCCCTAATGGACCTCTAAGGCCCATTTAGCTTTTAATTCCTTTTAAAATCAAATTTAATTAAATAAAAAATATATTTAATTATTAATTCAAATAATTAATATCAAATACATTTTATCTAATTAATTCTAGCTCCGAAAACTATTTCGTTGCTCTCCGATCTCCACCGGAACTCTCCCGGAACATTTCCGGTGCTCTCTTTTATTTTCTCTTCTATTTCCAATCTAATATAAATGTCATCCTCCCTTAAGTGTGTTACCCTAGCGGTTCGAGATCTCGCCAGACAAAATCGAGACACGCTCTCCGATTAATGATTAATTCGTGGACTTGGATACCCAAAATTAATCCCTGTGCGATAACGAAATAACTTTGTCGTTCGAACCTAGACGTCGAGTCTTAAACCTTTTGCCTGGCGATACTTAGCATGTCTGAGACTCGTTCATAGATATCATGATACCTAGCTTGACCTTGTTATCGACAACACCATCTTCTACTCGTCCGTGATAATATGTCCCCGTGACCTAGTCACATGCTTGCAAGCTTATTTTACATAATCTCACCGAGTGGGCCCAGGAGTATCTATCCTGCTATGCGGATTGGCAAATCCCGCTCTTGATCCCTCATCTCAACATACTCCCTTCCGATACCCGAGAGGGACACCGTTATTGTCATACTATATAAGCAATGACGTTTGATGCAATCAAAGCATCTTCCAGGAATAGCGATAAGAGTTGATCTCACGGTCAAAGGCGTAATGACTACGTCCTACAAATATTGGGTATGTCCATCACATCATTCTACCAACGATATGACTCCATTTTCAACTGACACCATTTTCACATAATCGGGAAACCTCGATCATCGATTGCACAATGGACTAGTCACGTAGAGGCCACTAGGGACCTGGTTGTCTACGTACCACACATGTATTAATGTTTCCGCTTAATACAGTTATAGCATGATACAAAAACGTATTATGAACAAATGAGATATGATAAATAAAACACTTTATTAATTGCCTCTAGGGCATATCTCCTTCAAATAAATGAGAGATAACTGAGGCACTGACTAAACTGAGACACTAACTACAATGAGAAACTGACAAAACTGAAGAATAAAGAGAAACGTTAAAATGAGCTAAACTGAAGAATAAAGACAAACGAGAGAGAGAGACTGAGCAATAGAGATTGAAAAGGAAGAGAGAGAGAGAGAAAAATAATACTGAGAAAAAAATGAGCTAAACTGAGCAATAGAGATTGAAAAGGAAAAGAGAGAGAGAGACAGAGAGATAATCAATAATAGAAAAAATGAGAGAGAGAGAGAGAGAGAGACTGAAGAGAGAGAGAGAGAGACTCAAACTAAATAGATACTAAAATCAAATAATAGAGAGAAGGACTGAACCGAGATAGAGAGAGAGATAGAGAAATAGACATAATGAAACTAAATAATAGAGATTAAATAATGAGACTAAACTTAACTGTTCATGCATGTTTATTTTCGCAGGATGATGGTCGTGGATATACAAACGGCAGCCATGGACAGATGGACACATTAGATGCGACGATATGCTTTTCCAGGTAATTTCTCAACTAATATTACATCCAACATATTTAATATAAAATTATAGTACTCTTCAACTAACAAATAACTCTAAAAAAAATGCAGGACAATGATTTTACGTTCACTGGTTTGCTGACCGGGAAATTTGAGACAATGTATTCGTCACCACAATCATTATCTTCAATACAGGTACAAGTAAAATATGGGTAATCAAAAGAAGAACTAATCACTGATAAAAATACGTGACACAAAAAGAACACAATCAACTATCGGAGAGTAAAATTTCGGTTTACTGACAACGATTTCGCAAATGCAGATTGATCGTGCACAGGAGAATACCTGATACGTCTCAAACGTATCTATAATTTCTGATGTTCCATGTTGATATTATACCAATTGTTACATGTTTTATATACACTTCATAGCATTTTTATGCATTTTTCTGGGACTAACCTATCAACATGATACCACAGTGCCAGTTCCTGTTTTCTGCTGTTTTTGTATTCCAGAAAAGCTAGTCTGGAAATATTCTCGGAATTGGACGAAACTTGGACAGAACCTCCTATTTTTCAACACGTACACGGAGTCCAAAGGAGAGACGGAGGGGAGCCACGAGGCAGCCACACCATGGGGCCGCGCGGCCCCCCCTGGCGCCGTGGGGTGGTGTGGGCCCCACGGGCGTCTCCAGCCGCCGCCCTTTCGCCTATATAATCTTCACGACGCGAAAACCCTAAATACCCGATCCATTATCCACGAAAAGTTCCAGAGACGTCGTCGCCGTCAACCCTAGCTCGGGAGGGTTCAGAAGCTCTTCCGGCACTCTGCCGGAGAGGGGAATCATCACCGGAGGGCTCTACATCACCATGCCTGCCTCCGGAGTGATGCGTGAGTAGTTCATCCTTGGACTACGGGTCCATAGCAGTAGCTAGATGATTGTCTCTCCACTTTATGCTATCATGTTTAGATCTTGTGAGCTGCCTATCATGATCAAGATCATCTTATTGTAATGCTACATGTTGTGTTTATTGGGATCCGATGAATATTGAATACTATGTCAAGTTGATTATCAATCTATCTTATATGTTATTTATGATTTTGCATGCTTTCCGTTACTAGTAGATGCTTTGGCCAAGTAGATGCTTGTAACTCCAAGAGTGAGTATTTATGCTAGATAGTGAGTTCATGCCTCCGGTAAAATGGGAGAGTGATAGCAACTTCTAAGATTGTGGATGTGTTGTTGCCACTAGGGATAAAATAACCGATGCTTAGCTTAAGGGTGCGCCGTTAGGTCTAATGCATTTGTTTACATTACACACATTACTTAATGCGATTATCCGTTGCTTGCAACTTAATACCAACTGGGAACTCGGTATGACAACCTGGAGGTGGATTATAGTTGTTGGATAACGGTCTATGTATTTTTTCGTAATGCCCACATGAATATCATAGTAATCATCATGTCATATATATGCATTGTCATGCGCTCAATATTTTGTCAATTGCCCAGCTGTAATTTGTTCACCCAGCATGTTAGTTATCTTTTATGGAGAGACACTACTAGTGAACTGTGGACCCCGGTCCATTCTTTTACACTGATAATACAACCAACTGCAATCATTGTTCCTTTTCATTCTCTGCAATTTACTACTGTTTTCCACACGATACGTTTAATCCTTTGTTTTCAGCAAGCCGGTGAGATTGACAACCTCACTGTTTCGTTGGGGCAAAGTAGTTTGATTGTGTGTGTGTGCAGGTTCCACGTCAGCGCGCCACTGACAACCTTCAGAAGTGATTTTATGCTCCTACTGGTTCGATTAAACCTTGGTTTCATACTGAGAGAAACTGCTGCTACACTGCTTCATACCTTCCTCTTGGGGTCTCCCAACGAACGTGTGATCCACGTCATCAAGCAACTTTTTCTGGCGCCGTTGCCGGGAAGCAAGAGGATTTCTGCAAGGGGAGTCTCACGCTTCAAATCTCTTTACTTTGTTTTTGTCTTGCTTAGTTTATTTTTATTTTATCTTGTTTGCTTTTAAATATCAAAAAACACAAAAAAAATTAGTTTCCTGCATCTAGTTTATTTCGGTTTGTCTACTTTTGTTTCTTGTTTTAGTTATTATGTCTAGTTCTTTACTTGCTATCAATGGTTACTTTTCTTGAAACAAGTCCTATGGCTGAAAACAACATGAGAGAGCTTTATGAAATTTATCTTGAGTTGGGACATGAAGTGTTTGAAGAGAAAATTAAAAAACCTATGGAACTTTATTTACATGATAGTAGTAATATTATTACTATGAATTCTTTGAACACAATTATTGCTAATGCCATGGAAAATTCTAAGCTTGGGGAAGCCGGTTTTGATAAAAATGATATTTTTAGTCCCCAAGCTTGGAGGAGGAAATTTGCTTTGATGATACTTTGCCTCCAATTTATGTTGATTATAATAATTGTGATATTTTAGTTCCACCTACTATTGAGGATAAAGTTTATTATAATTATACTATGCATGCAATTTATGATGATTATAATGATGGATGTGCTAGTTTTACTCCCACTATTACTAATGAAATTTATTATGCTTGTGTGTGGAGAGTAATGATACTTTTATGCATATGGATCATGATAAGAATGATTTATGTGATAGCTATATTGTTGAGTCTATTCATGATACTACTGAAAATTATTTGGAGAGAGGAAAATATGGATATAAAAATCTTCATGTTATTAAATTTCCTCTCTTTATGATGAAAGTTTTGAGCTTTCTCGTGTGTTGCTTTTATATGCGGCTGGTTGCTTTAAGACCTAATGGTCATTATGAGAGAGGGAGACACGATTTCATATATCTCAATAATATTAAGTCTCCTCTCTTTATGTTGAAAGTTTTGAAGTTGCACTTGTTTTGTCTTCCTATGCTAGTCACTTTGTGTTTCATTGACTTGTTATCTTACAAGGCTCCTATGCATAGGAAGAGTGTTAGATTTAAACATGTTTTAATATTCTTATTGATGCTCTCTTTTATGTTTCAACTCTTATCCTTATGTGAGCATCCTAAAAATTACTATGCCTAGCTAAAAGGCGTTAAAGAAAAGCGCTTATGGGAGACTGCATTAGTTTTGACACAACATTTCTGACAAACAAATATAACCTTCCGTTTGCTCCAATAGTTGGTGTCTCCCCACATGGACACACCTACCTATTTGCTTGTGCTCTAATTGTCAATGAGGGGGCTGATGCATTCAAGTGGGTCTTCAGAGAATTCATTTATGCTATGGGTGGGAAACACCCTCAAACAATAATTACAGACCAAGACCGAGGAATGCAGGTTGCAATAAGTGAGGTGTTTCCACACACGGTTCACAAATCTTGTTTGTATCATGTGAAGAGTAAAGTAGAACAGAAAGCAGGCAGGACATTCCAAGTTAATGAGGGGCTATTTGAAGAGTTTCAGGACATAGTTGATAACTCTCTAACAGAGCAAGAGTTTGAGACATTCTGGCAGCAAATGATAGCAGACTATGATGTGGGACACATTGAATATTTCCAAACAATATGGAAGAGCTGAAAAAGGTGGGTGCCAGTTTATTTCAAGAAGGATTTCTTCCCATTTTTGCAGACAACAGCAAGGAGTGAAGGAACAAACTCACTGTTCAAAAAGAGTGTTGGAGCACAATATAGAGCATGACAAGTTTCCTACGGGAATATCAGAGAATCATGGACACGATTCATGCCAGGGAGAATGAGAGTGACCACAATGCAATACACAAGAAAGTACCACCCAAAAAGTTCAAAACTAAGTACTACTTCGAGATACAAGCGCATGATTTATACAACCTATCTATATTCAGGAGATTTCAAAGAGTCCTAACTGATGTCACAAGACTCCGGATAAGAGAAGAGGATCCAGGGAAGCTGTACCTGGTATTTCAAGCACCAAATTATCCAATCAAAGAGCACAGACCAAGGAACTATGTGGTCCAAGTTGACTTGGAGAAAGAAGAGTACACTGCATATGCTGCAAGTTTGAAAAAGATGGGTTAGTATGCTCTCACATACTGAAGATAATGCTGCACCTAGACATAAATCAAATACCAGACAAATATATCATTGACAGATGGCACAAAAAGTATAAGAAGCTGAATCCTTTACCTGTGCCAACAAAACTAGCTGACAATGATACACTCTGGTACAATCTGCTTGCACGTAGGATGGTGACAACAGCTTCCAAAGGAGCAACGTATCAGAGAAAGTACGAGTACTTGCAAGGAGAAATGGACAGGGTTGACAAGGGACTGGAAGAAATTGACAAGGAGCTTGAAGCAGAAATGAAAAAACAAGACGCTGAAACCAGAACAATAGCAAACTTCGCAAACTCATCAAATGCCGATGGAAATAACTCAACGATAGAAACTGCTAGACCCAAATGATGCACACACAAAAGGAAGGCCACGATTGATGACCATCGTTGAAGCTATAAAGGCAGGTAGATTTTACAAATGCAGCCACTGCAAGGAATATGACCACACTATAAGAAAATGCCACAACCGAGACAAGGTGTACAACCATCCACCCACTAGGAGGACTCGTAAAAGGAAGATGGATGGTCCAGGTGAGTGTGAACTTTTATCAAAATTATGAACTGATCCCTTACAAAAACAAAATTCATTTATTGAAGAAACAAACAAAAATGCTGACACCATATATAATTGATGACCAGGCACAAGAAAACGCAGCACCGCCCAAAGCCAAGACTCAAGCAAAAAGACCACCGTTGGCAAAGAAGAACCAAAAAGGAAACAACAAGAATCAACAAGACAACACCACGCATGCACCCGTGCCCGTGCAAGGTCCAGTAGAGATGCCGGGACTGCAAAGCTGAAATATAACCTACTGCAGAAAAAACAGACCCAAATTTTGGAGAAAGCATGGATGGAATTTATTTGTTGTATCTCTTAGTAATGCTTGTAGCTCTGAATATGCTATTTAGAATACTGCTTGTAACTCTGATAGTCTGATTATTCAAAAAAACAGGGAAATAAGGATTTATTTTATGCAAAAAAATCTGACACAACTGAAAAAATGCTGCTTTCACAAATCCTGGCTGTAGAACTCTGTTCATATGGCTAAATTAAGGCGTGCGAAAAAAATAGTTTAAACCGAACACTACGCTCTTACTTTTGGAAATTTTTCAAAGAGACGTATGTACAACCAAGCAAAATAAAGAAAAAAATTAAAATTATAGTTGACGCTATTTCATTAAGGGTAGACAAATAACAGGTATTCTCCCTAGTTTTCAAAAAGACAGGTAGTGCAAAATGTTTGTATGACACCGTGACAATAAGCTACAGACACTGTCATGCGAGCTCAACCTTCCCGCAAACAAAAGCTTGACACCAAAAATTGTTCAAGTATAAAAAGGTGCCAACCAAAGGGCAAAAAGAAAAAAACAAACAAGATCAATCATCGCCATGTGCGAGTAGCGCTCCAGAAGAAAACATCTCCTCTCGAAAATCACAAACTTGTTCCACCTTGGCTGCGACAGCGATCATATTCACCCTGTGAATAAAAACAACAAACCAAAAAAGGTGAGTAAAAAGCTGCAGTCTGCCTGAACTTGCTCATGAAAAAAGAATGAATGGAAAATGATACCACTAAAAGCTACAAAACAGACAATTACCAAGGCATAAAACTCAGTAACCAAGCTCAGATCAACTTGGTTCTTCGCGTAGAAATAGAGCTTGTTTGCGTACAAGATTCTTATATTGAGTACATCCTGATAAGAGAAAAGGCTTCGAGTGTCGACATCAGCCCTCCAAGTCTCCATTAATTTTATCATGAACACTCCGCAATCTTTCCTATTTACAACAACACATGGCCTTAAAAAACACAAACACAAAAAAAGGCGACAAAAGAAACTAAGGTTGAGATTCTTACCTAGGCTTTTGCTTAGGTACTGCAGGATACACTACTTCAAACTCTTGGAAGTTGTGATTCGGGCTGATGATCAACTCCCACAAAACGAATAAAGTTTTCTACCTGAAAATCAAGAAACATGAAACCGATTTCAGAGATAGCTTAGTGTGAATTAAAAAATAAAGTAAAAATGCAAAAACAAAACACTAACCATACGGTTCTTTATTGGTACATGCCATGCTGAATTCTCATCATAGTATGAGTCCAAGAATCCAAACAGTTTTTCATCGAAATCAACAACAAAAGCAAACCAATGACCAGTATTCACAATAGGGAAGAACAACTACAAAAGAAAAGAACAGATAAAACACGTAAAAATAAAATGATTGATAAACATATCAAGGGTGTGAAAAATGCTACGCTGTAAAATAAACAACATGTTCAGGTATCAAACAAAATAATAAAAAAAGCAGTTGCCTTATTATCTCTGTGCCCTAGTTTTCTCCCCTTACTTGCACTCGTTGCACCTTCAAAAGATACACGAACAGTGGCCTCTTGCTGCGCCCCGTTATATTTCCGAATAGCATCCTAGATTACGAGAGAGAAAATTGAGGAAAAAGGTATATGTGACCAAGTAAAGAACAAGCTAAAACATCAGTACAAACAAACGAGTGCTAATACTTGAAAAAGGATGGATAAAATGGTACAAACCCCGATATTAGGAAAGAAGTAATGCCTTCCGGATTTTGATGGGTGTCGTTCTTCAAAGAACACACGGCAGAAACAAGGGATTATGAAATTGTCTACCTCACCATTAGGCATCAACGCGACTCACCCAGAGACTTGTAGCTGCAGTGAACTTTTGGGTACTCAATACCAGAATCCCTACAGAAAACACAAATGAATTAACACCCACCCACACGGCGCATAGTAATAAAAAAAATATGAAGAATAGCACGTACAAGGGCAACATATAGCTTTCAACGACATCAAACAAAAACATAATGTTAAAAAACATGACGAAAACAAAGTGAGAAGAACAGATGGTCATACCTTGCATTAGAGCTGTGTGCTAGCTCAACGATTGCAGAATAATGAATGATATCCTCATCAGATACAGGAAATCTGGGATTAGACTGCAAAGGAGGGGTCTGCCCAGTCATAAGCCAATTAACAAACATGTACTTCCCCCGCAGTCGGCGTTTTGGGACATTCTGAGCATCATTGGTAACTGCTTCAGCATGAGCACCATGAACATTATCATGGGAAGTCGACGCACCATTCACATCCTGCTGATTGGGCTGATTGGGCATCAACAAGTTGTTGTAGACAATGTCTGCCTCCTTTGACATCTCAGAACACCTCCTCTGAAACTGATTAGAGCGAACTAGATGAATACCACCATCTGTCGCATTCTACACGAAAAGGGGAAACAACATAAAACTGATGAAAAAATAACAACTCAGTGTGAGAGGGTCGAAAAAAGATATGAAGGTCATACTTACCACTAATGGCTTAGGTGAAAAATCATTAATCTTAATTGGAGCTATTTTTGATCCATATTTCTGAATAGCTTGAAGCCGATTTAACTTGAAGATTTTAGCATGTGGATATAGAACATGAAACACAGATTCAGAAAAGAAAAAAGCACGAAGTTAGAACAAAAAACATAATCAAAACTGAAAAGCACAACTAACCTTCATGGTAAAAAAGAGAAAGGACAACTAACCTTCGTGACTGGGGAGTCCGACACATCTACCACAGGAATTGTTCCTTTCCCTGTAGCTGAAATAGACCTGCGATTTAAAATGTTTTGTTCATCTTCTTCTGACATCATTTGGCAATTCTAGACTTCACCTTCCGTAGCGGGGGCATTGCAGGGGGTGGAAAAAAGGTACTGCTAATGTTAAGACGAACCAAATAAACCACAAAAGAGAAAAACATGCCATAAATGCAAGCAAAAACTAGATACCTGTTGGATGAGTTTGACCCTTCACAACTTTGGTTATCACACACTCGGGGGTGACTGCGCGGGGATAAAAAAAGAAAAAAGGGATCAATGATATAACTGAAAAAACAGCAAGCACGAGAGATAGAGCGCATTTTCAGAGAAACATCTTAGAAAAAAGAAGAAAGTATAAATACCTGGGTCAGGAGTTCTCTTAGCTCCAGACACGCTTGGTTTATCAGCTTCCTGGGCAGTGGGGCAAAACTTCTGCTGAAGTCTTCGGACTCAACTCTAAAAGTTGCGCGCTTCACATTGTTGTCTGTGACCTGCAAGAGTAGACACAAAAAACAATGGGAGATTTTATCAGACTCATATTTACAACAAATCAAAAAGGGAGAACTATAGTGCAAAAAACTAGTTGAGACTGATCATACAACGAAGTGTGGCTGCTTATCAATGCTTCGATCAGCTTCCCTCTGGTTTGCTACTACTTTATCGTGCATGATGCTGGACTTGCCAAGAAAATCAAGAACATTTTGAACTAAGACTTCCAACTTCCTCTTACTGCTTGAAGACTTAGTTGACAGAAATTTATCACCAATACTGATGATACCATCTATTACCTACAGCACAAAAAAGAATATTGAAAGATGGCACTGGAATGAAGAGACTCAACAATAAAAATGGCCTGCAAACTGAGCTAACAAACTAATAAAACGTACATCAGGCTGCAATGAGCTAACAAAATCCTCTCTCGCTTTGATCCTGAAGTCATGAGACAATGGAGACAACACAGGAGAGACTCTACAAGATCCATTTCCTTGAGAAGAACCCGAAACCTGCAGGAAAAAAAGGATATAAAATAGGGTAAATATATAGCTGAAAGTAAAATATAAATCGAGTTCCATAATACCCACCAACTAAGAAACATACATGTACAACAAAAAAGAAGGAAAACCTACACTGGGGTGGTGGCCAGCAGTCCTAATTTCCCTTTCTATAAGAGTCTTCTTCCCAAACTGATGTCGACTTTTTCGATCAAGTTTAGAGAAAACATGAATCATATCTCCCTTCCATACCAAAACCCTGGGAGTAATGTGACAGACATTCTTTATGCCAAAGTCCAAAGAATCGAGATAACGGACCTGGCAAAAAAGAGATGAGACATAAGTATGAAGATATAGAGTACCAAAAAAGGTATAGACATTCGATCAAACAAGAGGCAGGATGCTCACGTACCACTGGAACATAGATGCAACACACAGGAGACTTCAACCTTCTACCTTTTGATTTAGCAAACAATCTGAACTCATTCAACCTATCTTATCTTATATTTACTAATTGGAGGCACCGTAGAAGGCACCACGTTAATCCTAGAGTTTACTTAATTATATCCATTGGATCAATCAATAATCGATTTAGAGCCGTCTGATGATGGAGGTTTCGCCTCTCGCGCCCGCACGTCTCATTTGTTTCCGATTCGTGTAGAGACGATCGCGAGTTCGATCCAAAAGCAATGCACGCACATCTTATAATTAATAATGGTTGTTTATGCCAACGCAAGTTACCTCCGCCCGCACGCGTTCGGCGAAGGCAGCGACCAAAACTGTTGAAGCCAGACATCTGCTGAAATTCTTGAATGCGGCGCGCTGGCCTCAATCAGGATCGATCTAGCAGTAGGCTATCCGTTCCGATCGGCAGCTTCTTCAAGGATCCTGATTGATGGCGTCACCTGCTGCATGCCTGCATCCACCCTCGGTATAAACTTGATTATAAAATTGTATGCATGGTATACACCACGATCCAGCAATTAATTTACACATAACTCTTTACGCTTGGTCTTATCTCATCATGGTGGCATGGAGTAGTAACCAGTATCCTCTATAATTCAAGTTTTTACAGGGAACTTTATGGTTTCTGTATTGCCATCCAACTGCAATTGATTAATCATGCAAGGTCTTTCCGGCCAGCAAACATGTACTCGCTCCGTTCCAAAATAAATGACTTTGGATGTATATAGACATCTTTTAGTGTGTGCATATATCCAAGTATATGCCACGCAATCAGTTCATGTGCCGACTGCCGCTGGCTTCGATGGATGAGCTGCACCGAATAAGTTAGGCTTCTGTCACATCTGGCTTCCATCGATGAGTGCGACCACGGCGACACAGCCGCTGATCGGATGCATCATGCATCATAGTTGTGCTTCTGATCGAAAGCATCATGCATGGGCGACTATGAGGCTGGTACGTACCCCTTAATATAAAATCCTGCTGACATGCAAATCCCACTACTGTAGCACATAGTTGTGCATGCATAATTAACTCTTGGTTGGTTAGTGATCGGTCTGTCAAGATTAATATAATTCTTGGATCTATCTAATAGTATATCCGAACCATGCTACGCTAGCATACGAACACAGATAATCACATCTCAGTGTGTCTAATTCGTTTTTGAATAGTAGAATAGAGCAGAAGGTTAATATTGCTTTACTAATCAGATAAGAAAAGGGCTAAACTATTTTCTCATGGATATGCTCAATCAACTTTTTCCGTGTGAAACAAATAACAGAAAAACACTATCAAAACATTTAAGTGAATGTGTATTACGTGTGTAGGATTTCCCTAGAAATGTAGAGTCCCATGTATGGCCACAGGTCAGCCACAGGTCAAACTACTGAGTCCAGGCAAACCCGTCTGCATTGCATATATGACACACCTTAGAAAATGTGTGCTTACAATGGGCAATACTTGCATGTTTCTTCATATAGTATAATTTCATAAGCGTATCACTATCTAATTCCAATTTTCTTTATCAATAACTATTCCATTATGAGCAATTATATGTTTATACATAATCATGTAAAGGTAAATTTCTATTTTTTTTGAAGCGTTATAAAAATTTATGTGTCCCACAAAAATAGCGAGCATGTGAGTGTGTTGTGGTTGCACATATCCTAATTAAGTTTTTATAACATCTTCCATGTCACAAATTGAGGACCTTCCGGACACTTCAATTAGTCCGTGAAACCTACATATCATATCCTCCGAATGTGGTACTATTTGATATGAACAAATCTCACAAGTAATAATAACATTTTTTGGATAATTAATTCTTATAAAGCAATACAACAGAAAAATACATATAGTTGTAACTAATTTGAAATGCAAAGATCAATTTTTTATAAATAAAATATGAATACATGATTATTTACCAATGAATAAGAGATTGAAACTGCTGATCCTACCTAAAATTAGAAACTTTCTACATTCTAAAGATATTTATAATTCTACAAACTTACATGCACAATCAAATAGCTTAAATCTTCATTTTCAGTTCTTCTAACATTTGCTAGCCCGTGCAGACGCACGGGTTGACGACTAGTTGAGACAGTGAGAATAGACAAGCTGGCTGAAGTCATACCCTCTAGCGGCAGCAGGATCCTTTAGAACTGAAAGGTACTTGATGTTGACAGGATAACTCAACTCAGGGCAGAGAAAGCAAGATATGGCCACCGACATAAAACACACAAAGACCTCAAGCTCGCCTAACGGATCCAGACCAATGAGCTTGTTGCCAAAGAAGGTTATGTGAGGCAACTCTGGCAACTTGAAGAGTGACAGGATAAAAGCCGTGCCCTCCTCACAGTCGGATGGAAGGCAATTCTAGAACAATGCGAAACGTGTCCTTGGATATACTGATAGGCTTCCCGCAAACAGTGATCTGAGAGCATACTGGGTCAACACAATTTGCAACCCACCTATAGAAATCCGAAGGAAGATCCGGACAATCAAACAACAGCAAACACCCCAACCCAAACTTCTGGATAATAGCTCTTTGTTCAGGGGTCAACTTCTTCAGAACATGCAAAAAATACTTCAAGCCAAATCTGCTAAATGCACTCCTGTCAACACAATCTAGAGTCCCAGACTTTTCAACATCGTTGAGTTTCTTCTTCTTAAGCTGCAAAAGAAATGAGTAGGAAAAATGTAAGATATACATAATCCATTGGATTGCTTGAACACAACGCAAACAAACTGAAAAAAAGAGCAACAAATGAAGTGCTAACCACATTGCTCCCCAATGTATCCTGGCAAAAGTCAGAAAAGTTCCTCTTCATGCTTTTCAAAGACGGCAGCCCATGGAAAAGAAAAAAGTTGTCAAACTACATCCAGCCACCAAAAAGAAAAAATGCAAACCTGTGATGACTGAAAAAAGTAATGGAGAAAGGTAAGCACACCTGCTTCATGAAGAACCCAAACAATGCATCGTCTAGATCCGTGTTTCTTCTTCCATGGGATATAGGCTGAAAGAAACCAAAACCAGTTAGAAGCATAACGGCACAGTGTTTATCACAACAAAAAAAAACCCTAAATGACAAAACACACATCACGGTGACCGGTAGACTGGACCCTTCACTATGATCCACATCATCATCCCCATGGTCAGTGGGTAAACGCTGAGATCTGCACAACCACAAAAAAGGACATAGGATTATAATCAGGGCATGCACAATCAAAAAACATAACAGAAAAAGTAAGCACATAAGACACTGAACCTCCTAACAAAAAACAACCATCCCTTCTACATTAACCATATCCATACCTACACATGGCACTGCTCCTGTTTGTGAATGGTCATATTACAGTAGCAAAAAGAACATTTGGATGGTGTCCACCATATCAGCATATGGAATTGATTCAGCTAATGAACTACTCCAAATCACATCAGAGACTGAAAAAACCCATGTAACAAACAACCATGCCGTCTACATTAGCCAACACCATAGCTACGCATGGCATTGCTCCACCAGATTGAAGTTCACCAACCAAGGAACACACACGGGAATGATCATATTACAAGTAGAACGTTGGGTGGTGCCACCAGCCTACAGACTATGGAATTGGTTCTGCTGATAAACCAATTCGAAGAACAACCCATAAAAACATCAGCCGCTGGATCCAACAAACATATAACTGAACCTCACACAACAGAAATAATAGGAGATTTAACACGAAAAATAGAGAGAGATCACCCTAATCCCCCAACGGACAAAGCTACTCATCGATGTCGCGGGCTAGCTGAGCGAGGTAAGGGATTCATCCATGCCAACAGTAGCTAGATCAACCGCAAAATCCATCCGCCTCGCGCGACTACGACACAATAGATTCACGGGCAAACACCCTACTCGTCGCCACCGCTAGAGCTAGCTGCGCTAGGTCAAAATAGAGACGCTGCTAAACGACGGCACCTAAATTCCACACCCCGCACCGCCGCAACCACATCTGCCTCCGGCGAAATCGAAAACATGAGGCGCAACACAAACGCGAGCTTACAAAACTGGCGGCGAACAGAGGTAGCAAGAGCTGAGTACCTGTCTAACCGCCGGCGACGAATCCGTCCTCCGTGATTCTCCGCCATAACGGCGGCAGCAGGCGCCGGCGAGCAGAGGATTTGGTTCCTCTGTTCCGCCGCCCCCCCTTCTCTCTCTGCAGGAAGACAGAGACACGCGGCCGAAGGAAATGAGTAGAAAATTCAAAATAGACCCCCACCGTCCACCAAAGTCGCACACCTCCATGGGGAAAAAAACAAAACGGGTACGTTAAAACCAGCACCCGACCCGTTAAAACCGACAGCACGCGGGCCACGCGCGCGCCAGCTCGCGCCAGCGCGAGCGACGACGTGGGCAGAGCAGCACAGATCTTGGCGCCCATCCAACGGAGGAAAAAAAGACTGACACCGAAATGATTTTCAGTCGACTGAAACAGAGCAAATCCCATATATTGAGCTTCCAATTTGTTTTTTGTTTTTGAGAATTTTGGATGATTTTCAAATCTTGGAAGCCTAGGTAGGAGCAGCCTCCGGTGGATATCACCATTGTGGCCAGCTTTGAAAAGAGGGATATCATAATTGTATGCTTTTTGGCTGTGCTGGAGTTGATCAAAACTTTTTAGAGGAAAGGCACCATCTGCCCGGCTTTAAAAAACAAGTTAGATAAAAGGCACCAAGTGTCCAACTTTAAATTAATAAAGACCCGAACGGATAGAGTTTACAGAGGTCTGTTGAACAGCTTACAGGCAACGAATAACAAGCTAAGAAAATACAAAGATGAAGCACAACTTGAGTGTCGAGGCCCTTGTCGAGTCCCGCGATCTGACCGGAGAGGAAGTAGAGTCGGTGAAGAAACGCCGCGGAGGAAAACCATGTCATCGTCAACCACCAGGTCAAATCTTCTCGCAATGTCACATGTGTCGACCTTCAGAGAAAGCACCCTACGTTCTCGCCCTGGATCGAAGGGCGCCGCACCGTCCAGAGGTAGATAAGCTCACACTGAGCACACATGGACAATGACCAACAAGTTTGCCAAGGGGGATAGAGCATTGCTGACTCGTCAAGCCGCAACTCACCAACAACACCGCCGCCGCGGCACCAACCACGACACAAGACACAAACTGTCAGGAGAGATTGCCACCAAAGATGCGGTGAAAAAAAGACGATGGTGCACGAACAACCAAGACAAGCCGGCTCGGCCACCGACAGATGCTGGTGACAAACCGGAGAGGGGAACAATTCCCCTCTCACCCGCCGGTGAGCAGACACTTCGGGGAGGCAGAGCACCATGGCACTTGGCCAGTTACAATACCGCAACACCACAGAAGAAAACAAACCGCTACTAGCCAGTAACAAACCACCGTCACGCTTGACCACCAAGCCCACCGTCTCAAGGCGACACCTCCATGGAGGGAACGACGCCGGAACGCCGCCGCCGCCCAAATAAAAAAAATATAGGTTTTCACCCGAGACAAGCAGGATGGGGAGGACCTTGAAGTCACCTTCAGGAAGGAGAACGCGGCTGCACCGACGTTGACGTCGTGGCCGACGTCGTCAGCCAAGGGTTTCCCCTGGTCAAGAGCCCCTCCTCCAGCCCCCACCACTAACCACCTGAAGATCCAAGGTTAGGGGGATGGGACAAGCAACACAATCGGACGCACCCATTTTCAGATCTTGAGAACGGAAGCCCAACGGGCCGACCTCCGCACCGCGAGCACACCCGCCGCCGCCTCGCTGGCCATGTAGCCGAGACGCACGGCTAGGCCTGTAAGTGGTCACGGGCAGCCCACGGCGCCGCCAGCCCAAGCCCACTTAACTCCTAAGTGAACACCCACGGGAACACGATGGAATCATGGCGGACAATCACAACGTGCTAGCTTCCGCCGCTGTCGCGCCTCTCGATGTTTTCGAGGAGACGGTGCTGCATCCTGCCGTGCCAACACCTGTTGCATCCGCACCTCGAAGAACCGCTCGACCCTCCCTGACACTTCCGCTTCCCGCCGTCGCTGTCTCGTCCGTGTCCTCCCCGTCCGAGTCCGAGAAGCTCGCGGTCGGAGGGCCTCTAGTTCGGTGAAGAAGCGGTAGATCTTGCTTTGTGTACAGATAATTAGTTGGGTTTATCTGGGACATACGGTACCCCACTTACCACGCGCTTTAGGAATGGACACAAAGTAAAAGCCCAATTAAATTGAACGGGCACATGTGGGTAGTTGATGGGCCGCCATGAGCGTGCCCACCTACAGCCTGACGCACAGCCTACAGCACCGACGACCGCCACCCGCCGGCAGGTCCACGTCGCACTCACCGCGCGCGCGAGGCCGTCGCCTCAGATCCAGGAGCCCTCCACCACAGGGATGAAGCAGCGACAACCCCTCCGCCACCTTCCTCGACGGCCGAGCGGGCTTGCCCGACGGCTATCTCAGGCGGCGGCGAGACGGAGGGAGGGAAAGGGGAGGGGTGGGGCAGCGCTCTGGTTGGGCCCTCGAGTTGTCTCCGGAGGGGCGACGCGAGGGAGGGGGAAAGGTCCGGTCCCGGCTTTAAATTTGTTGTTGTTATAGAAACAACCTGAGATTAGGGGCAGCTCGATCAACTTTCTGGAGCAATATGATCTTACAATATACAGTAGTAGTAACTAGGGATTGTACGGCAGCATTATGGTCAAGGTCGTTGTACACTTCACGAGAAATAACACGGTGATCTTTTTTGAATAAGATCGACTGTATCATGTGAGCACGGCTTAATTCTACGGTGTGACAAGTGAAACATCTTGACGTCCCTTCGCTCAAACTTGCCCCCACGACATTCCAGCTCATCGTGGTGCTCACATGTGGCAGGCCAGCGCCGCCGGCCGAGCAGCTAGGCGTCATCGCGAGCTTCAGGAGGAAGCAGTGGCTGTGGCTTTGCCTGTGACGCCTGTTGCTACAGAGATCGGAAGCTCGCTCAAGACTTCAGTACGCCTGAAAGATAAGCACCATCGTCCTCGTAAGAACAGAGACAGATTTGCTGAATCCTAGTCGTCCTGGAACACAGTGGATCTCACTCACACTGCTTATATCTGAACTACAACCCAACGACACTTAACTGGTCAACAGGTTTACAGCTTTGGCAGTGACAAGAACTAAAATGGTTAGACATCCATACGCACAGAGTGCAACTGATACATCCTGTAGCATCTCCAAACAGACTTCGGAGTTCACAAGTACTGCAGTTTGCACCGATCCGGGAACTACAAAACAACCACCAGGGACCAACACAGGCGTTCTCGAAGGCGCTGCGGTGCACAAATAGTTTCAGGCATCGAGGTTACGACTAGACTAGGCAAAGTGTGGCCCCTTCAAACATAGCCTGGAGAAGCTTTGAAGCATTTGGCAGAACTCCTTGGCTTTGCTTTCAGCTACAGAGGAATCGAAGGTTACTGTCATGGTTTCTAGCCCTGTTGCCCAATCAAATAACCTTTTCACAAGACCAGCTTCATTTTCGGTTCCTCTCAAGTTAGTAAATTTTACTTTCCGGAGGCAATTCAGCGCAAATTCATCGGATTTCCAGTTAGGTGGCTGATCGCAAACACAACCTGGCGGACATGCAGTTTGTGCCTGAAACGATGTAGACAGCAGCTTCATAAGATTAACCGTTATGATTTAATGCAGTAACATAGGAAAGATGGAACTAGAAATTGTAAGACTCAGCAGGAACATATAAGATATGTCTTCAACAAACTTACAAAAGAATAGCACCTGGACACAGTCTGAAGACAACATATTGCTGAAAATATGATTGTTGTTTTACGCAAATAAAGTTAAGCAACAAATATTGTTTAAATATTTGCACAAAACATGTATCGTTCTAGCGATAAAACACTCAAGGAGATCTTCAATTGACCTTACAAAACAGGTATTGTGCTACCGTCGATCCTGTAGGCAACACAAGTGGTACCCTGTCAAGGACTTCGGAGACACGATTACCTAGACTCGGGCTATGGTTCCTTAATATATGCACCTTGTCTGGCACAAAGCTCTATCCTCTGCGATTTGGGTTTATAGACGTCACCGTCCTAAATGGAATATCACATTTAGGTTTAAACGCCGGATATTGCAAGATATATGTCATATCCGTCCAAGTACTTCCCTAGTACGATAGGGTAAGGTGTTCAAGAAGATCCCCTAGTACGATAAGGTAAGGTGTTCAAGAAGATCCCTTAGGTTTCATATATGAGTACAGATACATCAATCTCGTAAGTATTATGCGGTATCTTTCAATGTTGCTTTCCACTAGACATCATCACTTAGGCCATAGTTATTGATGAAACCTTTAAAAACACATGACTGACGAATAGTTGTATATTCATATTTCCTCTAAATCCTAACTATTTTATGAATGACATAGTCAACTCAGGTCACTGTCGCATATTCTAAAGGGAGATGCCACGCAGCTGGATCCTGTTTAGGGCCTTCTCCTCTAACTCCGGCCTCAATGCCTTGCAAAGAGTGAGGGAGAGGTCACCTGCGAACAATATTAAGAAAGAGCAGACAAAAGGAAGGAGGGAATCTGTTTCTATGATAAAAACGAAATCCGGAATGATGCCCAATATTTGTCTCATTTCCGCCTAGTACCAATCTTTGGGGAAGGAAACTATGCCAAGCCATGAAAACTTGGAGTAAGATGCATTGTCATTGGCAGATACATAAGAAACATATTTGTTACATACGACCTTGTAAATGATCCAACATCAAACCAACACCTACGGCAGTGCAACTAGCAGCTCAAGCTGAAATATAAATGGATACACCGGTATTAGATATAAACAAAGAAATAATAGTATTACCTCTGGGGAACCGCTTTCGTCAATAAGTGCAAGATACAGCTTTCTCACACCAGTACACATCCTCAGAACATGGTACAAACTGGGTCCACATGAATGTCCCTTTGCCATTATATCCAGGGTCAAGTTTCTAATGTTCGGGAACCTTGTAATGTCTTCCATCAAGTACTCCCAGTTAGTAATGTCCTTCTGTAATTTCGTGGGAAGTCACAACAAAGGATTGTTTCTGATGGATAGTAATGCACAAAAAACATGTAGTTCAAAAACTCAATAAAACACAAGAAATGGTTCTTTTATTCTAGAAAGTTTGAGCTCATGTATTCCATTGAACAAACGATATACTAGTGAAGCAACAGTTGTTTGTAACTGCAACACTAACTATTCAAACACAGGAAAAAAAAAGTAATGCCAAGTCAGAGGACAGATAATTACTAGGAAGGATAAACACTAAATATCCATGTTTCGAGACTTAAGCAAAGAAAAAACAAGTGAGAATTTTGTCAACTACAATAAATTCCTAAACTTGAACTTTCTGCAATGATGGCATAAATAACATATGGATGAACTTACCGCTCCAAAGATAAGTACGATTCTTAGACACTCGATGTTGCACCAGTGCCGTAAAATCCCCGTACAGTAGCTATTGTATAATTTGTGGGCAGGCCCAATTCTCCCATATACAACAAACCCGGTTGTGGCCAACAACTTGACATTTTCCATCTCGCCAAACTGCGTGAATCTTGGATCATAAGGATCCCTCCAAGTGAGCGACACCAGCTGAGGGGCGGAAATGTTTGCAACCGGTTGATTATGAAGTTTAGCAAAGCATGACATCACATCTAACAGTTTGAGTGCCGGCGCCATGACATTGAGCTGCAGCAAGTCGTGAAGATTCTTTAGCACGATTTCTATGAGAGAATCCGAATGGATTGCAAAGTTGCCTAGACCCCAAGCATCAACGACTGTGAGTTTCCTTAAGACCGGGCAGCGTGGCGAGGAGACAACATCACCGAGCATGCACGGACCATGTAGCTCGATGCAAGCAAGGAAGATATCAGTGAGCCGGTGTCAGGTACTAGAGTGGTATGGAATAGAGTATATGTTGGTAGTTGAGGGTATATTGGGTATTACACTTTTAGTGTCATCTAGTAGTTGGCTATGTCTTTATAAGCCACCATTGTATCCTGGATTGCAACCAAGAAATGAAACCCTAGTTCTTATCCTTATTTTCCTGCAATTTACCTTTATTTAGTTCTTCAATTTACCAGTTTTATCTACCGATTATCCCCAAATCTCTGTTCTTCGTGATACAACCCAGCCAAGATCCATCGGGGTCCTGACAAGTGGTATCAGAGCGAGGTCGATCGATCGGCCTGCTCCCCTCCCTTCCCTCCGTCTTCTTCATCGATTCGATTCCATTTCCATCGCACCGGCGATTTCCATCCCACCTCCCTGCCCCGATTTCTCTCCGATCTGATTCGACTTCGATTTCTCTTCGATCTGATTCCCGTCCATGACGACCAACTTTTCCCCAACCCCTCCGCCGCCATCTGCCCACCCCCTTTCCCCACCATCTTCCCTCCTTCTCAGGCGCCCGATCCCTTTTTTTCCCCGCCCCCTTGTGGCTTCGAAGCACCCGCGCCGGGATTCTTCCCCTACGCCGCCGCCTTCCCAGCACCCGCGTCCGGCTGTTCCCCAACTCAATCGTACAACACCTCCACCTTCCCCTACGCCACCGCATCATCTTGCCCGACGCGCTACACGCCGGAATCGACAGCGCCACCATCCCCAACTCCCGCATCGGTGTTTCACCCGCCACCAGCCTACCCCTACCTGCCTTCCGCCTCCGCGTCCACGCCTGCGTCAGGCTTCTCTCCTAACTGGCCAATTTGGCCACCGCCGCCGCCAGCGCCTCGTCCACAGATGCGCCCGTTTGCGCCGCCGACTCCCTCACCGCCACCGGGCTCGGGTACTCCGTCCTACCCGTCGCCGCCTGGAGCTCCACGCCGCCAGGAACCGCAGCCCCGCCGCCACCGACCTCCGGCGAGAGCCCAGGACACGCGATGCCGCCCTCACACGGCCCGTCTCCATCCTCCGGCTACCAGCCACCATCCGCGTCCTCTCCGTCCGGCGAACCCACTGCGGCGCCCCCCGGCTACGTCACGCCGCCACAGACACCGTCGACCGCCCCAACACCATCTTCGCCGCTGCCACTACCAGCGGGTCCCTGGACACCACCGGCGCCTACAAGCGGCGCGCCATCCTCACCACCCAGCGGGACGCCGCCGATTCCGCCAGTGCAAGGCGAGTCCATCTCCAACGAGAAATTCATCCGCAAGAACACTGGCTTCAGGAGTCACTCCATGGTCAACGCCAGCCTGAACAACCGCTTCTTCAAGGAGGACGATCCATCGGTTGAAGAGTAGCAGACGAGCACGTCCCGGCGAAGGACGCCAGCCACCACCGACTGTTGGACACCGTCCGGACTCCTCCAAATCGAGAGCGCACCCCACTTCAGTCCAGCTTTGACTCGCTTCATGGTGAGCTCTCAAAACTATCAACTTTAGTCTCTCAGTTCGCAGTGCAGATGGGCATGAAAACGACCGAAATACTGGATGCTGGTTCATCCCCAGCAGCACCCACACAGTTTCGATCACCAGGCACTACCGCATCAAGGTCATATATGGGTGCAGCAGCAAGTTCGTCAGTGAACTCTTTTCACTCTCATTCTGATGCAGCAGCTAGTGCTTATGTCGTCCCGGAGGTGTTTGATACAATGCCAACACCAAGCTCTGCGTGTTCGAAGGTGTTTGGCAAGCAATCGAGTGCAGCAGAAAGTTCGTCAGCCAGCTCGCTAAGCTCCCCTGTCGGTGCATCTTCTGTTGTGTCTATGCCGATGTTTGCTTCTGATTCTGGGTATGACAACTTCTCTGGGCATTCAGATCAGAGTCCAGCTGTGCAGGATGGAGGAACCAATCCCAGGGAGCAGAACCTTGATGAACTGCCTCAAGCTTATGATCTCCATCATCTCAATTGCCAAAGTGTGTTGCGAGCAGATGGTACTGAGCATATCTACTATGCACTCCCAGACACATATCCCTTAGAGCGAGCTGATCCGGAGCCGGTGTTTGCTGTTGATGATGACAAAACAAAGGGCGACTCGAATCAGTTTGGTGATGTGTTCACTAGCAGTCCTGAACAGCTTGCCATGTCCGTCCACAAGGCACATGAGAATGCATCCAGTGAACAAATCAAAGGTTTCAGCAAGCCACCCGAAACTGAACACACTAGTGCTTGTCTGTACAATCTCTCAGATGTGCAGGATTTCACTTTTGAGGTGCAGTCACAAGATGATCAGAGGGCATGCAGTGACCCAGTCTGGAAGCCCTCAGATTCACTTGCCCCAAGGTGTAGCCAGCTTAGTATTGACCAAAGTATGAGAGACTTGAAGCTGCAATGGGATCCAGGAGCACATACAAGTCCGGGTTCCACAACAAACAGAGATATCCAGTGCAATTTCAGATTGCCAACAAGGCTGATAAATCATGGAATTCAATTTTTATGGGATCCCGGCATTTTGAACCTAATGGATATGATGTTGGGCAAAACTGCAGTGCCAAACCTTGTGGATAGAAGTGAGACAACTATCAAGATCTTACTTTTTATTGAGCAGCCTATTGACCTGAAGCACTTCATGTCTCAGCTTTTGTTACATTGTCAATTGTGGTGCCATACTCGGAATGCTATCCCCAAGGTGCAGTATTGTTGCTTGCCAATTGTTTTGTACTGGCCATATTCAGAAGCAACTCAACAGTTCATCTACTACACTAGCATGTTCAGTTCCACAGAAAATATCCATTCTGCGATGTCTATGTTCAGTTCCACAGAAAGTATTGTTGCTATCTGCCCCCTGGACTTTCTTCATGAGCAGTGGGAGTTTGTACATCAGCAAGGTGTCCATGGGAATTACAGTGCAAAGCAATTGCTGCTATCTTCACAGAAATATCTTCAGATCAAGGAAATGGATATTATCTTCATTACACATCTTCCTCCTTGATACAGGAATGAATTATGATGGATAATTGTCAGTGATAAAAGTTTCTGTAGAAACTTGTTCCATTGGTGACCAATGGCTTCAGGGGGGAGAGTAATGTCAGGTACTAGAGTGGTATGGAATAGAGTATATGTTGGTAGTTGAGGGTATATTGGGTATTACACCTTTAGTGTCATCTAGTAGTTGGCTATGTCTTTATAAGCCACCATTGTATCCTGGATTGCAACCAAGAAATGAAACCCTAATTCTTATCCTTATTTTCCTGCAATTTACTTTATTTAGTTTTTCAATTTACCAGTTTTATCTACCGATTATCCCCAAATCTCTGTTCTTCGTGATACAACCCAGCCAGGATCCATCGGTGAGCCGGGCGAATACGCCGGAAGGCGGCAGAGTAAGGAGAAACCCTAGTTGAAGGTGTATCAAAGTGGCCTCCTCGAAGCAGGGCAGCTCAAGAGCGCCTCCTTCTGCGGCCTCGTCCTCCGTCTCATCCTGCATCATGTTAATGAGGATAAGATGGCCGGAGAGGCGGCGCGCGGCGATGGGAAGCAAGGCGGCCACGGACTCGGGAGAGGCTTGCATAAAATCGACGGAGAAGCAGCGTAGGACCGGCGCTTCATGGGATTCTAGGGCGGCGCGGATGCCGTGGGGATCAGTGGCGGGGCAAAAGCAGAGCTGCGGGAGCAGCGTCCAGAGGCGCCGCCAGCGGCTGGAGAGGACGCTGGTCCGCGCAGCGACAGCGGCATCGAGGAGCCTGACAAGGATGTGGATGAGAATGTCGTCGGGAAGCGCGCTGAGGCGGTCCACGCTGCCGCCGACGGCGCCGCCATCGGAGAGCTTGGCGGGGATCTCCCCGTCGCAACGCTCCATGGAGGAAGGGTTTGGCACTTTGGCCCGTCGCGGCTGGGGCTCAGACTCACTAGCTGGATATGGTGGAGTAGGGTGAGGGAGTCGCCATTGCTGCAGATGGGGAATGGGAGTGGTTCGAGCTCAGCCGCCGCCGCCGCCGAGGGACTGTGAAGGGAATGGGAAATGTTGGTGTGCTCTGCTGTCGCCACTGCGGGAGCGGAGCTAAGCTGTGGGCTGTCAGGAATTATGGGCCTCTAGCTGGGTTTGAGCACAGCCCATCGGCTCGTTTAGTAATGGCGCAAAGTTCTTCGACGGCAATGGCCACTCCTCTGCTTCGCAGCGTTTGTTTCCTACGCCCAGAAACACGTAATCATGTTTTGGAACGAGGTGCAAATCGGATTTGGAACGAAGAGTTCACTAAACTGATTAGTTATGACACTCTGAATACAAGGAGAGAGCAACAGATCGATGAATGTAACCCTACAACTCTTAGGGGATCATTGCTCCATCTAGAATACAAAATGCAATACCCTACAGAAGGCGAACACCCCACACAAATGCTCAACACAGCTCATCACCCAACTTTGTAACGTTGCGTGCGTCTGTTGGCTAAGAGAGCCCCAGCTCTTATAAGTATGAATTGAATGACAAGAAACATCCCTCTCTCCCACACCGTTCCTTCTTCCCATTGCAAGTATAGGCAACAGAATATTGCAAGATTAACTTCAGTTTCGGGTTCAGTATTGCACATAAAGATGAACTTCAACAGGAACTAACGTTTAGACACCCACATGTGAGGAGTACAGTAAACAAAGCATCAAGCCTGCTTTAACAGGCTAGTACATCCAGCAACATGCATAAGATAGTGGCAAAAGGAGCAGTCGATGCAGCTTAACATCTAAGAAGGTGCAAGCGAAGCATGTTTTAACAGTCTGACCTTCACAAACATTGTAGTTGATACTTAGACTAGATGTAAAGACTACAAAGCAACCACCAGCGTAAGCAACGAGCTCCTTGAACATGCAACGTTTTCTTGAACAAGTGGCGCCACATGTAACAATGCGACTAGATCAGGCGAAGTGTGGCCCTTTCAGACATATTTCTGGCCTTGAGAAGCTTTGTAGCATCTGGCAGAACTCCTTGGCCTTGCTTTCAGCTACCGAGTGATCGAAAGATACTGTCATAGTTTGTAGCGCTGTTGCCCAGTCGAATAACCGCCTCACAAGAGCAGTTTCATGGTCAGTTCCTCTCAAGTTACTAACTTCAACTTCTACTTCTTTGAGTAAATTCAGCGTGAGTTCCTCAGTTCTCCAGTTAGCTGGCTGATCGCAAACACACCCTGATTGACACGCAGTTTCTCCCTGAAACAAGGTTCAGACCAGCGTAATATGATTAACCGATATGATTGAATTCCATTGCATAAGAATGATGCAACTAGAAATTCTGAGGATGCCTGGATATGTAAGATATTTCTCTTAACAACTTTACAAAAGAGAACACCAGGAAATTAGTTTGAAGCTGAGAAACACCTGGAAATCAGTTTGAAGAAAACCTGCTGTGGAGTATATGATTGTTCTATGTAAATACAAAGTCGCACAACACATTTTTATTTATTTAAACAGTTTGGTATTGTGCTTTTCTTTGGAACAAACTCGCATATTGTGCTATCGTTGAGCCATACTGAACGGATCTTAATTCGAGCTTAGACCATTGTTACACATGCAACCTTTAAAAACACATGGTCCATGCAAGACACTATTTTAATATTGCATCCTAAAATCTTAACTATTTCAGCAAGATTAAGCCTGCCATGCAATGTCTCAAGTGAAATTCGCACCACCGCCTTGTATGTCTAATGAGAGATGCCATAATCTCCCCCAATTCCGGCAGCTCCTCTCAGGAAGCCACTATCTTTTCACCCATCCTGCACCGGCGCACTCACCTCCCTCCCTGGTGGGCCGCCTGCCGGCGACCTCGCCACCTTTCAACACCGCCATCTACTCCCCTGCAATCCCACTCCACCTAACCTAACAATCACAGGAGCACACTGCTCTCAGAGAGAGATGGGTCACCTGAGAACGTTCTTGAAGAAAAATTGGTGAAAATACGAAGGAGGTGTCCCGATTCTTTGTCGAAAACAAATTCCTGAATCATACTCAATAGTTTTTCTCACTTTGACCACACTAATGATATTTAAAGAAGGAAATCAATGACCAAGTTACCGACACCTAGAGTAACATGCATTGTTATTGGGAGATACACGAGCCATATATTTTCTACGTATATAATTTGGAGCATAGCATCCAGCCAGTAACAAACTAAGTAAAAAACACCTAGAGCACAGAAACTAGCAGCTCAAGCCTAGGCGTGCCAAGAAATATAAATGGATACTAAAGTATTAGATAAACAAAGTAAGGATAGTATTACCACAGGACGACTAGTTGTGCAAACAAATGTAAGGGTCAGCTTTCTGACACCAGTACACATACTGAGGAGATGAAACAAACTGGCTCCAAAGGAATGCCCGTTTGACTCTATGCACAGGACCAGGGATGCAATGTTTGGTAGCCTTGTAATGTCTTCCATCAAGTACTCATGGTTAGTAATTTCCTGCAGTAGAGTCATGGGAAGTCACAAAAAGAAAAGGGTATAGATGGAAATGGCACAAGAATATCGTTTACAAAGTCAATAACAAACAATAAATGGTTCTTTAATGTTAGCAAGTCAGAGCTCATGTGCCCCCATGAACAACAATATACCCATAGTGCTAATGTGTAAGTTAAATGCTAACTGCTCAACGGAAGTAAGAAGTAATGGCGGCTCAGAGGATATCATGCTACTAGGAAGGATAAACGATTGGATGTGCCAAGCCATGTTTCGAGGACTTAGGCAAAGAAAAAGAAGTGAGAATTTTTATATGACAATGGCACATGCAGTAAACTGAACTGGAAGTTTCCCAAATGATGGCATAACTCACACAAGAATCAACTCACCAGCGGATAGATAAGCGTGAAAAACAGATTCGGGATGAGCTCAAAGCGCTGCAAAAGCTTCATACAATAGCTATTGAGTAATTTGGGTGCATGATCGTGTCCATATACAAAAAAAGGGTAGGTGACCAGCGACTGTAGATTTTCCATCTTGTCAAGCTGGGTGAATCTTGGATCACAATCATCCACCCAACGGAGGGACACCAGCTGAGGAGCGGAGATGTTTGCAACCGGTTGATTAAGAGTGGAACTGAAGCAGCTGGTCAATTTCAAGTGTGTGAGTTCCGGTGCCATGACAGTGAGCTGCTCCAACCCACGCACTGTTTCCAGTTCCAAACGCTTGAGAGACTCGGAATCAATGATGAAGCTGCCAATACCGGAGACATCTTGGATGGTGAGGCGACTCAAAGATGGGCACCGCGGTGAGGAAACAGCTTCACCGAGACTGCACGGACCATGTAGATGGACGCAGATCAGCCAGAGAGCAGTGAGCTGGGCGAATACACCGGAAGGCGGCATGGAGAGCCAAAGAGGCCCTAGTTGGAGCCAGATCGCGGTGGCGTTCTCGAAGCAGGGCAGCTCAAAGGAGCCTCTTTCACCGACCATGACCTCCGATACAGTGTTGATGAGGCATAGATCTCCGGAGAGGCGGCGCGCGGCGATGGGAAGCCAGGCCGTCACGGACTCGGGGGCGGCGTCGATGACTCCGACGGTGAGGCGGCGGAGGACCGGCGCTTGATGGGCGGTGAGGGCGGGACGTATGCTCTGGGGGTCATTGGCGGGGGGAAAGTTGAGCTCCGGCAGGAGGGTCCAGAGTTGGCGCCAGCGAGTGGAGAGGAGGCTGGTCCGCGCAGCGACGGTGGCGTTGCGGAGCTTGAGGAGGATGTGGATGAGAACGTCGTCCGGAAGCGCGCTCAGACGGTCCACGCTGCAGCTGTCGCCGCCATCGGAGAGCTCGGGTCCCTTGGCAGGGATCTCCGCGTCGGAGTGCTCCATGGAGGATCCGAGGATAGACTTGAGTTCACGCTCGGGACATGGAGCCGGAGTAGGGGCGCGGTCGCCGCTGCCGGTGGATGAGGAACGGGAATGGTGGGTGCCGCCGCCGCCGGTGGATGGGGAACGGGAATGGTGGGTGCCGCCGCCGATTCACATGTGCGAGCGTGGGAGGGGCTGGGGCTTCGTTTGTTCGTGCGCTACTAAAATGTAAGGCAATTACTAGGCACACCAGCCCACGGGCCAGCCCACAAGCCCGTCTTTGTGCAAAGCAGAAAATTAGCCTCCGAGTTGACATGGTATCCTCAAATAAAAGAAAAGCTGTTGACATCGTTTGAGGAATATATTGAGCTTGCGAGTTGCGATCGAGTGAGCAGCGGGATTTATGTTTTTGTCAAGTTTTACTCCCTCCGTTACAAAATAGATGACTTTCATTTGTCTACATACATTAGTGAGTAGCGGGATTTATGTTTTTGTCAAGTTTTACTCCCTCTGTTCCAAAATAGATGATTTTCATTTGTCTATATACGGATGTATGTAGACATATTTTAATGTGTACATACATCCATATGTGGATATATGGAAGTCAAGTAATTTGAAACGGAGGGAGTAGATGGCGAGAGACAAGTGTTTCAAAGATTCAACTTAATTAACAAGATACATCTGAATTTGGACAAATTCACGTCAAATATTTTGGAACAGAGAGAGTATGTTTTATATTTTTTAATATGGACTAGATATAGACTCACATATTGAAACACGTCTAAATACACTAAAGCATATTATATTTCGGAATGCAGGTATTAATCGACAAGCATGACCCATACTGACTGTTATAAAATTTTGATGTCACGTCAGTAGTGCTATCCAAGGAATTTCACTGCCCTCCAATCACTACACATGAGTCGTACTTGCGATTAATTCAGAGAGCAAAAAAATTGTGGAAGCACAGGAAGAACATAGTACCACCTCTATTCCGTAAAAGAAAGCGTATACGTTTTGTCAAAAGTCAAACCCAGAGATGTTTGGCTAGACTTTTAGAAAAAAATATCAACACCTATAATGTCAAATAAACTTTATTAGATACATCATTAGATATATTTTCATATTATATTTGTAAAGTATTATAATTATTGATAATTTTTCTATAAACTTGGTCGCATTGTTAGACTTCAAAAAAATGCCTTGTTTTCATGAATGGAGGTACTATTTATTTATATTTATATTTATCAAACATGCATATACCAAAGTACCAAATTACTGAATATATGTGCTTACTCTTAGTAAGCGACAAACTAAAGTTTCCGCAAAAGCGGCATCATCATCATCATCACTGAGATAGTCTGATCCACTCCCCTTAGATAGTCTGATCCACTCCCCTTAATTATGGTTACCTCACCGAGTCATGACCACCTTACTTTGGGCTATCACTCTTGCTTCCTCCGATTTGTCCTCATACCCGGCCGAGGACATGCTATAGTCTTTGTCGAGGGTGTTCGTCCACATTGCCTGCAACATGTGTTCCACCTCTCGACTACTTGGGTCATCTTCCCATATCAGTCAGTTGCACCCAAGAAACTTGTGGCCGGTGTTCACGCCCTTGTGTGCAACGAGGCGACGCGGCTTTAAGTTTAGGCTGCAGTTGCAACCCCAAGGATAGGGTTCGAAGATGCTTATGCACTCTGGGTAATACAGGCAATTGACCCACCTCAACACATTGCGCTGCAAGCCTGCAGGAAACTATATATATCTTATTTATTTCTCACAAATCAGATGTGACTGAGATATAGGACACCCTATCCTTGCCTGGTTAATTTTTACGAATGTCCTTCAGAACTTACTGAATTTCACAGAATCTGCGCAGTTGTCCTTCAGTGCGCCACTGAATTAAAAGCTTCTATTCGTGGACTTACGGACAAGAAATGCAAGTAGAAATCATGACGAGAAGGCCTAGACATCGATCAGATGTCAAACATACAGCAGACATGAAGTCTGTTTTAATGGCCTGCAACATACGACAATACAACATCTCGAAGGATATTCTAAAAAATAATATTTTTGCGAAAAAAGGATATTCTAAATTTCGATGCCCACATTGGGTGTATACAGCTGGATGGAATTTCCAGCATACTTCCACTTCATGGCTAACTATGCAAAGACCAGATTAGGCAAAACGTGGTCCATTCATATGTATTCCTGGCCTAGAGAAGCTTTGTAGCATCCACCAGAACTCCTTGGCTGTGCCTTCCGCGACTGAGCAATGGAAAGTTATTGTCACCTTTTCTAGAATTGTTGCCCAATCGAATAACCGTTTCACAAGAGCAGCTTCATGTTCGGTTGCTAGCAAGTCACGGAGATCTACTTCTCGGAGGCGATTCAGTGCAAGTTCCTCGGTTTTCCACTTTGGTGGTTGATTGCAAACACAACCTAATGGGCATGCAGTTTGTCCCTGAAACAAGGTGCATATCAGGTTAATTAGATCAGCCGACATGATTTAATGCCATGAAATAAGAATGATGAAAGTACCAATTATTATTTAAAGACATTAACTCTCGTTCAGTTGAGTTCATTGCTATGTCCTCATTGAAACATATGCAAAAATGAAGGACAATATTATGACTGAAATATATAGGACCAGAGAAAATTAGATTTTGTAGAAACCTTCTCATTTAGTTTATTATGTTGTTGGTAAAAGACATTTATTTGTGACATCCGAAAAACAATGTCATTGAGATTCGCAGCCAACTGTTCAACCCTCTTCATCCAAAAATATATAACCCACACGCCTTCGAAGATTTATCTTTGACCAAGCATTGGTTCAACTATATGTAGATTAAATGATGCAAATCTGACATGTATTCATATCCGAAAGCACTTCTAGATTACGCGTCTGCATTATATTTCCAAGACCGAGGAAGTACTAATTTCTAGATTTGCATCTTTCACTCCTCCACATCCTTGTTTGCAATTGAAGCAATTATTTGTTAACAACATTTCATCAAATATCACGTCCAAAATATCTCATACCTACACCTTGTATTTGTCAACCAGAGTCACCACTGGACCTATATAGTTACTTCTTTTAATTAGTGTAGCAAGCCTCTTGATGCTACCAAAGCATAATCATCTTAACCAAATTGCATGAGTCACTTGCCCGTATAAGGTAGTATAATTATTAACGTGAATTTGTAATGATTTAAGACATTTTCTTCACTCTCGTCATAACTTGCTTAAATTATATGCATCTTTTGCTTTGATTTGGCATTTTTAATACAACTGAAACTTGTTTTCTCTTATGACCTTCTGTGTTGCATCCGAAATATCCTTTGCTTCTACGTGTATATGCTTATAGCTCATTGGCATACTTCCACCGATTCATCCTAGCTACCCAGGTTGCGCATGACTTGTAACTTGTAAGTGGGTACTCATGCATATTTCCTTTAGTTTTCCTCTTCTTTGGCGTTCAAGACATTGTGAAGTATGCTACATAGTACCAATATATATTTATTGAAAAAGTACTACCCATCCATGTGTCCCTTCACTATTCTATATTCTAATAGCAGCGAATTCTTTTCACATATGTAGAAACCGCTACAATTGCAACATATACAGCTTGTACATGTTGATATATCTGCGCCATACTTTGACGTATACTGGTCTCCTACATACTGTATGCCAATTAAATGGAAATAAATGTGCTAATTTATGTCTATTTATATATTTGGTCAGTTAAGAGCTTAGGCCAGATGTTTGTAATTTGCTTAAGAGACGGTTTAAGTTTTCATACGTTGTTAGCTAGCATATAACAATTTTTTAGGGAATGTGAGGATAAATATTTGGCATATGTACCCAGAAAAGTAAATCTGTGCACTGATGCATCCTCACTCAGAAGAGGAATGGATAAAACAGTAGCTAGACTAATGTGCCTAGTTCTAGTGCACCCGACTATAATTCAACCTCAGCTTTCTATAGTTGTTTTTGTTTGGTACATGCGACTCTATACTGATTGGGATTGGAATGCCCTAGTAGATGGTATAAGATTGAAAATCTACCACTGCAATAGCCCTTGTTTCAATCGATGAATCTCCACCTTTTGTAATCTATCGTCTTATTAAAATAACAAATATGAGTGTACTATGCAAATACGAAATTGAACAACAATTTTGTTTACTAATTATAGTCAGGTATTGTGCAATCGATTAAGCATATTGAATGAGATCTTAAATTGGTCTTAGGATATTGATATGTCTTATTGATGCAATCTTTAAAAATAAATGACCAAAGATTAATAGTATATATTAATATTCTCTCGTAGGCTCTATTTTATCAAGATTGAGCCGGCCATGCAAATGCAATGACTCAGTCAAATACACATAACTGCAGTATATTTGTAATGGGAGTTGACAACACATCTGGATCCTGTCGGATGGTTACAATAGGGTGTGTCTCCTCTAACTCTCACGAATCCGCAGTTCTCCTTTGGACGCCGCTTTCTCTTCACCACTCCTCCACCACCACCCCTCCCCTCCATGATGGCTGCCGGCGACCTCACTGACTTGCAAATTGCAACGCCACCATCTCCTAACCTGCCGCCCCACTCCACCCAACCTAATCAAAGCAATGTGCCACTCTCGGGAGAACGGAAGGACATATTTCGTTTCATTGCTAGAAACTAAATTTAGAAACGTGCATTGGCCGAGCCCTATAATTTTGCTCATTTCCACAGACTAACAATCTTTAAAAGTAAACATAGGTGAGTTTTACGGTACCTTTTACTACCCTCAAGAGATGACTAGCTTTGCAAAAAAAAAAAGATGACTAGTATGAATTGAAATCTAACCGTTGATTTACGGAGGCCATGCATGTGGACTTTTAACTAAAAAATCATTTATTGTAGCACGAATCCGACTAACTATCCCGTTAATTTCGCCTACACTAGTAGAAACAGGGGCTTCGGTGCGGCCTTTTTGTACCGGTTGGACAGGAACCGGTACTAAAGGGGGCTTTAGTACCGGTTCCAGAGGCGAGGCGGCCGGCCGGAAGCCGCCTCGGTTGGTGCGGGACCTTTTGTCCCAGTTGGTAATACCAACCGGGACAAAAGGGTTGGGGCTAGCGGCTTCAGTTGGGGGCTCCACGGCGAGACCCTTTAGTACCAGTTCGTAACACGAACTGGTACTAAAGGCCCATCTTTAGTACCGGTTCGTACTAAAAGTCTCTCTTTAAATCTGTAAATCTCCCGCCGACGGTTGCGCTTTGGAAGTTGATCAGCCCGGCGTTTTGATTGTGCTTTGGAAGATGATCAGCCCGGCGTTGATTACTACGGGAATTTAATCACTGCGCCACCCGCCAGCCTCCCTCTCTGCCCGCCGGCCTCCCTCTCCGCCCTATAAAAGTTACACTAATCCATGGCCTTAAGCACACCTAATTATCTCTCTAATCCTTGCAAAAACTCTCTCTCTCGATCCCTCTCCTTCTATTCCAATGGAGCCACTCACGCGCGTACCTCCGTCTCGGTTGTACTACTTCATCAAAGAAGATATGCACTTCAAGGTATGGGTCACCCTCCGTGCATCACGCGTGGAGAGGTGGATCCGTGATGTGAAGAAGTTCTTCCTCGACGCCGCACCGATCAAGTGCGTTGGACTCGACTATGAGTTCACCGACCCTCTCCAAGGTCGACAGAGGGATCTTCCACCCGAAAAAAGGCAGCGCGCCGCCGTCCTTCAACTCTCGGTGGCGTCTGAGACTCTTGTCTTCCAGATCTGCAAGGCCGATGGGGTGCCGCGGCTCCTCGTGGATTTCTTAGGTGACGAGACCATCAAATTCTACGGCGTGGCTATCCACAATGACGTGCGGATGCTGCGCTACTACGGAATTGTTATTCCGTCCGCGGTCGACCTCCAGAGGGATCGCCGGAACCCAACTGGCAATCCTACTCCGATTCTCTATGCTCTCTCCAATGCTATCATTGGGACAAAACTTGAGAAGAAGAAGAACAACAAGAAGGACAAGAAGAAGGGCAAGGACGACGACGACATAGAAGACCTCCGAATTTTCGGTTGGGGCAACGTTCCATTGAGCTACGAGCAAGTCTTGTATGCTGCTCTGGACGCTCGCCTCGGCTTCGAGATTGCACGGAAGTGGGATAGTCTACGTGGCTATAATACCAATGACGATCGTCTTAATGTCGTTGATGAGTAGACTAGCAATATAGTGATGTTTGTGCTCCCGTTGTGTGTTCTCATGTAAATTTCGGTCAATTCGGTCCATTCGGTTACCTAAAAATTAATGACCGAAATATTTGGATTCCTATCATTTTTCTGTTCGATTTATACATATTATTTGTCGAATTTCGCTTTATGGATTTAAAGATATGAATTTATCCATATTAAATTGAAAATGGCAATAATAATGTAAAATTCATTTATTTGTTATTTGTTAACAATTATTATTACTTAATCATTAATATTTATGCAAAAGATGATATAGACACAATATTTAGATTCCTATCATTTTTCTGATCGATTTATACATATTATTTATCGAATTTTGATTTACGGATTTAAAGATATGAATTTATCCATATTAAATTGAAAATGGCAATAATAATCTAAAATTCATTTTTTTATTTGTTAACAATTATTATTAGTTAATCATTAATATTTATGCAAAAGATGATATGGACACAATATTTAGATTCCTATCATTTTTCTGATCGATTTATACATATTATTTGTCGAATTTTGATTTACGGATTTAAAGATATGAATTTATCCATATTAAATTGAAAATGGCAATAATAATGTAAAATTCATTTTTTGTTAACAATTATTATTACTTAATCATTAATATTTATGCAAAAGATGATATGGACACAATATTTAGATTCCTATCATTTTTTTGATCGATTTATACATATTATTTGTCGAATTTCGTAAGGGACCTTGATGGCCCTTGAAGAGGTTGATCTACGACGCCAGAAAACACTTTGTTGATCTCCGGTGCGTAGTTACCTGCGTCAAAAGTAAATGGGTTAGGTTGAGACTCCAAGTGCAGAGTGTGTAGTAGTGGAAGACTTGTTTTCCCCACGAGGGGTGATTCGAGGGTTTAATATCGAACTCTCGGGGAATCAGTAGTGAAGATATATCTTCTTATCCTTCTTTTGGTTACCTACAAAACAAAGTTAAATGTTTTGGTCCTCAACCTCACCTGTGGTTGTCAAGCACAAGGTGTAAGAATGATATCAAGATAGTTATGCAATGCAAACAGGAAATAAATATGCAATGATGGTGGATGCAGATGTTACACAAGGTAACTTGAGATTGGGGTAAGGCGACTCTGGTGTTCAGAAGATTTGTCTAGCTCTACGAGGGAGAAGATGTTTTTACCCAGGTTCAGGTCCCCTCGGTGGAGGATCCCTACATCCTGCTATAAATCACTATATGATAATATGTTACATGGTGCACCAATGGCGATGATTGCCGGGTTATAATGACTCCGGCGTGGGAGCTCTCTCTTTTGAGCTCTCTCTATTTTGTCTATCTTATTCGGCCTACTGATATGTGACCTAGGAGCCTGCTTATATAGATGGCTGGGTCTCCTGGTCGTCCAAGGTAAAAACTGGGTTATACGGAGTCCTAATCTTAGTCCTTCGTGATCTCCAAGTCTTGAGTCCAACTTGTACAAGGATTCCGGGTCATCTAGAATCTTCCTTCTATGACATCTTCCGAAACTGGGTTATCCTGAAGCTGGGTTATCTCCTGACCGGGTGATCCTCTAGCCGGGTGATCTTCTTCTTGGCCGAGTGATCTTCTTGTTGCCGAGTGATCCTCTAGCCGGGTAATCTTCTGGCCGAGTGATCTTCTTGGCCGACTGATCTTCTTGTTGCCGAGTGATCCTCTAGCCGGGTAATCTTCTGGCCGAGTGATCTTCTTGGCCGACTGATCTTCTTAGCCGAGTCATCAATCTTTCCTTGTCATAGGTATACCGGGTTATTATCCCCCCAACAGTAGTCCCTAAGTTTAACTTGGATATACATTTGGCTTGCTTCACTTGATACTCTTGTCCTTGATCTTGGTGATTGGGTGTAGCAGCCAATGCTATCATCCTGGTTAAACTCCTGAAATATAAGATAAACAAAGTTAACGGGAAATAACCCGGATTTACACTTATCAGGCCATCACCATTCGGGAGGTCCATGTCTATAACCAGGCTTTCTCCTGGGTTCATATGCCTCCAAGTTTATCTTCAAGAGTCCTTTTAACCCGGTTTTTAATGAAGCCTACTCATACGGAGGCTATGCTGAAGGATACCTTGGGTTCTTACAATCCGGACTTAAAGAAGCCTACTCATACGGAGGCTATTTTTTAAGACCCATCTTTTGAAGACCCAGCGTCAACACCCCAATATCACCTTATAGTCCCCAAGTGCCGAGTAAACTGTCCTCAGTCACTCGGGACTTGTAATATATGTCTTCATTACTTTTCTGAACTTTGAAATATCGTAGTCCCCAAGTTCCAGGTTATTAGTCCACGATAACCTGGGACTTGCTTTTGAACTGACATCAACACTGTAAACTTTTGAATTACCATACTCCCCAAGTACCGGGTGATAAGTCAACAATCATCTGGTACTTAAAAAATTACTCAAATCCTCAAACTATAACTTTTGAAAATATGGCAGTCCCCAGGTACCGGGTGATCTTTCCGAGGTCACCTGGGACTTGCATCGTTGTATAACTTTCCAATTCTTATTTCTTGCTTGCGAACACTCATATTTTCTTGCTTGCCGACTGATAAAACTTTCAGTCCCCAAGTACCGGGTCATCAGTCCACGGTAACCTGAGACTTGCCTCGATACTGCATAAAATCTTGATTTCAAATACCGTAGCCCCCAAGTGCCAGGTTGTTATTCCTGGAGCAGCTTGGCACTCGTCTTCATAACTCATTTTCCCCAAAAATTTCAACTTCAAATACGGCGAGTCGCAAAACTGGAGATGATCACACTATTGACCAAGCCGACCGTGGACACAAATGTTGAACACCCGGCCATGCTGGGCAGAGCCGGCTGATCCACCCCTTTTTGTTTTTTCGTTACTCTGGCTTGCATGGTACTGGCGATGATGCTATTTCACGCACGACATGCCTTCATGCATGTGCACGCGACCCGGTAATGAATTTATTTTTCTTCTTCTCTTGGATTCTAAGCTAGCTTCATAGGAAATTGCACGGCTCAAATACTGGCGATCGGACTTTTTTAACTTGCTTCTCCACTGCAGCTTTGACTGACTCTCACAACCCCCATCATCCGGCTAACTTCTATTTCTTCTTTTTGACTAGCTTGATGATTGCAGATCCGGACATGCACAGTTTTCAGAACCCGGTCGAAAGCTCTTTCCCTTCTCTTTTTTTCTTTCTTCCCTTTGATTGATTTGCAAGTCTGAGGCATCTCGTACTTTCTTCTCTTGCTGCAAACTACATCACGTGGTTCTGATCATGTGTATGAAACTTTCCAAACTTCTTTCATGCCCTTAAATAATGAGCCGGCAGGTGCAGGCTGCCTTTGGTAAGTAAATCGACCACTTCTGAAATCATATAGCTCTAGTTGGATGATTGAAATTTGTTGGTGACAAGTCCCCAGGTGATGATATTATACGCCAATAAAGATGTCATTGTTGAATAATAGATCCACCAAAAACTGATTCTTTCACCCACTTTCTCACGGGCAGCATTAATATTGGAGTAAACACAAGACTGAGTTCATTGAAGAACCCGTTATGAAATGTAAATAACTCCAAAAAATAACAATCAGTCCAAATAAGTTAGTAACTTATGAATATTTATGCTGATGGTGTAAATGCACCCTGAGGATTTGCTTTTTTCATGAACGTGATATGTCGTTCTGCAAATCCTTTTGGTTTAGATGACCCTTTTGGTTTCTTTAACTATGAGCCGGCTTTCGCATAGATTATCCTGTCGCAACTTCGCTAATAAAAACAGGGTCGAACCAAGTCCCTTTGGGCATCATGGTTGATTGAATTTATAGGTGAGCAATCAGGCCATATAAGTGCGAGTCACATCGAGCTCAATAGTAAGATAACCAAGAAAATAATGGTGGCATAAAAGCCGGGTCTTAGGATTGCAGCTACAAACTATTCAAGTAAGAGCCCCTAAGACCTGGATCAATATTTATAAAGCAAAGCCTTAATTGTGCAACATTACCCCATTGATCCATATACTATTACAATGCACTCTTGGGCACGCTAACCGAAGTTGCGAAGCACTCTTGGGCGAAGTTGTCAGTTTTTTGTTGCAAAGCACTCTTGGGCATCACTAACCGAAGTTGTGTAGCACTCTTGGGCGAAGCTAATATGATTTTTTGCAAAGCACTCTTGGGCATCACTAACCGAAGTTGTGTAGCACTCTTGGGCATTGATAATGCATAAGTCAGAACGATAATAATGAAAATGAATAAGCCGGACTATGACGGATGGCGACGGCGATGGAGCCGTAGCATGATGATGATGCTTTAATAGCGATCTTGTTATTAAGAGGTCTGTTGCAAGCAGTATATAGCTCGACTTTGATAAATCCATTTGCGAGTCATAAATAGCTCGACTTTTAAGAAACCCATTGCGAGCGATAAATGACTCGACTTTAAAAAATGGCCTGCAATCTTTTGGATGATCTTTGTAATTTCCTTATAAGTAATGTATTTAGCTCTAGGGATTGACACAGAGGAGTCAGATTTAATTGACTGAATAAATAAAACATGGAATTTGAATATTAAAGCGACTTAGCTGTTAATGACGCGGCGTAAGCCTGCAATGCGGTCGACGACGACCAGCCATCCGCTTCAAGCCGGATAATTGTATCTTGCTGATGGATTTATACATTCAGCTGATCATGTTTTCTTCTATATTTGTTTTTTCCTTATTTTTTTGGCCGAGTCGCTCGACGCCGATGTGCTGGAAATCTTGTCTTGACGCTTCTCTCAGACGCACATGCACCATGCACGTATAAGTGGTAACCTCTCTTCACTTCTCGAAACATATGCACGTGAGAAGCACACATGCAATGCAAGGGCAACTCTCCGCTTTACTTCTCCTCGGGGTTTGAACCGGCTGATCTTGACCATTAATTTGGTGACTTCGCTTGGTGGCTCCTCAAAGACTAGCCACAATGGGAGTATCATAGGTAGTATCATGCATGCCATGTTGACAAAAGGCTGACGTGGCACTGCAATTAATGATGAGAGAGGTGATAGTAGTATCATAGGTAGATACCGTAACATAACGGATTCCAATACAAAATGAGTCTACAACCTAATAAATATAGTATTGTATGATACCACAAATATGTTACTACCCATTGTGGAGCTAGTAACATAGACTAGTATCATATGCATGATACTAGTATATGATACTCGCCATTGTGACTAGTCAAATACACCAACCAGATTTTTCTTCTTTAGTTTGAACTGGTAACACATTGAACTTGTACTCCATACTAAGATCTTTGAAAACCACAGGCCGCCAGGTTCTTGCAGCGCCCTGCATGGCCTCATGCATGAGATAAACGATCAGCTCATACACGCACGCGCGTCCTTTTTCTTTTTCTTCCTTCATAGCCAGCTCCGCAATCTTCCTGCCGAGTCCTACGCTGCCATGCACTGGGTACTAGTTTGGATATTGCACCCATCGAACTCCTCCAATGACACGGCGCAGCAGAAAAAATCGATTCAACTGATACTACTTTGACGTCTTGCGTATTTTCTCTAATCAAATAACTCGTCTATTTGGATCGAACCTTGGTAACCCGGCTTTTTGAGCTTGAATGATTCCTGCTATCGTTGATTCCCCAGATCTGATTTCTCGGCCGGCTCCCAGGTCTGATTCCTCTACGGCCACCTTCTCTTTTCTTTAGATCACTGCACGTGAGGCTGTGCACTTTTCTCTAATTTTCTTTCGCTTGCATGGATACAGGATACGTACTCCTTCTGCATGACGGGTTTGAGCCATGGCCACATTGATTTAACTTCCACGTAGCCCACTAGCGATTGACTCCTTGTCCTCCCCTTGGAACTTGATCCATACTAGAGGCTGGGGCGCCCCTTCGGGCGCCTCCTTGCTGGTCCTCTGCGCCCCAATCCCATCCCACAAAAACCTGGCCATGTCTTTCTTGCTAACTCTTTTGACTTCAGCAGCCAAAAACGAGTGCATAGGTCATTATGCACAAAGGCTAAAACCGGTAAAGCACAACCATGCCGAAATATGCATAAAAATATCAGCAGTTACAAAATAACTACATGTCGCGGTCTTGTAGAACAAAATATCCACGAAAAGGTGCAAATTCCTCCGCATCCAGTACTCAGTAAACAACAAATTCATTCAGCGATCCACCTGCCCTTCCATGTGCCACTGGGAGAGCCACAAACACCGCCCGAGATGCCACCACCGGCTAGCAGTCACCTTAGCGGCAGCGTCACGGCAGGCTTGTTCGTGTCCCAAACAAAAGCCTCAAAAACTCATCATCAGAGCTAGATTCCATCCCTGTAAACAGTAAAAAAGACTTTCACCAACAAGGAAGAAAAAAGTTATGTGGTCTTTCATGTGATCAGCAGAAATCAATCATATCATGGGCAGTTATGACAGAAGGAAGGCACTAAATTTTTCATAAAATAAGTTCATAGCATTTGACGATTGTTTGGACATGACAGATCTGGAGGCGTGGACGACTTCGACCTGATGCTGAATACTTGACACTTGTTGGGAGACCTGATGTGGCTCATTTTTGCTTTACAAAATTGATTGGTAAGAACATAAACAGGATAAAATCTTTATTAGATCAATTTTAGTAGGAACAATACAGTAGACAATATCCTGTTTTGTGGGAAACTGAGAATTTGTTATTCGAGCAGTGGGTCTTTTTTTATTTCGTACAGAGAACATGATAGTTTCTGAACAAGGAAGCAATGGAGATGGTATGCCGTTATCTGTTGGAAAGATAGTATCCAGGTGCAGACAATGTAACCCAACAGAAATATCTTTACTGATAGAAAGGTTGTCAGTATTAATCAACTTTGTTTCTTAAAAAAAGCACAGGAATCTAAGAAGTGAAGAAAGAATGAACTTGCTTATGGAAGCATTCTGGATTCTGAAATGTCAAAGATATGATAAGAACAACCTTCAGGATCAGAAGAAAGCATGCAAAACTGGTTCTATTGACTTTATATGTAGAGGAACACTCAGTTATGGTGATACTGAAAGGTTGTCGGTATTAATCAACTTTGTTTCTTAAAAAAAGCACAGGAATCTAAGAAGTGAAGAAAGAATGACCTTGCTTATGGAAGCATTCTGGATTCTGAAATGTCAAAGATATGATAAGAACAACCTTCAGGATCAGAAGAAAGCATGCAAAACTGGTTCTATTGACTTTATATGTAGAGGAACACTCAGTTATGGTGTTTACTTGCTATCTTTTTTCCAACTGGAAATATTCCAAAAATACTGAAGCAAATGCAATCATCTTTATCACCACCAGACAGTATTAAAATGTTACAGAAATCACTTGAAAAACACCTGAATATATCGAATAAATATACTAAATGTTTCTAAAATAAAGCACACCTAGAAGAGGCGGCCATCATAAATTTAAGAGACCAGAAATATAAAAGAAAATTTGTACTGCACTTTTTTAACACAGATCTGCAGTAGATTAACCTGGCACTGACAAAATGAAATAGCAACATGTATTTTCAGCAGAGCTGCAGTAGAATAAAAACCTTCAGCCTAACAAATGAATCAAATAGTTCATTTCCTGGCTGCAAGTACTGGGTATAGAGAAGAGATACAAATAATTTCACCAAGCCAATTTTCTAATTACAACCTGTAATTGCATCATCAAATCTAAAACCAACAATAAATCACTATGGATCTGAATGCTTCAATCACTGCGGATATGCATAACAAAATGGAAAGGAAACAGTCAAAGTATACGTTTTAATCCAATGGTTTAATCGAGCTTATGGTCAATAAAAGAGCTCATGTACACGAGTAAGAATTATTGGCATACAAGAGCAAGCCACAACCTGAGTCCATCAATTGAAGGAAGTACCAAAATTGGGATGCGATATAGAACCTCAAGTTTGTGAACTCTGCAAAGACATTGTTCAAGCAACATTGTGAGAGAATCTGCAAACAAAATGCCTCATGCAGTTTTGTGTATATAGCTAAATATATGACTTTGCTGCAACTTTAGAGATTTACTAATAGAAGGAAATACTCAGTTGTCATAGTTAAAAGGCGGCATGAAAATGAGTTAATACAATCAAAGAACAAATCTAGCTTATAACAGACTTGAGTAAGAGCAGAGCATGTGAAGAAAACAGAGATATTCAACAAAATGATATTTATTTTGTTTATCAATAGAACAATTACTCAACTCTTGTGCCAACTAAGATAAACAAGACGAACAGCTGGAAGTTCTTTGCAACAACACCTGATGTACGTTGCAGTTTTTCGTACATAAAAAAATAGACAAAAGCCAATCTACAATGTAGATATATGTAGTGAAAAGAGCTCACCAGTTATTATCTAACAAATACAAAATCGGAGAAGACATCTGAGAAGTAGCAGACTGGAAAAATGCATTTTTCAGACACTATCGGGAGGTGCATGAATATTGATCGTCTGGAGTTGAAAATATGGATGGAATAGCACATCTTTCTGCTCCCTGACGAGACACAAACTCCTGTGATAGTGGTCTGTGTTCGATCTAGGGCATCTTAATTTAGGCTCATGTAAAGGAAGTATACAGAACAAATTAGGCATTGCATGCTTCCTAAATTCACATCACAGAGAAGGCGCATACAATCCAGAACATGGACATTTAATTTAAAAAAAGAAGCTCCTGATCTGTAGCAATATACAATAGTTCTGAAAACTTGGTAAATGAATGGCACAACTCTGCCATTATATCATAAATACTTAGCAAAATAATCGTTCATTATTATGTGATGGCAGAGCATCCGTAGGCACAATATTACTCATTTGATAAATTGTGAGGATACTTCAACTAACTTTAGCAACAAAGATTATATCAAATGCACACTTCTTAAATACATGTAGTGAGTGACTGAACCTTAAACAACCGAGGTTCCTTGGCATGCGAAATTCAGCTCTGATGCGGTCCAAACTGAAAATTGAACAAGTTCAAAAGCTCACTGTATGGCAGTGGCACCACCTGACACTTTAATAGAAAAATAAATTGTCAAAAATTCAAGCAAAATACTGCTGATAGCACTTAGCGGATTGCCATACAAGATCACGGTATTCGACTCTGGTCCGAAGTGAAAACAGAACAGAGTTGGCAATCCGGTTTTTCTAGCAGTGGTTAGCCAGATTAAATAATTCAACAGAAAAAAGAATGCTACTCACAGTAGTGTCAGATCATTAACATCTACTCTAGCTCTCAGACTTGTAAGGCAAAACGTACCTGACATAGGCCTCTTCCTTGTGCTACTAACAGGGGCAAGTGAAAATATGTAGCTCCTATGCCTGCAGAGTAGCATAAGCACACAATTAGTTAATACAAAAGACAAAAGTTATAATCTGCTCCATTCTTGCACTCTCATAAATTCTAGCAGCTAAGTATAGCACAAGAGATGCAATATTTACATTTGTATCTGCAAAATGCAGTGCAACGATATAGTTGCTAGCAACCTGTTACTTGCTTGGCAGCTTTATGTTAGACCAGATAAATCAAATCAAACCTGCATGTTGGAAAAATGAAATGAGCACACCAATCAAACAAATTTAGCATCTTCGTAGAAAACACATGCCCCAATAGCATGCTTTACACACACCCAAACCCAATGCCAAAGGCCCACTCAGACTACTCATAATTTACAGTAAGTACAAGAACAGAACATTTTTCAGAGAGTCGACAGCTAACAGAAAGTTCATTCAGCAAACACAGAGTGCATTCAAATCTATGGAATTTCTACTCGCAAGTTCAGAACAGCTATGCTTAGAACAGTAAGGATTTCAATCGCGTTTATGGCAATTACCAGTGGGCATTAGCAGGCTGTGTTGCGAGCGCAGCTGCGAATTTCCTGCCAAAGAAGGAAACACCAGATGAACTCCATTAACTTTCCATCCACGAACAATGGCAAGTACATCCATTGAAGAACAGCTCACGAGCATACCTGGTGACCGGCCGGTGCCCAGAAGGTTTCCTGAAAGAAACGCAGAGCGATCAGAGATCCAGTTGGACATGCGAAAACTGGAATTCGAAATTGGTCGGTGGATGATTATTACTCGTGCAGCCCGCGCTTGGTGACGGCCAGGTGGTGGTGCCGGTGGGGCGCGCCGATGATGTTCTTGACGTCCCTGAGCGCCCGCTGGTTGGTGTTCGCCGCCGCTGCCTCCGAAGCGTGCTTGACGTCCTCCATGGCGCTGCTGCTGCGGTACTCGGATCTCACGCGGTTCTCCATCGCTGCAGAGCAAAGAGGCCGAAACAGGGTTTCCCCGTCAGAAATCGCAAGGATTCACACGCGGAAGCAGAAAAGGCGAGATCTTTTCGGTCGGAATCGCTGCAAGCAAATCAACACGCTCGGAACGAGCCAAGAGGTTCGAATTTGGGTCACGGGAAGGGAATTCCATGGACCGATCGAGGAATCAAGCTCGTTCAGTCCACGAAAGCCTCGATCCAAGAAGAGCGTGCTCGTTCGATTCAAGAAAGCATCGATCCAAGAAAGCAATAACACGAAACGACCCGGTTCATTAAAGAAAGCATCGATCCAAGCAAGAAGAGCTGGCCACGGACCTGGTACGTAGCTGGGCGAGGGGAAGAAGGGGCTGAGCTACTGCAGGCGAGGGTTCCAAATTCCTATCGGAACCGAGGCAGCGGCGGCGACGGATTGGATAGGTTGGGGAAGGAGCTCACCGAGGGTGAAGGGGCCGACTGCGTCCATGGCGGTGCCCTCGTAGCGTCGTCTCACCGAGACCGTCGCCGGAGACGGCAACCCGACCTCTGACCCGGGCCCTCCGGAGGAGCTCGTGCCCCACTGCTGCCTGACCTTGTTTTTTTCTCCTCGTGCGCAGGCGAAGAGGCCGGAGAGGCAGAGGACGGTGGCAGCAAGAAAGGGGGATGAGGCCGAGCTCGGCCGGTGTCCCGGTGCGTGGTGGAGATCGCACTGGCCACCGCTCGCCGTTCTCCGCCTACGGCTTCCCGCTCCGCTCGTCGAGATAGAGTGGCCCATGGTGGTGGCGGCGGGGTGGGAAGTGGGATGAACCCTACCTTCTGGCCATGGAGACCTAGTTTTAAAAACCGGACCGGACCGCCGGTTGAACCGGAAAAAACCGGAACCGTGGCCTCGGCCGGTTTGTTAAGCGCACTGGACCGCTCGCGCTCCTGAACCGGGATAAACCGGCCAGACCGCGGTTGAACCGGCGGTTTTGGATGAAAACCGGGCTTTAGCGGGCCGCCGGTCCGACCGGAGGGAGTCTCCCGTGCGAGAAAAATTAATTGCCTGGCGCAGGTTTCGAACTGGCGACCTCGCGGGACGCATGCGAGCAAAGCAGCCTGCGCTAGCCACCAAGAGAATGCGATGCTTGTGTCATAATACTTCACGCATCTATTAAATACATTGATTTTTTTAACATATTATTAATATTTCTGTCATATTCTTTTATTAATAAAACCGCAATTGAACCGGGCGAACCGCCGGTCCGACCGGGTGAACCGTGAACCGAGGAGCTCACCGGTTCGATCGCCGGTCCGGTTTTTAAAACTATGCATGGAGAAGCGCGAGGGGAAAGGAGAGAAGAGAAAAGGGACTACTTCCCAGATCGAACGGATGGGGATGGCCTTTTCCGGGCTCGCTACGCGACGCGGCAGCGCTGTTGTCTTTTCCTCCTTACCCCGCACGTCGCTCGCCACGTGGATAGCCCCCCTGGGCGCCCAAGGGTGGGCGATTGCTTGTTCTCAATATTCGATCTTTAACCATTGATTTTTTGGCCACTGGCCGGGTTACAATATGACTCGGTCTTGGAGTCCCGCACAGATAACCCGGATGACGACGGAATTGCGGCTTTGACGAGATCAGCCTGCGAGATTAGCCTAGCAGATCCGATCAGCGCGTGAGGGCAATGGTGATGTCGACCCTCACACGCGCTGTTTCTCAGCTCATTCAATGTCAGCTTCTCATGGCCGACTCTCATATCGCATATCTTCTTTTCTCGTAACATAACCCAACAGATCCTTTTCTTGCTAGTTGATGATGGCCTCGCAGATGAAGATGTTGTTGATGACGCGCTCTTCTTGCTGATTGGTGGTAACCTCGCCAATGACGAGATTCTTCATCCTTCGACGAGCTTCTCCCTTGATGAAGACACACTTGGACGCATGCCCCACGGTAGGCGCCAACTGTCGTGGGGTTAATCACGGCAGATGTTACACGAGGTAACTTGAGATTGGGGCAAGGCGACTCTGGTGTTCAGAAGATTTGTCTAGCTCTACGACGGAGAAGATGTTTTTTACCCAGGTTCAGGTCCCCTCGGTGGAGAATCCCTACATCCTGCTATAAATCGCTATATGATAATATGTTACATGGTGCGCCAATGGCGATGATTGCCGGGTTATAATGACTCCGGCGTGGGAGCTCTCTCTTTTGAGCTCTCTCTATTTTGTCTATCTTATTCGGCCTACTGATATGTGACCTAGGAGCCTGCTTATATAGATGGCTGGGTCTCCTGGTCGTACAAGGTAAAAACTGGGTTATACGGAGTCCTAATCTTAGTCCTTCGTGATCTCCAAGTATTGAGTCCAACTTGTACAAGGATTCCGGGTCATCTAGAATCTTCCTTCTATGACATCTTCCGAAACTGGGTTATCCTGAAGCTGGGTTATCTCCTGACCGGGTGATCCTCTAGCCGGGTGATCTTCTTCTTGGCCGAGTGATCTTCTTGTTGCCGAGTGATCCTCTAGCCGGGTAATCTTCTGGCCGAGTGATCTTCTTGGCCGACTGATCTTCTTGTTGCCGAGTGATCCTCTAGCCGAGTAATCTTCTGGCCGAGTGATCTTCTTGGCCGGCTGATCTTCTTAGCCGAGTCATCAATCTTTCCTTGTCATAGGTATACCGGGTTATTATCCCACCAACACGAACCAAATCATAACACCTCAGTAATTAAGATGACTCAGAGTATAGCAATAAGTTTCATGACATGAAGTGAAAATAAGAACATGCTGGATCTAGTCACAGGAAGAAGCTTAATCACCCTCAACCCTTGCAGCATGGTATTTTTGTTTATCCCTAGTGAGGTAACAAAGTAAGGTAAACACCCAAGTGGATCGCGATATTAAGTTGTCAGCTTACCGCACTCATCACTCCCCTTTAGTCCAACTAATGCACGCGTTCCCCCACACACGCTCTCATAAACATGCTTGATCATAACAAGTAGACAAGAACGGGGTACATAATATACATCTATACTCATAACTGAAACAAACATTGCAATCTCAAACATATATTAACTCATAGAAAGATCCACCACATAGGTATTACAAATATGACCGTAATCATGTTCAGCAGCTCATACGGTACTAATTAGAGAAGCTCAAGAGAGGAGAGATACATAAGTTACTTCCACAAACCCATAGTCCAGAGGTGGACTACTTCCTCTTCATCATGGAGACGGTGGAGAAGTCGATGGAGAGGATGGAGACCATACCGGCAGTGCCCCACCGGAGTTTTCCCCCTCCAATCTGCAGTTCCTGATCTCCGTTTCGGTGTTTCTGTGTTTTTGCGGCGCTCCCTTCGCGAAACGCCAGGGGACTTTTTTATAAGCGTTTTTAGGTCAAGACGGAGTCGGTGGACGAAAGATCGACGGCAGCGGAGCCACGAGGGCCAAATGAGTGGGCCCCACGCGGCCACAGTACCTGGCCGCGTGGGCCACCCCTTTTTGCCTTGCGGGCTCCGTTTGCTTGATTCCTTCGCTCCTACGTCTTCTTCCTTCCAAAATAATGACCTCTGTATTTTTCCAGAATTTTATGACGACGTTTGGGTTCCTGAAACATAAAAGGAAAGAAATAGGGTTTTCTGCCTGCGCAGGGTTAATTCCATAAAAATAGGAAACAATTGATTTATTTTCTAAAATCATTAAATAACAGTAATATAACCCTTATATGATGCAAATATGATTAGAATATGTGTGATATAGTGCAAAGTTCATGTATGCATTTTACATGCATCAGACCTCTAGTCCCGGTTCGTAATACGGACCGGAACTAGAGGGGTCTGGCCCGGCAGGACCACGTGCGAGACCCCTCTAGTACCGGTCCGTATTACGAACCGGTACTAGAGGTCCTATGCTCTATATATGTCGCCCCTGCTTACCCCTCTCTCTCTCTGTTTTTTTTCCAGCATTTAGAGGTGAGAGGTGTGTGCTAGTTTGTTGTTTACTTCCTATGCACAAGAGGTGTTCGATGAAATGCCCGAGCTAGCCAGCTTCCTTCTCCTCTGTTCTTCACCACCGAGCTCGAGTTTATCCCTGTTTTCTCCACGATTTGTCAAGATTTGGCGGCGCCCCTTCTATTGAAGTGTCAAGATTTGGCGGCGCTCCTTCTATTGAAGTGTTTCAAGAGGTCAAGATTTGGCGGCGCCCCGTTCCCGTCCTCACCGCCGTCGATCTCGCCTGCGCCGTCCTGTCACCGGCACCACCTCGGTGAGCCTCTTGTTTTTATCTTTTATTTAAAAAAAATCTTAATTGTATGATTTAGATGCATAATTATTACTTCGGAATTGTTAAAAAAACACGCGCTCTTAGAAAGCACGCTCCGCATCGCAGGAGCATGCAGCACGTGGAGCTCCCCTGACGCGTCCTTGCTCTCCCGCGCGAGTCCTCCATTGGCCACCACGTGTGGGTCAGCTGTGCTCGCTCCTTTCCTCTGTGCATTTGCTCATTGGTATCCTTTTCTTTTTCGATCTGAAGAAAAAAAATGAATATCTTTAAAACCGAGTATCCAAATCACAATCCGTTTTCGGGGATGGATTAGTCGCGTCGAGATCTTCAAAATTAGATCCCATGTTGATATGTTTTGACAAACTTTTTTTGTGCACTGCCCGGAGTGTGTACTTTGCACTGCCTTCGTATTTTTTTTTGTTTAGTGCGGTATAATGTATTCGATTTTACTTTTCTGCAGTGCACTGTGTCGGATGGGCAGTGCACTGTGCACTATTCGGATGAGGAAGTGCACCTTCTTTTTCCAATGTACTGCCTCGAATTAGGACATAGTACTGCCTTCTCATTTTGAAGTGCACTGCCGAAAATACCTTGTTATGATGCAACCCGTAGCGCGCTACCACATATGCATGAAAAAAATATAAGGGACAATGATAAATACATCCTTGAAGATCTTTATTAATGATAAACCCGCGCCGAAGACGCTGTGCTAGGGCGCAGCTCGTAGTGCACGCTACTACACATGTATCGACGAAATATAAGGGACAACGACGAATGCACCCCTTCAAGATCTTTATTAATGATAGACGCGCCGAAGGCGCCGTGCTAGGGCGCAGCCCGTAGTGCGCGTTATGACACATGTATCGACGAAATACAAGAGACACCGACATGAGACAGTACGCACTGCCATGGACATTGCACTGCCTTCTCTTTCATAGTGTGTTGCCTCAGATGAGCCATTGCACTGCCTTCTCTTTTTGAGTGCTCTGCCTCGGATGGGGTGCACTGCCTTGTATGGTATTGCACTGTCTTTTCTTTATGGGATATTGCATTGCCTTCGCACAGACTCAAAGGAGCAGTGCATTGCTGTATTGGCTTTAGCAGGCGCTACAAAAATACATATACACAATACGACCTAGAAATAATTTAACATGCAAGATCCATTCAGCTAGCTAGTTGCCTCGATATGTTATGACGGATGGCTAGCTGGCTCGCTCGCTGGGCAAAATGATGAATTAATCTACTAGTAGTTAATCGATCGTTCAATTAAGCTAGCTAGTTAATTAATCGATCGTTTTGTTCGTCTGAGCTGCACACCGCGCCGATCGGTCCAGTATTAGCCTCACCTACATGCGTAGAGGAAACGCAGCTAGCTAGCCATCGATTGATCGGCCGAGCTGCGGCCCGCGCCAGAGGAAAGCACATGCGCGCTACCAGAAGCTCCCACGTGGCGATTAGGAGAGCATCCCGCGCCGGCACCGTGCGCCCAGGACGCGCGCGTCTCCTAGTCGTCCCCACCGGCTCCCACGTGGCATATAATTTTCTTAGTTGTATAATTGTTTGTTATATATAGTGCCATGGTTTTGACATATGTCCACACCGCTCTCGTCCGCTCTATTATTCGGATGTGGTATGATTGTTTGTTATAACTATTTGTTATAACTATTTATTCATAGAGATTCGCTCTACAGTCGACGTGATGCACGTGACGAAAAATCTTTTCGTGAACCTGCTAAACTTCTTGGGCGTGTATGGGAAGACGAAAGATACACCGGATGCACGGCTGGACCAACAATATATGCACGAACGAGACGACCTGAATCCAGAGAAGTATCAAGATCCTGCCAACTACGCTCTTACCAAAGAAGAGAAGGAGATCTTTTCAAGTCCTGAGCAATATCAAGATCCCGTCTGGCTACTCGTCGAATATAAAGGGAATAATAAACATGGTAGAGAAAAAGTTCCAAAACCTAAAGTCTCATGACTGCCACGTGATTATGACACAATTACTTCCGGTTGCATTGAGGGGGTTTCTACCGGAAAACGTTCGAGTACCCATTGTGAAGCTATGTGCATTACTCATGCAATTTCTCAGAAGTTAATCGATCCAGCAACTCTACCAGGTTTACAGAAGGATGTGGTCTAATGTCTTGTCAGCTTCGACTATATGACTTTTCAAGTGTACGAGATAAATGGGAATACATTTTACACGGCCGACCAAGATAAAAAGAGCAACAACCAAAACAGTGGTGTCCGCTTTGACGCAACAAACGACTATGGGCAAAAGGACACATATTATGGTTACATAGAGTAGATATGTGAACTTGACTATGGACCTTCTTTTAAGGTCCCTTTGTTTCGGTGCAAATGGGTCAACCTGAAAAGCGGGGTACAGGTAGACCCGCAGTACGGAATGACAACAGTGGATCTCAAGAATCTTGGGTAAGACACCGAACCATTCGTCCTAGCAAATGATGTGGCTCAGGTTTTCTATGTGAATGACATGTCTACCAGACCGAAAAAAGAAAAGATAAGTGATGGCGTGAATCACACGCTCGTTGGGAGACCCCAAGAGGAAGGTATGATGCAGTTCAGCAGCAAGTTTTCCCTCAGAAAGAAACCAAGGTTATCGAACCAGTAGGAGCAGCAACTCTTCAGAAGGTTGTTGGTGGCCGCACGCGCAACACGATCACCAACGTGGAATCTGCACACAACACAATCAAACTACTTTGCCCCAACGAAACAGTGAGGTTGTCAATCTCACTGGCTTGCTGAAAACAAAGGATTAAACGTATGGTGTGGAAAATGAGTATTAAATTGCAGAGAATGAAAAAGGAACAGTTTGCAGTTTGTGGTTGTTTAATCAGTGTAAAAGAATGGACCGGGGTCCACAGTTCACTAGTGGTGTCTCTCCATAAAAGATAACTAACATGTTGGGTGAACAAATTACAGCTGGGCAATTGACGAATAGTGAGCGCATGACAATGCATATACATGACATGTTGACTACTATGATATTTAATTGGGCATTACGACAAATACATAGACCGTTATCCAACAGCATCTATGACTAATAATCCACCGCCGGGTTGTCATCCGAGTCCCCCGTTGGTATTAAGTTGCAAGCAACGGATAATTGCATTAAGTAAAGTGCGTAATGTAAACAAACACATATGCCCGTGGACATAGCATCGTTAGGTTATCCCTAGTGGCAACAGCACATCCACAACCTTAGAACTTTCTGTCACTGTCCCAGGTTAAACGGAGACATGAACCCACTATCTAGCATAAATACTCTCTCTTGGAGTTACAAGCATCTACTTGGCCAAAGCATCTACGAGTAACGGAAAGCATGCAAGATCTTAAATAACATATAAGATAGATTGATAATCAACTTGACATAATATTCAATATTCATCGGATCCCAGCAAACACAACATGTAGCATTACAATAATATGATCTTGATCATGTAGGGCAGCTCACAAGATCTAAACATGATGGCACAAAGTGGAGAGACAACCATCTAGCTACTGCTATGGACCCGTAGTCCAAGGATGAACTACTCACGCATCACTCCGGAGGCAGGCATGGCGATGTAGAAGCCTCCGGTGACGATTCCCCTCTCCGGCAGGGTGCCGGGAAGAGGTTCTGAACCCTCCCGAGCTAGGGTTGACGGGCGGCGTCTCTGGAACTTTTCGTGGATATTTGCTCAGGTACTTAGGGTTTTCGCGTCGGGGGGAATAAGTAGGCGAAAGGGCGGCGGCTGGAGACCCCCGAGGGGCCCACACCACCCTAGGGCGCGGCAGAGGGGGGCCCGCGCCCTAGGTGCGTGTGGCCTCCTGGCTCCTCTCCGTTGCTCCTTCGTCCGTCAGGTGTTCTGGAAAAATAGGGACCCCGTGTAGTTTCGTCCAATTCCGAGAATATTTCCAGACTAGCTTTTCTGGAATACAAAAACAGCAGAAAACAGGAACTGGCACTTCGGCATCTTGTTAATAGGTTAGTCCCAAAAAATGTATAAAAGTGATATAAAGTAGATGCAAAACATGTAGCAATTGGTATAAAACAAGCATGGAACATCAAAAATTATAGATACGTTTGAGACGTATCAGCATCCCCAAGCTTAGTTCCTACTCGTCCTCGAGTAGGTAAACGATAAAAACAAAATAATTTTTGAGGTGACATGCTACTATCATAATCTTGATCATATAATATTGCAAGGCACATGTAAATGAATGAAGTGATCCAAGTCAATGGTCTATAATTTGCTACCAAATAGATAATGAGTAAACAATGAATCACACAAGCTAAACGTTTTCATGAATAGTACTTTCGAGACAAGCATCAAACAGTTTTGCATAAGTGTTAACTCATAAAGCAATAGTTTCTAATAAAAGGTATTTAATCAACACAAAGGAAGAATTTAGTTTCAGCATTTGCTTCAACTTTCAACATATTTATCTCATGGATATTGTCAACACAAAGTAGTATAACAAGTCCAATACATTGCATATAACGCATGTTGTAACAAAGTTGACACTAGTGTTTGCTTGTGGAAGACAGAAAGAATAGGAAAACTGACTCAACATAAAAGTAAAAGAAAGGCCCTTCGCAGAGGGAAGCAGGGATTAAATCATGTGCTAGAGCTTTTAGGTTTTTGAAAGCATATAGAGATTGCATAAAATATTTGATACTCCTCCCAACCTTGCTAACACAAGCCATGGCTAACCGAATCCTCGGGTGCCTTCCATCAATCACATACCATGGAGGAGTATCTATTTTTGAGAGGTGTTTGTTAATTGTCAACGAATGGTAGCGGGTGAGAACAGTATTCTACCTGTCAAACGGACTTTTAAGAGCGGCTCCCATGAAGGACGTTATTTCTACCAGCAAGGCAGATCATCCCTCTTTCTCTTTGGTTTACACACATTCAGGTATTTCACTGTTTGTCATTGCTTACTGATGAATCAGGGCAAAAGTGTGAAGAGAATTAATTGGTTAAAGTTGTAATTAATTGGGACTGGGCACCCCGTTGCCAGCTCTTTTTGCAAGTTATTGGATAAGCGGATGTATATGCCACTAGTCCAGGTGTAAAAGTCCATTCACAAATAGAATAAAGAATAACCACACTAATTCCTCATGAGCTAGTAAACATTGACACAAAAAGGGAATAATAACATTTTGAATAATTTAAAGGTAGCACATGAAAAATTTACTTGGAGTGGCAAGGAAATACCACATATAGGTAGTTATGGTGGACACAAATGGCATGGATTTTGGCTCAAGGATTTGGATGCACGAGAAGCATTCCCTCTCAGTACAGAGTTTAGGCTAGCAAGGTTATGTAAGCAAACAAGAATATCAACCCGTACACCAAGTTTTATATGACAAACATATTGCAAACGTTATAAGACTTCATACCGTCTTCCTTGTTAACCAAACCCTGTTATTAGAAAATATCTAGACCTTAGAGATACCACCGATGCAAACCAAATTTTCAACAAGCTTTACGGTAGTTCTTCACTAATAGGCTTAACTCATGTGATGCACAATTTAATCATGATCTACTTGTTAACTCAAAACAATTGACAAGCATCAAGTTATCCATTAGTGATCTACAAGATTAAGCAAGTTTTTCCTTATACCAATTACCACATGCAACATTTTCTGAACCAACCAAACACCAATCAATTTATTTCATCAACTCTCCAAACAAATATAAGTGAAGCAAGAGAGTACTTTCTACAAAAGAAAGCTAATAGCTCTGACAAGAGATACATGAAAACAAGAGCTAAAAGCTGAACAGCGCTAGATATGAATACTCAACAAATATAAGTGAAGAATAGGAGTATTCTCATGAAAAAGCGGAGCGTGTCTCTCTCCCAATCAAGAATGCTAGGGTCCAGTCAAGCTTTATTGAAAATAAAATGCAATACTGAAAATAAAAGCACACAGACGCTCCAAGAAAAGCACATATGATGTGAAAGAATTAAAATATAGTTTCACTAGAGATGACCTGATAATTTTGACGATGAAGAAGGGGATGCCTTGGGCATCCCCAAGCTTAGACGCTTGAGTCTTCTTGAAATATGCTGGGGAGATCCATGGGAGCCTCCCCAAGCTTAAGCTCTTCACTCTTCTTGATCCTATTATATCATCCTTCTCTCTTGACCCTTGAAAACTTCCGTCACACCAAACTCAAAGTAGATCTCATTAGAGGGTTAGTGCATAATCAAAAATCACATGTTCTATAAAGACGCAATATGATTTGTTACTTTAAACATTAGCTACAGCCACTGATGTTATGTGAAGCTCTTCCACCCAAAAAAGAATTTCACTCAACACTAGTAAAAGAGAGAATGCAAAATAAAAAGGCATAATCTGTCTAAAACAGAACAGTCCGCAAAGACGAATTTTTTCGAGGCACTTACGACGCTCAGATCGAAAACTCTGAACTAATGAAAGATTCAGACATTCATAAAGATTACGCACAAAAATTTCAGATTTAATTAACAATCTGGTGATTTTAGGAATTTCGTACAGTGAACAGCAAAAATCTGTTTCTGCGCAGCAATCAAAATTAAGCATCATCTTAACATTAGAGGCTACTCTTGGCACAACAATGCGAGAAAATAAAGATACAAAGGAGTTGCTACAGAAGTAAACACTCCTTGACTCAATAAAAGAAAAATTGCAGAAAAAAATAATGGGTTGCCTCCCATAAGCGCTTTTCTTTAACGCCTTTTAGCTAGGCACAAAGCATGCATCAAGTATTACCAAGTGAAGAAGCATCAAAGAGAGGTCGGAAGTTTTCTCAACAATGCATTTATCTTATCTATGTAGGTTTCGGAATTCCCTTTCTCAATACCTCTAGGCTCATCATTTCATCAAATGGGTTTTCAGGAACAATCCAATCAAAATTCTTTTCTAGTGCCTCCTGCATTCCTATAAGCTTAAAAGGTATTGGTATTTTAACTTCCCCCTCACATTAGTTTCTTAGTGTACTTAGCCTCTCTTTTTCAAGTTTTTCAAGTGTATTAACAACGTCAATACAATACCAAGCATCTTGTATTTAATAAAAACTTTTCTAGCTTCCCTAGCAACATCACCAAATTCTTTAAGTAGGGTTTCTAAAACAAAATCTTTCTTTTCACCATCTTCCGTATCATGAGTTTTAGAAACATGTGCTGCATTATGGGACTAAGATTGACAAACCGAGCTTCCAACATGTGAACTAGAGAAGCTGTAGCAATTTCATAATTTGGAGCAAGTTCTACCAAGGATCTATCTTCAAAATCTTTAACCATACTAACATGATTAAGAATTCCTCAATGTTATCTCTTCCAATGATAGACCCACTACCCACAGATATTTCTTTTAAAGTATACTTAGGGAGAAGCATGATGAAATAATAAAAACCAAACAGAAAATAAACTAGATGCAAGTAACTAATTTTTTTGTGTTTTTGATAATTGAAAGCAAACAAGATAAAATAAAATAAACTAAGCAAGACAAAAACAAAGTAAAGAGATTGGAAGCGTGAAACTCCCCTTGCAGAAGACTGCTGTCTCCCCGGCAACGGCGCCAGAAAAAAGCTTGATGACGTGAAACACACTCGTTGGGAGACCCCAAGAGGAAGGTATGATGCAGTCAGCAGCAAGTTTTCCCTCAGAAAGAAACCAAGGTTATCGAACCAGTAGGAGCAGCAACTCTTCAGAAGGTTGTGGCCGCACGGCGCAAACGATCACCAACGTGGAATCTGCACACAACACAATCAAACTACTTTGCCCCAACGAAACAGTGAGGTTGTCAATCTCACTGGCTTGCTGAAAACAAAGGATTAAACGTATGGTGTGGAAAATGAGTATTAAATTGCAGAGAATGAAAAAGGAACAGTTTGCAGTTTGTGGTTGTTTAATCAGTGTAAAAGAATGGACCGGGGTCCACAGTTCACTAGTGGTGTCTCTCCATAAAAGATAACTAACATGTTGGGTGAACAAATTACAGCTGGGCAATTGACAAATAGTGAGCGCATGACAATGCATATACATGACATGTTGACTACTATGATATTTAATTGGGCATTACGACAAATACATAGACCGTTATCCAACAGCATCTATGACTAATAATCCACCGCCGGGTTGTCATCCGAGTCCCCCGTTGGTATTAAGTTGCAAGCAACGGATAATTGCATTAAGTAAAGTGCGTAATGTAAACAAACACATATGCCCGTGGACATAGCATCGTTAGGTTATCCCTAGTGGCAACAGCACATCCACAACCTTAGAACTTTCTGTCACTGTCCCAGGTTAAACGGAGGCATGAACCCACTATCTAGCATAAATACTCTCTCTTGGAGTTACAAGCATCTACTTGGCCAAAGCATCTACGAGTAACGGAAAGCATGCAAGATCTTAAATAACATATAAGATAGATTGATAATCAACTTGACATAGTATTCAATATTCATCGGATCCCAGCAAACACAACATGTAGCATTACAATAATATGATCTTGATCATGTAGGGCAGCTCACAAGATCTAAACATGATGGCACAAAGTGGAGAGACAACCATCTAGCTACTGCTATGGACCCGTAGTCCAAGGATGAACTACTCACGCATCACTCCGGAGGCAGGCATGGCGATGTAGAAGCCTCCGGTGACGATTCCCCTCTCCGGCAGGGTGCCGGGAAGAGGTTCTGAACCCTCCCGAGCTAGGGTTGACGGCGGCGGCGTCTCTGGAACTTTTCGTGGATATTTGCTCAGGTACTTAGGGTTTTCGCGTCGGGGGGAATAAGTAGGCGAAAGGGCGGCGGCTGGAGACCCCCGAGGGGCCCACACCACCCTAGGGCGCGCAGAGGGGGCCCGCGCCCTAGGTGCGTGTGGGGCCCTCCTGGCTCCTCTCCGTTGCTCCTTCGGTCCGTCAGGCTTGTTCTGGAAAAATAGGGACCCCCGTGAAGTTTCGTCCAATTCCGAGAATATTTCCAGACTAGCTTTTCTGGAATACAAAAACAGCAGAAAACAGGAACTGGCACTTCGGCATCTTGTTAATAGGTTAGTCCCAAAAAATGTATAAAAATGATATAAAGTAGATGCAAAACATGTAGCAATTGGTATAAAACAAGCATGGAACATCAAAAATTATAGATACGTTTGAGACGTATCAATAAGCAAGCGAATACATCATACGTTGAGCCAAAGCGCCACATAGTTCTTTCAGGGAAAAGAAACATTGTGGGAGTGGAGGACAAGACAGACATGTCAGAAGATTATAATAAGTTTGATGAAATTCCGTCCTTCAAAGTGAAAGCTGACCCAAGCATCCCGTTAAATGATGAAGATTCTCCATGGTTACGGCGCAATCAGAAAAAGGGTCGACATACGTGAAGAAAAAAATTATACCCCAACAATAGATAGGGGTGTTGTTGGTGATGTGTAATAATGTATTAAACCTTTGGTTCTAAAAACTCCAACGGCTCACAAGCGCTCGAAAAAGTTGGAACAAAACACACGGTTTCCCCTGCATTCAGCCCAACGGTGGCTCCTTAGTGCCCGCATATCAAATGCACCATTGGGATGTATGCAGGGAATCCGAATGATTTGTATTCGATCGATGAACTGAAGGATTTATAGATAGAACAAAACACACGGTTTTCCCTGCATACAGCCCGACGGTGGCTCGTGAGTGTCCACATATCAAATGCACCGTCGGATGTATGCAGGGAATCTGAATGCTCTGTATACCAAATGAACTACAACGAGTACACACTGAGTGCCGAACATGTCTGAGAGGTGGGCTATATATAGGGTAGTGTGGCTCACGAAGTGGTCGTGATAGTGCTAATCCAACAGCTCACAAGCCCTCAAAAGAAACACACCCCTGATCCAACGGCTCACAAGCGCTTGAAAGAAACACACGATCCGTGTGCTTCTTTAGTCCCGGCTGGTAACAACAACCGGGACTAAAGGCGGGCTTTGCGGTCACGACTCGTGTCAGTCACACGTGTCCTCCCCCAGCGCTGCCCTGGCCACGTGTCCTCGCCCTGGTCACGTGTCCTCCCCCAACGCTGCCCTGGAGGTCTATATGTATTGTCGCCGACGGGGTAAACCCTAATCCACCATTCCTAGCCACGAACGCACCGTCTCCATGAGATGGATCCGCCACGCCCGACGCAACGCCTTCTGGACGAGGTCGAGCGTGCTTGGGCGCTACCGTGGGAGCCTATCCCGCCGTATGCCCACGAGCCCGGCGTGGAGAGGAATGCCCAGCTATCGGCCTCCTGCTCCGGTGCCGGATCCGGTGCGGAGGGCGTACGAGCGCGCGTGGTCCGACGTCCCCGACCCCGACGAGGATGCGTACGCCACAGGGGTGGCGTGGGGATCCGTGGCCACATACGGCGACTTGGACGCGTCACCACCAGGTGTCGCCGCACCTCCACCAGGCGAGCCAAGACTGCCTACCCCTAATCCTCCATGACTGCCTACCAGCGATGACCGTGTCCAGCGAGCCAAGACTGCCTACCAGCTCAAGGCGAAGGAGGCTTCCGAGCTGGATTGGGTGCTGAAAGACTCATCCTCCATGACTCGTGCCCTCCGCCGCAAACGTGCGCGCGAGAACTAGGCGGCCACGAACGGGGCTGGCTCCTCCCGCCGTTCCCCCTAATCCTACGGCCTCCGACCCAACAAGTCCATTTATGTAGTAATGTAAATGTGTTACGAAAACTGTTCGTGATGTGTAATAATGTATTAAACCTTTTTATGTAACTGTATGAGATGTTGTTAAGGATGTTTTTAAAATAAAGAGATGATTACTACAAATTTTGGTGGGATTCAGACGCTCCGGAGCCCCTCTCCGACGAAACCCTAGACCCGCTAGAGAAAAGCCGGACAATTAAATCAATTGATATAAATGAAATGAATATATATAAAAAAATCAATAGATATGATTTTTACAAAGTTTTAGAAAATAATTTGACTTGATTTGGACAATTAAATCTATTGATATAAATGAAATGAATATATATAAAAAAAATCAATAGATATGATTTTTACAAATTTTTAGAAACAAAATTAGAAAATGTAGATATGATTTTCATAAATATTGAAACAATTAAATCAAATATAAAAGAAAAAGAAACTAGCGCAAAAAAACAATTAGCTCAAATATAGTTATGATCAATACAAGTTTTACGGTGATTGACATTTTTAATAACCGTTCATCCAGCCCAATCTAACGGTGTTAAAATAGACGGAACCGCACTGATGGTACCCAACGGTACCGCGGTACCGAAAATTGTGTGGGACCGGTACTGAAATTAAGTGGGACCGGTACCTATAATTGTTTCTAAATTATTTTAAAGGGTAAATTTGTCATTTGCTGACCCTAATCTCCTCCCACCAGTCCATTCTTTCCTACCAGGCTACCACCGCATCACCACCAGACCCCGCCGCTCCAGCAGCATGCGGGCCCCGTCGCCGGCCTCACCACCTCCCCTCCAGCAGCAGGAGCCGGCCGCGGGCGCGGGCGCCGTCGCCGGGCTCCTCCACCTCGAGCCGGGTGCACGCAACGTCGCCGGCCGCCTCCATCTGCCCTCCAGCAACAAGCTCCGGCCGCGGGCGATGTCGCCGGCCTTGGCCTTTCCCTCCAAGACTAGCTAGCTTCTTGCTTCCCTGTCCCAATCGCTCGAGCTGTATTATCGCAGCCAGGATCATGTCCGTCCTGAAGAACCATCACATGCTGGCCAGTCTGCACGCTCCTCATCGGCAACTCCCTCGCCATGGAGGTCCAATGTACATGCCAGTAGAGTCATGTATTGCCCCTGATTGATGCAAATTGGTGCCTGTGATTTTAAATTTGGTGTAGATTAGTAATGCTCTTGCTTATGTTTTGTCCTCATCGCAAAGTTCAGAGAATCAGAGGTGGTGAGATGCCTCCTGATCAAAAGAATGGAGAGAATGGCATCTGTTTGATAGCATATACAGTACAAGTTAGATGGTGTTCCTATGATCACTGTTCAGCTTCGCTACAATGGATGAGTTACTGAAGTTCAAGACCTTGAGAAAAATAGTCGTGGTTCATCCTGCAGCAACCGAACCTTGTCAAACTGTGAGCTAGTAGCTGTTGTCAGCTTGAGATTTAGTGTGAACATGCAGTACTCGAGATAGAGAAGAAATGCCATTATTTATTGCTTCTTTGCCATAGATAGTTGTATAGCTCAGCATTACAACGCAACAAAGTAAAAGTTAAAGCCCGATAACAATGAATTACTGAAAGACATCAACCATACGTTTGGCAGAAGTGCTTCAATTAAAAAATTTCAATCGACCCAATGTTTTTTTAGATAAAAGGCTCAATGAGCCCAACTTTGAATTAACAAAGCCGCAGATTACAGAGTACAAACGGATAGCTTACAAGCCTTACACACCCAGCAAACAAAAAATAGGAAAAGAAGCTTCGCTTGGATCGTTGAGGCCATCGTCCATGGTTTGAGCCAGAGTGTCCAGGTGTTTCAGCCTGATTCTGATATCCTCCATGTCGCTCATGCGCCATACTTCTTTCACTGCTTTGCATTTGACGAAAAGATGAGCCTCATCCTCATCAGCACGACCACAAAAAAGGTATTTTTAGTCCTCCAGTATTACACCTTTGTTCCTCAGGTTTAGTCTCATCGCAAGGGAGTTATGACCCTCCAGGTAAACAATTTGATCTTATTTGGACACGGAAGGGCCCAAATAAAACCTGCAAGCCATGAATTTTATAAGTACAGAACAGACATAGAAAAATATATGCTCATAGAAAAATATGTGAAGACATTCTCTTGCAGAAATTGTTTTAACCTTCTACCCTGCTAACATTACAGTTCTATTAGTTAACACATTAGCATTGGTAGGATGCAGATAGTGTGGTGCAGCAGCTGCTCTGGGTCATCAGCATGAATCCATGGAAAATATGTTACTGGCTAATTGTTAGTGTGTCACCGTATACTACAAACTAACAAAATTGTTTATTGGACTCTTTGAACCTGCACCTTTTATAAAGTTTAAACTAAAGCATGTTGAACAGATGAGCTTTCATATACCTTCACAACTATAGAGAATTAACCCAAAGAGTTCAAGACACCGAAGTAGCTAATTGTATATAGTACCTGAAGCCACCGTCGATGGACTCAATCAAACACATATAATAGGCATCTTCTGATAACATTACTAGTTCCAAGCTAACCAATTTGTTTATGAAAGCATTAGTTTCTCTGGCAGCTAGTAACAGAAAAAATCCAGCTAAATATTGGGTTCTACCTTGAAAGCCATAGAAATAACAAACATTGTTTTGCTGGCCAGTGTGTACTACATCATTTTTTCGAGAGCTCCGCTCCCGATTTCATTGAAAATGAAACCAATAATAGAATCAGTCTCCGACCTGCTTTCAGGTTCCTTTTCTCCAAACCTCCCCCAAGCTACAGACCTAAACAAATCATAACAGATCTCAGCCAGCTAAAGACCACTACTTCAGAAACAACACACTAGATCATCCCTAACTGTTGCAAACCACTGAAAAAACATAAAAGAACTTCACAGTTGGAAGCTCCATGGAAGTACGTACATCTTCAAGACTTTGTACAATCCTTAAACTGTTTTTGGAAGACAGAACAGTTTAGAAACTAGGGTCGTAAGGAAAAACTTTATTGAAACATGCGGCATTTCTAGACAGTGTATGTGTGTATTACATCATAGAAGCACATCATTTTGATACATGTAAATGTCATGCAGTTAGCTCTGAAGCTGCATTTGTTTTGCTGTATATTATATGGAGTATTACATACTAGACTTACTATATTATATGGAAAATTAAGCCTAGTTTGTTTAACTTCCCCCCCATGTTACTAGCTTTCATGTGACTTGTTAATTACAGACGCTTAACAAGTCTATTTCACTACCTAAATGGAAAAAGGCCCATTATCTGATCATGTCTTTGAAAGGAGAGAAGGAAGGAAAGAAGAGATGTTCCCAACACGCACAGACAACCAGCAGCACACACGCACGGGCAGCACACACAGAGCACACGACATCAGCACTGACACTGGCAGCATGCCAGACAAGCGCACGTACACAGATCACACACGCCGCGCAAGCTTGCAGCCTGCGGAGGAGAGGACGGAGGGAGGGGAGCAGAGGGCATTACCTTGGCGGCGGTGCGTCAGGCCGCTGATCGCGGCGTCAGGGCGGCGCTCGAATCGCAGTCTTTGAGCTCCGGGAGAGGGCTTCATGGTGCGGCATGCCTGATCTGCGGGCCAGAGATGGGCCGGAGATGTCTCGACGGAGATGGGGTGCGGGCGGCGGTCTTGAGGACCTGCCTATGCTTGAGCGGCGTCGTCTCGTGGACCCGGAGACTGGACCGGCGAGCGGCCGACGGCCGTGTCCACTACAGCATCGGCGGCGGCACTGGCGGCTGCCCTACTCGCCGAGTCGGCTGCTCGATTAGGCCGAAGGGAGGCGGCGGCGGCTGCCCTAGTCGCCTAGTCGCGGCTCGATGTTGCTCACGAATTCACGATGGATTTTCTTTTTTGAGATGGGTCACGATGGAACAGGGTGAGCCTTATGGGGATAAATTAAATGTTTTTTTCCTAAGAAACTACATCAATTTTAATCAACGGCTAACATAAATCATGTCTTAATCAATGGCTATGAAAAATCACAACCGACGGTACCACGCGTACCGTGCCAATCACCGTAAAAGAGCTCTATGATCAAATATAGATATGAGTTTTACAAATATAGATATGTTTTTCATAAATATAGACAATTAAACATGTAAATCAAATAGATATAAAAAAGAAATCAGAAAAAAGAAAAAGAAACGAGAAAAAAACCCCAAAAGCCCAAAAAACAGACCTTTAGTGCCGGTTTGTATCTACAACCGGTACTAAAGGGTTGGGCTTGGCGCGCAAAACAGCCCAAAAAACTGACCTTTAGTACCGGTTTGTATCTCCAACCGGTACTAAAGGTCGATTTCACGCGATCTAGTGTGATTCGACCCCAAATCCAACAGTTTTCCCCACTCGCGCCGCCGCCTCATCCTCCGACGACGAACCGTCGCTCCATCGCTGTGCTCCTCCTCGCACCCGACGTCGCCACCGCTCCATCGTCGTGCTCCTCCTCGCACCCGACGTCGTCGCCGCCGCTCCATCGCCGTGCTCCTCCTCGCACCGGAGTCGCCGTCGTCGTCTCGTGCCCGTCGCGGGCGTCCTCGACCACGCCGTACGTTGGGAGCTCGCCTGCAAGTTCTGCAGCCACCCCTGGTCTTCCCGCGACCTCCGTGTTCCTCTCCGACGCTCATCCTCGACGTGAAGCAGACCGAGGTGAGCCGCTCGTGCTCGACACACCATGCTGGCATAGTCCTTGTTCTGTTCGTCGATAGGAAGCTGGAGACGAGCAGGTGGCTCTTCGCTCGCGTGCGCAGCGCAGCGGGCCGGCCAAGCACGGATGGCCCGTTTATCTTTTTTTTTTGGGCTAATTCTTTTTCCGTTTTATTAATTCCTGTTAGATCTATCCTAGGAAATAATTCACCATTTAATCCTCTAGCATGCAAATTGATTGATTCAAATTTTGTAGTGTTACTATGTGTTTTGTTAAACAGGTAGACCTTGCTGTTTGCAAAAATATATTCTGGAGAAAATATGAGAAAGTAACTCCAAATTTTAATGGACATCTAGAGAAGATAAAAGATGCGTGGCCCGCATTTGTGGCGTCTAAGAAATCGGACACCGCTGTGGCCCGATCGCCCAAAAATAAGTTGAATGTTGAGAAGAAGAAATATCACCATACTTTGGAGTCAGGTGGCTACAAGACTGTCTTGCCTAAGTGGGAAGCCTTTGAAAACGAACTGCGTGAAAAAGGGATCACTCCACAGACAGATGACTGGCCCGAGAGGTCCAAGTTCTGGTTGTTCGCGCATGGGGTAGGGTTGGACCCAGACACAGGGCTGATTGTTGCAAAGGGAAAATGGAAGAAAAGAATTACAAGAGTCATAAAAAAACTAGTGGACGCAATAGACCTAGTCCGAAAGGGAAAATTTGTTCCCGATAGAGAGGACGACGAGCTGACACTCGCCCTCGGGAATCCTGAACACTGGGGACGATGTCAAGGCAGAGGAGTCGGGGTTAATTGGAATCAAGGGTTTCCGGCGGACGTTGCAACTTATAGAAGCCGTTCCAGAAATAAGAAGAGGGGTTAGACGGGTTAACGGAATTAGAACACCAGGTGCAGCGGCAGCAGGAGCAACTGGACTCAATTACCCAGCAAAGGGCATCTCAGCTGTAGCTAGAAGATCCAGCAGTCGATGCCGGCCCATCTCAGAGGAAAAGCAGCGTGGGTTCCACATAGCTAGAAGATCCTGCAGTCGAACCGTCGGCGACTCACTACCCCGTGGATGATATCACAGAGAAGACAAATTGTCAGCTACATATGCCAATGAAGAACATTAGTTGTCCGGTGGCGGATGGCTATGCTTTACCAAATCAACCTGGAGCAATCTTCCATTTTGGTCAGATTCCAACTGGCTATGCTCGTGTCGGGGTGACAAAAGTTATGCTGGGATTCCAGACAATGGATCTTGACATTCCTGGAGGTGACGACGAGAAGACACTGGGAGAAATTGAGCTTGGTATCGTTCTATGGAAGAAGAAATACATCGTGTTTCCAGACTCGGCGCCAAGACCACCGACTCCTCCGAGTAGAAATCCACCACCTCAAAGTCCAGCCGCCCTCCCCGACGATTGGGAGCCCACCGCGAGTCCATCGCCCGCGCCGTCCCGTCAGCCGACTGATGCGCCCACTAGTAATTTGACAAAGCGAAAGCAGTTCACGTCGACTGGTACTATGCTCAAGAAAGACAGGTCCCCTGTCACGGTGACAGCCTTTTTTGCACGGAAAAAAACAGGAAAGACAGGGCCATGTAAAGGAACTTCTGAAGACTATACCAAGTGAGAGACTTGATCGCACCATTGACAACTTATATATCCCTCCAGTGAGGCCCCTTTCAGACTATGAGCGCGGTATTAACAAGCAACATAGCTCACAGATGGAGGAAAAGAAATGCGGGAACAAAGTTCCCCAGCTCGGAGAACAAGAAGTACAATCGATCGCCCCGCTCATTGTGCCTTCTGATAAGGCGGCCCTCTATAACGACAATATTGTTGCTCAGGAAATTCTTGGCGAGACAGGTTACGCCATTGCTGAGCTAGCATATCAATATGTTCCCGGGCAGGCTCTGGTCACAGATCCGAATGCTCTAACAACACATTTATGGAAATTGCATAACTGGTACATGACCGCCGCAAAAGAAGGGAGATTCTATTTCATGGCGGGAGTTAAGGAAGAGCACTACTTTCAAGAATATGTTGTGCATGTTGAGTTCTCCGAATTTTTTCAGATGTACAATCAACGTGCCCTCGACAAATCTATCGTCAGCTGCTATTGTCTGTAAGTGATTTATTTGTGTAATTTAATTCATTAGTTAAGTTTGTTCATTACCTGTAATTATCCTCACGATATTCTTTTGTACGCTATTATGCAGAATGAAGATTCGTGAATACAGAGTGGGAGGAATCTGGGACTTTGGGTTCATTGACCCGGATAAAGTTCATGAAGTCACCGTAGAGCAGTATGCCCAGGACACAGAGAAGTTTTTGCTAACGTTTTTAAAGCGACAAAGTACCAAAAAAGAAATACTTTTTCCTTACAACTTCAAGTGAGTGTTACTGTCTTGTACACATTCTATTTTGCTTTTCCGATGTTAAGTGTAATTGATGAGTGATGACGTGAAACACACGTTCGTTGGGAGACCCCAAGAGGAAGGTATGATGTAGTCAACAGCAAGTTTTCCCTCAGAAAGAAACCAAGGTTATCGAACAAGTAGGAGCAGCAACTCTTCAGAAGGTTGTCAACGGCGCCAGAAAAATAGCTGTCGAAGGGAGTCTGGACTGTTGACGTGGAATCTGCACACAACACAATCAAACTACTTTGCCCCAACGAAACAGTGAGGTTGTCAATCTCACTGGCTTGCTGAAAATAAAGGATTAAACGTATGGTGTGGAAAATGAGTATTAAATTGCAGAGAATGAAAAAGGAACAGTTTGCAGTTTGTGATTGTTTAATCAGTTTAAAAGAATGGACCGGTGTCCACAGTTCACTAGTGGTGTCTCTCCATAAAAGATAACTAACATGTTGGGTGAACAAATTACAGCTGGGCAATTGACGAATAGTGAGCGCATGACAATGCATATACATGACATGTTGACTACTATGATATTTAATTGGGCATTACGACATAATACATAGACCGTTATCCAACAGCATCTACGACTAATAATCCACCGCCGGGTTGTCATCCGAGTTACCCGTTGGTATTAAGTTGCAAGCAACGGATAATTGTATTAAGTAAAGTGCGTAATGTAAACAAACACATATGCCCGTGGACATAGCATCGTTAGGTTATCCCTAGTGGCAACAGCACATCCACAACCTTAGAACTTTCTGTCACTGTCCAAGGTTAAACGGAGACATGAACCCACTATCTAGCATAAATACTCTCTCTTGGAGTTATAAGCATCTACTTGCTTATATCTTAAGTGGCTCTTTTTGAGAGATTAATGGACTTTCCCATTTTGGGGGAGTGATATGCTTGCGCACTTCACAATCCTAAAAATGTATATACATGAGTACTACCACTTAGTGTTTATATATCAATTTTATCTAGTCTCTATATGGTATGTCCTTCTCATGAGAAATTCAAATTCTATAATGTTCATTAATCATCTCTAGTTGGGTTTTACTTGCCTCTTGTGGAGAATAAATGGATTATCACATTATGGGGGAGTAATAAGCTGTGTGCATATTACAAACCTAGACAATATGAATATGTGAGGTATTGCCACCTCGAATTGATATAGTCAATTATCTTGTTCCTATGTGGCATGTTGCTCAAATAAGTTCCCATTTGCTTAAAATGTTTTTACTTACTCACACTTTGGATCTTGTTTGTGATGAATGTTCTTGGTAAGGTTTTCCTCTAATATGTCCTCATATATCTCTTTGGGAAACCGATTGCTTCAAAGCACTCTTTATAGTTGCTTTGCATTATCGCGTGAATATTTGAAGCTATCAAGAACATTTATTTACATAAGCATCGCGCTTAAATCTTATCCTTCACCATGTGCTAATTGGTTGTGAAGATGATCTTGAATATCAATCCAATGCACCACTAAGAAATTTCTACATATAATCCTTTTCCATGACAATTGATAGTCATAATTGTGGTGAAATTTGTAGATCATCTTCATATTGGCTCTTGATTTTATTGCCAAAAATTAATTTGTTTTAACTCTCATTGTCTCCTTACCTCTTGTGGATCATTTTGCTTTACTCAAACTTTCCTAGTGTTTTATTTGGTGTAGGAGAGGCATTGATCCCATCATTGTGCACCTTGCATTCAAAGGCTACTTATAGATAATGCACTATTCTTGGGTGAGCTATCCTATATCGAGTACAACTTATATTTTCATTAGTATTGGATCTTATTGCTTTTTCTTGATACATGACTAGTGTTTGAATATATATTTGAGAGCGATGATTCCATGTGTGTGCATTGTGTATTCAAATACAAGATCATAAAATAATGCACTTTTGTTGGGAGAGCTATCATGTATCCTTTTAAACACTATTTATATTCTATTGGTATTTGATCCTTTCCATTGGTCTTTGATCCCGATGACATGTCTAATGGAAGACAAACCTTTTCGGCTTGGTACTTTGTGCCATCATGAAAAGTGTAGAGGGATGGTTTATTTGTTAGAACCTAGCTCTTTTTGAGAGTTAATCTCAATTGCTATCTATCTTTGGGAATTTGATATCTAGTCCCTTTATTTATTAATTAATTGGTATCCTATTTCCTTTTTGGTATCTTTGTCCAATTGGTATCTCATCAATCATATGATGATTTGTTTTAGTTTCAATTGGTTTCTCTAAATCATTTCTTTTGATTTGGATTTTTGATATAATTTGGACCTTCTTTGATTTCTTGATATTTGTCCAAATTGTATCTCCGTTTGGTTATCAAAGTTAACAGGCATGCATATCTACCACATGTTTATTTTATGGCATGCTTTCTTTCTTTGTGCTAATATATAGGTGAAACTCCACGGAATCCTAAATCAGCGAAGATGTGCATGAAATTCAATTTCATATCTATATGCACATATTTATGTGGAGTTCCTTCTATGTATTGTAGTTTGACTAACTACTTTGGACCCAATTAGTTTGGGAACAATGTTACTTGAATATGTTTTAGGTACATGGAGATGCATTGGATGCTTGTCTCATTTACAATGAAAGTGTCTTCACCACATGCTTATTGGAGCCAAGCTAGGATGGTTGATAAACTCTTGTCTACTAAATCAACCCCATGTCATCTCGGTAACAAGTATCCACCCTCATGCATACTTTTATATCATTGAACCTTGTGTAGGTTTCATCATGGCATGAAAAGTATTTATTTGCCTTTGTTGTAGCTATTGCAAATTCTATTCGGCTCTTATAATACTTGTTGCTTTCCTCAATGCATCCCAACTATCTCCTTTTCCCCTAGTGATATTTGTGATGCTTGTTTTGAGGTTGAATTTGAAGTTCATTATTACACAATATGAAATCATTGAGCTATGGGCTATGATCCTACACAAATATCATATGTGTATATTATATGACTTCTCTTTTGGATATCTTGTTTCATTTCTTATTAACTAATTTTGTGTATACAAATTTCTGTGTGGATATATATCATATGATTGTCGTCTACTTAGAAACTTATATACATGAGAAGAGTTACATCTTTACTTGATATCCTATTTCTTTGGTGTCACGTCTTTATTCCTTTTATTCTTTGTGACCCCGAAAAAAATTATATCCTATGAGTGCATATCCTATTTTATCACATCTTGGTGCACTCATCTTGGTGAATATCCTTGACCATGTGCTTGTCTTGACAAGCCTACTACCTTCACCATGGGATAAGACACAAGCTTTGATTTTTATTTTGCATCTTATTGAGCTTGTGAATTCATTTGTTTTTGTGTTTTAAAGGATACCGGAGGAGTGAGGATTCCATGTTTGTACACCTTGTATTCAAATACAATAATTTTAAATTGTGTACAAATATTGGGGAGCTCCTCTATTTTCTTTAAAATACTCTTTTGCTCAAATCATAATATCTTGTGTTTATTTGATTAGTTGGATCTTTTTGATTGCTTACTTTTTATTTGAAGAATTGTAAAAAGTTTTCCATATCATTCCGTTGCAATCTTTGGATCCTCAATATAGTTTGTGCTCTCCCAACTATTCGTCATTGGATATGTGTATTTGATTCCACTCATATTTTGAGAAATGCACACATTATGGGGGAGCTCATACTATATTGACCTTCTAAGATTTTTCTCCCATTTTGGAAATGGATGCCAATGGGGGAGAAGTTTTATAGGGTTTAAGGGAATTTGGTGTTATGCTTTTGTTTTGGTCATAAGCATTTACCTTTCATGCTCATGCATCCTTGCTTGTTGATTTGCTTGGTTGCTTAATTCATTATATAAACCCTTGTAAAAGAGATTGTCATCAATTACCAAAATGGGGGAGATTGAAAGGGCATGGCGCCCCCATGTGTGGTTTTGGTAATTAATGACAATCCCTATGGACTAATGGTTGCATTGAGTTATTCTTGTAGTGTTTGTCCATAGGCAAATGCTTGAACTCCATATGTTGGATTCAAGGTTGATGCCATAAAGATATTGATATAATGGAGTATTTGGCATCAAGATCATCGAGTTGTATGGATATATTTGATATGATCAAGAAGAAGAGTATGTGATGACCAAGTTGTTATAAGAGGAGTTATCCGATGATTGGTCATATGCGAGTTGAGCATATTGCAAGTATGTCTTGAAGAAAAGGATTATGTGATCATTCATTGTTATCTTCAAGACATCATCTATTGAAAAGAGAAGAAAAGATACAAGGTTGATCAAGATATTGATCAACACACAAAGCTACAAGATGTACCAAGTGGGATCATGTATCTCTTGGTATGGTAAGCAATTGTCCATATAGCTTTGTGAACTAACCCATGATATGTGTGTAGCATTTCTATGTGTGGTTAGGTATATTCTATGGGCTTGCATCAAATGAAGATTTCATATAGCCCATGAACGATGACGTCAAGTGGTGATCGTCATCAATGTTGAGAAGCGCAAGTTCAAGAGGAGCATCTCGAAGAAATCCTAGGCTTGAAGCTTGCCACCCATTTAGAGATAATGTTCATGTGAAGATGAGCCTAAGAGAGGCTCTCCCATAGTGGAGTATGGGGGAGCAATGTTTGAGTCTTCACGAAGCGAAGCGCAATCAAGAAAGGTGATCCACTTGAAGAGATCAAGATCGACGTCATCTAGCTCAAGTGGAATGCGCAAGGCAAAGGTATGATGTTGATAGGGTTTCTATTTTACCGGTCTCTTGGTACTAGTTGGGAGACCGGGTTATAGGATAGATACCGTACTATCAAGAGGGGCTCTCATTGAGCTTTAGCGTATCAGTTGGAGAGAGCTCAAACCTTTGCATACTTGTCTTCATCATCTTTCTTGGTTCTTATTTGGATTTTCTCTGTGTGGGATTTTGGAGCTTGTTGTGATCTTCATAACAAGCTCAAGTTCATCAAAAACGGATTTCGTATGAAAAACTTGTTGAGTTTTTGATGTTGGAGGTTTGACCGGTTGTTCATTTATAGAAAGGTTTTACCTTTCTACATTTGGTTTTATCCTCCCATGTTGGACTATGATGTTTCTCTGCATGATCTTGTAATGCTCGTTGCGGTGATTCCAACAAGCCCAAGAACATCGAAAACGGAGTTCGTATGTAAAAGATATCACGTTTCTTGTCCGTGTGTTTCTGGAATTCCGAACTCATTCCGAACGGATTCCGAGCGGGTCGGAATTCCGAACTCATTCCGGACCGATTCTGGGTTTTGGCTCTTTCGGTACTGTCTACCCTCTGGAACCAGTTTGGTAGACGTTCGGACTATTCCGGGCATCCGGAATTCCGGACGAATTCCGAACTGATTTCGGATCTATTCCGAACTGATTCCGGACGGCACGAAAACTGCATAACGGTCGGTTTTTGGGAGCCTATATAATGGGGCCTTCTTCCCCAACGGTTCCCCAACTCTTAAGCACGGTTTTGCCCCCCATTGTTGACCCTTTGAAGATTTGCTATCTCTCTATTCCTCCATGATTCTTGCTTCCAATTAGAGGGAAAAGAGAGAGGAGATCTAGATCTATCATTCCACCAATCAATCTCTCCTCTAAGTGAGGGGAAGCTTTTTGATCTAGATCTTGGAGGGATTTGGTGTTCCTCTTTGTTCTTCCTCTCTTCTCCCCCCAATAGCATTAGTTGCTTTGGTGGGATTTGAGAGTGAAGGATTTTGAGCACTTCTTGTGTTCTTGCCCATTGCATCGGTTGCATCGGTTTGAGTTCTCCACGGTGATACGTGGAAGTGGAAGTTGAGAAGCTTGTTACTCTTGGGTACTTGGGTGGAAGTTGAGAAGCTTGTTACTCTTGGGTACTTGGGGTGCCCTAGAAGCTTGTTAAATCGCCTATTCACCCCCCTCTAGGCGACATCCGTGTCCTTTCAGTATGCATTCCCGACGTCTAACTCAACACACGCCTCGTTCACCTCCACGCGCAGTGCCGTGTACCACTCCAGCATTTTCGTCGCGGCGTCCTGCTAGGGGAAGAGGCGGTCATAGTCTATGACTGGATTTAATTGTGGGATGAAATAGCTTCCATATATGATGAAAATATTTTTGTTTTGAACCCGGTCGTTTCCTTCTCAAGATCTAAAATATCCGAAACGGTGGATTCTAGATTGGAAGGTAACTGGAAAAATAAATGTTCCCAAGATAAGAGATGATATGAAATGTAATAAGTTGTTTGCTACAAAAATTTGTAGGACCTCTTGGTACAAATTGGATTTATGTTATTTTTTGTGCAATTCGAGCACCAATCTTGAAGCAACCAAACATAATGAAATGTGTGGGATAAGGCACGGACCCGAACCAGGTTGTAGTCTGTACGTAGACTTGCTTTTTAAGCTACTAAGAGGGTGTTTGGTTAGACTTTTTTACTTGGCTTTTGGGTTTGGCTTATAAGTCCAAAAAACACCTAAATAGGTGCTTTTGCCTTTTGGTTTATGTTTAACTATGGTATAAGCCAAAAGTTAAAGCCAAAAGCACTTAATTACTATTGATTAAACCTCTTCGGGCACCTTTTTTATTTGAAAAAGGGGTCTAGAACTACAGTGATCTGATACCTTCTTCCCTTGGTCTGGGTAGTTCCCATCAGTCAATAATGGTTCTGCCTGACCCTACAAAAGCATGCATATGTTGTCAGTGAAGATTTTGTGTAAAGGCTTGGAGACGACGTACCCGGGGCTAGGGTGAGCTGAGTGCTTTTGTGACTTTTAAGCCAAACCAAAAGTAAAAAAAAAAGACTAACCAAACTCCCTCTAAATGTTGTATCTATGACTACACCTTAATCCTGAGCAAGCTTGTGTACAAGGAAAACTAGTCTGAAAAGTTGTAGGGATTCGTGGGTTCAATTCTAGACTTCCTAGTCATAGTAAATAATCCTTGTTGGCACGATGTTGTTCTGTTTTGGTCCGGTCCTTCAGAATAACCCAGATTCAATTATACTAGTCATATTCCAATGGAATTGACCGTCCTGACTCCAGAGTGCGTGCATGTTTGAGTGGCTTGTTATTCGGGTTAGACAGTTTCTTAGGGAGCTTTCTTTTTTTTTTGACAGGGAGTTCGTGTACAAGATCAAATACAGAGAAGAGCACACACACGCACGAACAGAGGCAAGATACAACACACACGCAGCGACGGCGGAGCCACCGAGCAGGCCAACGTCTTCAAGCACCAACAGCACGCCGCCAGAGCCGAAGAACGCGGACATACCTCACACCAAAGCGACGAGCTCGACCAGCATTGTTGAAATGCTGCATGATCCATCAGGCGCAAGCACCAGAATCTGGACTTTGAAAGAGCATCAGCTTCGAGCTGCCACCACACCGCCGTCGCCGTCTCACGCCGGAAACGGAAACAGCAGCTCCACCCATCTTCCACAGCACCCACCGCAGCCACCAGCGAGGAAGATCGATCCGCCTGCAAACTCCCAGAAGATTTAACCAAAAGCATGAGCATCCACCGAAGTGGAGTCAGCCGAACACCAAAAGCTAGAACCGGCGCCGCCACCACGGCCACCAGCTCGAGGAAGGACACGCCGCGACTCCGGAGAGCAGCGGCCGCGCCCGCGCCGGCAGATCTGCTCTTGGACTCCGCCGGAGTACCGAGAACAGAGGAGGGAGCCGCCGTCGCCCGAAGCCTCTCCGGCCACGCCACCATCTCCACAGCGTCGCCGGCAGGCCACCCACGCACACCTAGGCTATGTACACGGTGGGATCCGTCGATTCCCCAACCTCCCGCCGCCGGAGCGGCCGCGGAGGCGGGGGATCGAGCGGATCTCCGCCGGCGAGCTTGGTCTGCGCGAGAGTCGCCCAAAAATCGCCTTCGTTTACTGTAGGTGGGGAAACGAGAGGGGTGTCGGTGCGTTTGGTTATAACTTCTTAGGGAGCTTTCTTGTTCAGGTGTGCGTGAAACAGGAGGATTTCAGGCGCTAAATCTCCTGTCTATGAACTCTCAACTGTGCGTGTAAAGATCCGAAATACCGGAGGAGGAGCGAAGAATCTTGATCGTTGAACTGCCGTGCCGTGTGAGTTCTCTAGCTAACTCGATTATGCTACCCTTTTGAACATGCTTACATAATTCTTGAGATAATCCCGAAAGAAGCTGATTAACCGGCTGGTCCACCGATGCCTTATTTGGAACTAGTGTATTTTTTTTGTAATTGGTGTGGATTATCCCTGTATAATCCCAAATCATCGCCTATTACCAAAAGTCCGTTTGGTTTTAATGTATTTGTCGATTTTATCCTTATTTCCCTCCAAATTCTCCAAATTCTAGTGTATTCTACTCAGTGGGCAGTACTCTAAAACCGGAAAAGAGACTGCCCACCCGCTATGGCGCCGATGCGCAATCTGGACCGTCGGTTCCAGCCATCCGACGGCCAGGATTGAGCGTTGACATCCGACGGGTCAACGCTCAATCCTGGCCGTCGGATGGCTGGAACCGACGGTCCAGGATTGCGCATCGGCGCCGTAGCGCCTCTAAAACCCTCTAAAGTGCATTTGGAATAAACTGGAGATTTGATGTGCATTGGGAATAAAATGGAGATTTTGATGAGATTGAGTGAATGTGGGTTTTCACCAATCGCTGTGAGAATTATCCCTGCTAATTCTCTAAAAGAAACATAGTACCCAAAAAAAATACTCACCCAATCTTTGTGAGGATTATCCCTACACAATTTTTCTAAAAGAAACCCTAAACAAATCATAAAGAAGCCAGCATGGGACAGATAGCCGCTAACCCCGCTTGGGCAGTTGGGCTGGATTACCATCTAAGTGACCGACACACTTGTGATTACACTCCCCTTCTGACATTCGGGTCGTTTTCATCTCTCTCTCAACTGTAGATTTACAACTATTAGTAAACTCCAGTCGATACAGTAAAATCACATATTGCACTTCAAATAACTTTTGCGACTACAAGTGTTTGCTCCTATCCCCTTTTATCCTCTAGTACGAGTTTCCCTTTGCGCTCTTCTGAGCGCAGGAATAAGTCAAGAACTTGCGCGGGTGAAATGGCCTGGTGGTGGTGATCAAATATCTCCACGCAGCACTAGGCTACAAAGTCTCAAGTGCTGATCTTGGAGAGTCGATGGCGATCGTGGAGCACTTGATCCATTCAGTCCAAGCTGCGCCATTTGGTCCTTGGTAATAAGTCCGACAAACGCATCATAACCTTGGAAACGAAAAGCTCTCAGCCAGGCATCTTCATATTTTCCCATTTAAGTGGCAACCAAGCGCACTTGGCATCTCCGAACTTCCACCAAATGTCAAGCATAGCATGCCCAGACTTCTCCGGCGCTGAACTTTCCAGCCACGAACCATTCAAGCTCCACTCTTGTAATATTACCGATGAGAACAGCTCCCGCGATAGCATCGCTTCCAACACGACCATCGCCATGGAGACGTCCCCGCTGGCGTTCACGGTGCGACGGTGTGATCCAGAGCTCGTCAGCCCGGCCGCGGCGACGCCTCGAGACACCAAGCGCCTGTCCGATATCGATGACCAGGGCGCGCTGCGCCGACACGTTTCGTTCGCCCTCGTCTACCGCGGCCGCGTGCCGAAGGAGGACGACGTCGCGCCGGGCGACCCGGCCGGCGTCGTACGGCGCGCGCTCGGCGAGGCGCTGGTGCACTACTACCCGCTTGCCGGACGGCTTAGGGAGGTGGAAGGGAAGAAGCTGGTGGTGGACTGCACCGGCGAGGGGGTGCTGTTCGTGGAGGCCGACGCCGACGTGAGGCTCACGGAGCTGGAGCGCGGCGCCGGGATCAGGCCGCCGTTCCTGTGCATGGACCAGCTGCTTTTCGATGTAGAGGGCTCGAGCGGCATGCTCGACTGCCCATTGCTCCTCATCCAGGTATAAATACGTGCAGGTTAGCTTCCAACATGTGCATGCGTGTATTCTAGCTAATATATGCACATGGTCACCAGGTCACTCGGCTGCTGTGCGGTGGCTTCGTCCTCGCGCTCCGCCTGAACCACACCATCTGCGACGCCATCGGCATCGCCCAGTTTTTGAACGCCGTCGCAGAGCTCGCCCGCGGCATCCCGGCGGTAACTGTGCCGCCGGCGTGGTCACGCGAGTTCCTCGAGGCGCGCATCCCGCCTACGCCGTCCTTCCCGCACCGCGAGTTTGACGTACTTCCGCCATCTGGTCCACCGCCGCCGCCGCCGGCCATGGACGACATGGTCATGCGTTCCTGCACTTTCACTGCCGCCCACATCGGCTCCATCAAAAAACACCTCTACCCTCTCCACCGTGACACGGCCACCACATTCGAGGCGCTCACGGCTTTGCTCTGGCGCGCCCGCACCGAGGCGCTGGAGCTCCCTCGCGGCGAGGACGTGCAGCTGGTCTTCATCGCCAACTTCAGGGGCTTCGCCGAGCTGAGCCTGCCGGCAGGGTACTACGGCAACGCGTGCGTGCCAATGACGGCGCTGGCCGACGCCGCGGCGCTGCGGGACGGCTCGATCGGCGATGCGGTGGAGCTGGTGCGCGAGGCCAAGGCTACGGTGACGGCCGACTACGTGCGCTCCACGCTCGACGTGCTGGTGCTGCGCGGACGGCCGTGCTTGGCTCTGCAGAACAACATGTTCGTCGTGTCGGACAACCGGCACGCCGGATTCAACCGAGTGGACTTCGGGTGGGGCGAGCCGGTGTACGGCGGCCCTGCTGAGACTATCTTCGGTGTGGGCTTCTTGGTCGCCGTCAAGGACAGGGACGGGCAGGACGCGGTGGCGGTGCCTATCATGCTGCCGCGGCCGGCCATGGAGCGGTTCGCTGCGGAGGTAGAGAAGCTTTGCGAGGCGTAGATTGTGCCGTGGAAAGACATTTTTGTGTGTCTGCCGTGCCAAACTGAATTGATGTTTTTTGAAACGAATTGATGTTGGTATTGTGCAGTGGAATTGATGTCTGGTAGGAAAGGTGCGTTGCAGTTATTTTTCAGACACTCGTCCGTAGGAGCAGCCGAGCAGTCCAGCTCTGCTTCACTTGTTGGTGTGCAGCATTCCGTCCCATAACCAAATACACTAGGAGCCTGCATATTAGTTCTCTTCTCGTGGCAAACTGAATGTGTATTTGCCTACAAGTGTGCAAGTGTGCAAAGGCTCAAGTCTGATGTGATGATATATAAAGCATGTGCGTCCTGGTGTTATAAACGATAGCAAATAAACGACGAAGAGCGGAACGATCAAACCAAAGGGGACACGAGATTTTAACGTGGAAAACCTCTCCAAACAAAGGAGAGGAAAAAACCACGGGCGCCAGCCAACAATACTTCACTATATCGGGTGAGGTTACAAACGCCGTGGGTTTACAACGTGTGGCTTACCCCAAGCGGCGGCTTACAAGATGTATATATGGTGGCATAAAACCCTAAGTCAGCTGCAGTCTGACTCGGAAACGACGTGTACCGTACCGCGGGGGTTGCCGCCCAAGCCTCCGGCGACGGGCCTCCGCTTCGCTCCGAAGTTAGCCTCTCACTTTATATCTTCATATGAATTTGGAACACATCAAAATAACACTCCACCTTGAGACAAATTCCATCTTGTAGCATGAACGAGAACTTCACCCTGAAACAACAAAAAAAACACCTTCGGCGCCAAATAGCCACTTGGGCTAGACAGTGATACCAACTAAGCCCGAGCAAAGCTCGAACTTAGTAACAGGAACTGGCTTTGTCATCATATCAGCAGGATTATCATGAGTACTTATCTTGCATACCTTCAGTTTACCTTTCGCAACAACATCACGCACATAATGGTATTTGACGTCAATGTGCTTTGTTCTCTCATGGAACATCTGATTCTTAGTAAGGTAAATAGCACTCTGACTGTCACAAAACAGGTTAATGCAAGTATCATCTCCACAAAGCTCAGCAAACAAACCTTTCAGCCAAACCGATTCTTTGCATGCTTCAGCAATAGCCATGTACTCTGCTTCAGTGGTAGACTGGGCAACAACGGATTGCAACGTTGCCCTCCAACTCACGGCACAACCATCAAGCGTGAACACATAACCTGTGAGGGATCTCCTCTTATCCAAATCGGCAGCAAAATCTGAATCCACATAGCCTACGAGTCCCTCATCAGTCTTGCCAAATTTCAGGCAAGCATTGGATGTGCCGCGAAGGTACCTGAAAATCCACTGAACAGCCTTCCAATGTTCTTTACCAGGATTAGCCATATATCTACTAACCAAACTCATAGCATATGATAAATCTGGACGTGAGCAAACCATGGCATACATTAAAGAACCAACAGCACTAGAATATGGAACTCTAGACATGTACTCCAAATCCTCATCCGTACTAGGACATTGTTCAGCTGACAATTTAAAGTGAGGAGCAATAGGAGTACTAACAGACTTTGCATCATGCATGTTAAAACGATGAAGAACTTTCTTAATGTAATTTTGCTGACTAAGAAACAACAAACCAGAATTTCTGTCACGGGTAATCTCCATACCTAGAATTTTCTTAGCAGCACCAAGATCCTTCATCTCAAACTCGCTACTCAACTGTGACTTGAGAGCAGCGATATCTTTCTTGCTCTTGGCAGCAATCAACATATCATCAACATATAATAACAGGTATATAGGTGATCCATTAACAAACTTAATGTACACACAGCTATCAAATTCAGACCTCTTAAAGCCATGTGACAACATAAAAGAATCAAACCTTTTATACCACTGACGAGGAGATTGTTTCAAACCGTATAAGGACCTTTCACTACAAAGAAAAATATATTTTTTGACAAATCACTTTCGTCATGTATAATCCAATTTTCGTCAACGATTACATTGGGGTGACGAATTTTGATCGTCATGGGGTTCGTCACAGAAGCTCCGTCATAAAATATCGGGGGTGACGGTATGCACTTTTTCGTCACTGTCAAATGTTTGATAGTGACGATGGGAAAATCCGTCAACGTTTACCGTTAATCCTTGACAGCCAGGTTTGTCATTAAATATTGGAAATTTCGTCACTATCTAATTGTACGTGAGTGTATGATTGGTCTAGAAAAGCTGACGTGGCCTTACATGTGGGTCCCATCATGCTGATTTGGCTGCTGACAACATGGACCTTATTGCAGTGACGTGGATGCTATCGTGTGGGTCCACATTACACCACGTGGCATTCTGTTATTCGGGGACCCGCATGGACTAGTGGGACCCACATGCTGCTGACATGGGGGACCCACATGTTGCTGACATGGGGACCCACACAGTGCAAACATGTTGGACCCACAGATTACAATTTAGTATTTAATCAAAATATCACACGAACATGTATATTTCATATTATCATATCCATGAAAAAGTTATACAAAGAAAACATAAAAGTGTTGCTCTCCGTACATAACTTCTTGAATCCGAAACCTACATTGAAGACTACAAAGCAGCGATTACAACATCAATAGTCAATCTAACGTTTTGGATATGACTTCTGAAAGCAGCATTGCCTCTTCGTAATAACCATCTGAAGGGGTCCTGTTTGCATCAGCAATTGCCTTCCATTTATCCATAATTGCCGCCGGCACGGTTTGAAGGGTTTGAAGGAGACTGAAAACACAGAAACAGAGTAAAAACTGAGATATACCATACGACATGTTCCCGGCAATGTGATCCCATTCCCATCGAGGCGATCACCTGTTACATCAATGCCCCCCGATGCCTCCCTGTATAAATATTTGAGGCTAAGTAACCAGAAGAGGATAGACTAGCTAGTTTGTGAACTAGAAAATGCAGTAAATAACCAGTCATGAGCGTCACCACTTACCTGAAAAGTAATGGCAGGCAAGCCAAGTAGGTTGTGGCTAAAATGAATCATATCAGGTTCGCTGCAATGAAGAGACATAATCAGAAACAGAAAATGTTTCCACTACCAAGTTTGATAAAATAATCTGCTAAAATTTGCTACCACTACCAAGACACATCATATGAAAGATAAATTCCAAAAACCTTTTCAAGTTTACCAACCATTACAAATGACATGTTGAACAGAACCTTGGAAGAAACATCTAAATTAATCATGCATTGTATAAGATTCTCAATTGCTAAATTACCCTACGCTCAATCAGATTCCATATGTTACAAAAGCAAGGTGAACTACCAAATAATCCATAAATTCTCAAGTATTGCTACCCTTACGTATCATTAAACATGTGGGAACCACCAATACCTGCACTGCCATTTCAGAAAAAAAGAATCTGCATTGCCAAAAAATTGAACAATGGAAATCTGTAAGAAACTTAATGCCTGGAATAATTAATCCTTTTCGGATAATTGAGGAATATTGAACAGTTGAAAGCTATAGAAAAATTGTGAAGCAACACAACATTGTTTAACTGTATTTTCTAAAAACGTTGAGAATCTACAGATTATGAGTACAACTTCAGAAATTAAGGGCTTACAAATCACGGAGAATGGAGTCAGTATAACCAGGAAAGGGTGTGACTGTTTTTACCAAATAGGCTGCGTACATATATTTAGAAATTCAAGGAGTACATATTACTTCAGAAATGTAAGGACAGACAAATCGCAGGAAATAGAGGCACTAAGATTGGAATATAAATTTTTCGTGGAACGGATTTACCTCATGATAGTATAACCATTTAAATAAACACAAAGTGCAATAGGCCAGTAAAAATCCTTTGTTCTTCCTGCTTGACATATAGGAATAGGTCTTTTAGCGAAATATACAATGTTACGGCATCACAAGTATGTTTTGCACAATATTGACCGGGCACACTGGAGCAGCAGAGGAAGGAGGCGCAGGAGCGGCGATCTGAGGAGTCCTTCAGCTGCTCAAGAAAGATAGGTCGATTTCAAGATTGGGGGAGAAGAGGAATCGTACTGGGGCGGGGGGGAGGGCTGTACCTTGCACATCCCGCGAGAGAGGGTCGGACGACTGCCCCTCGGCCGCCGCCTGACGAAGGACGTCCATGGCGTTCGCGTCTTGGTGGCCGGCGTGCAGCGCCCTCCCAGCAGCACGGCGCCGAGGGAGAAGGGATCCGGCGACGAAGCGGCGGCCTGATCTGGATCGTGGCGGCGTGGCCTGCATCACGCAAGGAGAGATAGGAGGGAGGTGGGTGTAGGCTGTACCGTCTAGCGTGGACTGCGGCGCAGAAGGAGATCCAGGGAGGAGGATCGTGTCGTGTGTGCGGTTGGCTTTCGGGTTTGGTGCGGCGCTGTGTGTTTTCTATGTGTACGGACGGATGGGATGCAGTTCTGTTGGGCGGACGTTCAGATGGCGTTTTGGGGGCCAATCCGCGGGAGGCAAATCCTTGCGTTCTGATTGGCCCGATCTTGTGTTATGATTGGCTGAACACAATGACGCCGGATCAAGGAATCTAGGGCTATTGGAAAATTTGGGGATAGGCATAAAGTCATTTAAATTGATAAAATTTGATGAAAGCAACAAAATCATAATATTTGGGGATTTTTCTTAAAATACGCTCTACTTTGTGTGACAATTGGAATGATACCATTTTGCCACATTTTTTGTGTACTAGCTTCACAAAAAAAGTCATTTTTGACACTTCGAAAATGGAAAATGATATTTCTATAAATAATTTGAAAATTCAGTTTGGCACCATTGTTTTCCATGCCAAGAAACAACTATGTGCCAAATATGGGCACTTTATCACAAACTATGCCACGGGAATGGCCATACCTTGGTCTTGGCTTGAAACCTATAGATGATTATGGGTGATAGACCTTTTTGTGAATGTTATTTTTGAAAAGTTTGTCAAAACTCAAGTTTATCACTTATCCTAACAACTAGTACACATAAAAGTACTAGATGCCAAAATATTTCTTTTTTTGAGCATTTTATCACTTTTTTTGCATTTTTTTGAAAAAAATGGTCAAAATGATCAGGATGGCCATTCATTGAAAGGGTCAAAATTTTCAAAACTACCAATGGTTCGGTGATATAATCAGTACTTTTGTAACTCAAAATCATTTTTGAAAAAATTAAGAGCAAACTACCACACACACTTCTAGATCAAATTTGAATTATTTTTTAAAAAGCGACATAAAGTCATTTAAATAGGCGAAATTAAGTACAAACTGATAAAAATACTAATATTTGGGGATTATCCATAAAATATGGACTACTTTGCATGGATTGATGGGTATCATTCTGCACCATATTTTGTGTACTTGCTTATAAAAAAAATATTTTTGACACTTAGAAAATGGAAAATGATATTTCTAAAAATATTTTGAAAATTCAGTTTGGCACAATTGTTTTCCATGCCAAGAGACAACTATTTGACAAATATGGGCACTTTATCACAAACTATGCCACGGGAATAGCCATACCTTGGTCATTTGGCTTGAAACCTATAGATGATTATAGGTGATAGACCTTTTTGTGAATGATATTTTGAAAAGTTTGTCAAAACTCAAGTTTATCATTTATCCTAGCAACTAGTACACATAAAAGTACTACATGCCAAAGGATTTCTTGTTTTGAGCATTAAATAGTTTTTTTTGCCTTTTGAAAAAATGGTCAAAATGATCCGGATGGCTATTCATTGAAGGGGTTGAATTTGTCAAAACTATCGACGGTTATGTAATATAATCAGTACTTTTGTAGCTCAAAATGATGTTTGAAAAAACTAAGAGCAAACTATCACACACTTGTAGTTCAAATTTAAATTATTTTAAAAAAATCGACATAAAGTCATTTAAATAGGCGAAATTAGGTACAAACTGAGAAAAATCCTAATATTTGTGGATTATCCATAAAATATGGACTACTTTGCATGGAAATTGGATGGGTACAATTTTGCAACATATTTTTTGTACTTGCTACACAAAAAGTCATTTTTGGCACTTAGAAAATGGAAAATGATATTTCTAAAAATAATTTGAAAATTCAGTTTGGCACCATTGTTTTCCATGCCAATGGACACCTATGTGCCAAATATGGGCACTTTATCACAATTATCCACACCATGCCATGTAAATGGCCATGATCTTGTTATGTGGCTTTCCTGAGGGAGAAAATAGCTTACAAATAAAATATGTTTGTATCAACTACCAAAAGGTTGTGGTGTCATAGCTGCCTGTGCAAGTTGTTGTTTCCAGTTTCGAGTCTTGGACCCCATTTTATTCTGCTTTCCATTAATTGCCTTGCTGCATAAACATTAAAAAGTGATTTCGCTTTTTTTTATGTCATAAGGTTTGTGTTGGTCTAGCGGTTAACAATAAATCAATTCTTTGAGGAGGTCTTGGGTTCGAATCCTTTATTCTCCAACTTTTATTTCGTTTTGTTGTAATTGCCTCGCTGCACACATAGTAAAAATGTGTACCGTTTCCAATAATTTCACATGTTGCTATGTGGTGCGGTGGTCAGCCAATAGATCTATCTTGGTGGAGGTCTTGTGTTCGAATCCTTTATTCTCCAACTTAATTTTATTCCGTTTTGTTGTAATTGCCTAGCTGCATACATACTAGAAATATGTTCCGTTTAATTTCAAAGATGCTATGTGCTGTGGTGGTTAGCTAATAGCTCTAACTTGGTGCAGGTCTTGGGTTCGAATCCTCCTTTGTGCATTAGTTTTTTACATATGCAAAATGAACGCTATATATGGCAGGCTAGTCCTACATGTAATTGTGATCTTCTAATATTTTGAGATCTAAATAAGAGAATATATGACATGTGGGTCCGCATACCACAACTTTTCTAACTTATTTTTATACCTAACAAGTGGGTCCCGCGTGATATTAAAAGTTGCGCACATTTTTTCCATCACTAGTTGGTCCGACATGATATTCAATGACGGTTTAGGTGCACCACGATCTTGATTCGTCATCTATTATGGCAACCCATCCGGATTGGATAATAGGTGACGATTTACCCCCACTAAAGCATGACGAGAAATAAAACCGTCAAGCATTAACTTACATGCGTGACGCCAGATGAAAATCGTCACCTAATAAGACATATCCATGACGGTATGGAACTTCGTCACGAGGCCTTTCGTCACAAAAAATCCCTTTTCTTGTAGTGTTTTCAACTTACAAACAAGATCCTCCTTACCAGGCACTATGAACTCTTCTGGCTGGTCCATGTATATCTCCTCCTCCAACTCTCCATGCAGAAACGCAGTCTTTACATCTAACTGCTCAAGCTCAAGATCACGCATAGCAACAATACCAAAGAATGTACGAATTGAACTATGCTTAACAACTGGAGAGAAAACATCATTATAATCAACACCTGGAATTTGACTGAAGCCTTTTGCAACTAACCTTGCCTTAAACCTCGGAGGCTCGCTAGGAGATAAACCCTCCTTTCTCTTGAAGATCCACTTACAGCGGACTGCCTTCTTTTTCTTAGGCAAGCGCACAACTTCCCATGTGCCATTCTTATCGAGTGACTGCATCTCTTCTTGCATAGCAGCAAGCCACTTCTCGCGGTCACCGGAACCAATAGCTTCAGTATAAGTGGACGGCTCATGTCCGTGCTCCACCTGTTCTGCACAACTCAGAGCATAATCAACAATGTTACACTCTTCAATTAAACGTGGTCGAGGACCACAATTCCTCCTGTTCCTACGAGCAGCAATAGACTGTTGTGGCTGCAAAACAGGGGTGAGTTCTGAACATTATCATTATCAGAATCAGAAGAAACAGAATCATCAGAACCAGCAGAATCAGGATCAGAATCATCTGAAGTAGCAGCACCATCATTGTCAACAGTGACATTTTCCTTTTCAACAGAGTGCTCCACCTCGACACGAACCTGCTCCTCAGAAAAATCTGGCAAAACATCTGAGGACAACTTATCAAAGTACATAACAGATTCATTGAAAACAACACTCCTGCTCATAAATGCCTTGCTAGTTTCGGGATTCCATAACTTGTATCCTTTTACACCCGAACCATAACCAATGAACACACACTTAATAGCTCTCGGCTCTAACTTTCCATTATCAACATGAGCATAAGCAGTGCAACCGAAAACTTTAAGCTGTGAATAATCAGCAGGAGAATCTGACCATACCTCAATGGGAGTTTTCTTGTCGAGGGGAATAGATGGTGACCTGTTTATCAAGTAGCAGGCGGTGGCAGCCGCCTCAGCCCAAAAACGCTTACTCATGCGAGCGTTGGAGATCATGCAGCGAGCCTTGGAGATGATGGTCCTGTTCATCCGCTCCGCTACACCATTCTGCTGAGGCGTGTACGGGATGGTGAGGTGCCTGACAATGCCTTCTTTCCTGCAATAATCATTAAAGGCATTCGAACAAAATTCGCCACCATTGTCAGTACGAAGTAATTTCACCTTCCTTTCTGTTTGCCTTTCAATCATAGCTTTCCACTCTTTAAAAGCAGCAAACGTATCATCCTTATTTTTCATGAAATAAGGCCAAACTCTTCTAGAGTAATCATCAATAATGGTAAGCATATAACGAGCACCACCATAAGAGGGCTTACGAGATGGCCCCCAAACATCAGCATGTACATAATCAAGTGTACCTTTGGTGGTGTGGACAGAAGCATTAAACTTAACTCTTGTGTGCTTACCGAAAATGCAGTGTTCACAGAACTGCATCTTACCCAAACTGCATCCTTGCAGCAAGTCTCTCTTGATCAATTCTGCCATACCAAGTTCACTCATATGTCCAAGACGCTTATGCCAAAGGTTAGTTTTACTAGCGTCATCATGAGAAACAGCAGCAACAGTACCAGATAACGTGCTACCTCTAAGAACATATAACTTAGCAGAATTCATATCACCAACCATAACTATGAGAGAACCTTTTGATACCTTTAGGAGTTTATTTCCTCCTTTGTACTTGTACCCGTCACAGTCAAGGGTACTGAGCGAGATCAAATTTCTTGCCATGGTTGGTATGTGTTTCACTCCCGTCAGCGTGCGTGTCATACCGTCATGTGTCTTGACCTGAACGGAACCAACGCCAACAATGTTGCATTGCTGGTCGTTCCCCACACGCACGAAATCTCCAGTCTGCACTAACTCATAAGAACTGAACCAATCTTTGTTACAGCAAATATGAAAAGAACATGCAGTATCTAGAATCCATTCATCCTGACGAGAAACACATGCAGCTAAAACAGCTAGGCATTCGCCATCAGAACTACCATCAACAACAGAAGCCTCACCGGTATCATTACCTTCATTATTTTTCGGTTGGTAAGTACCTTTTCTTTTCTCCTTGTTCTGCAACTTCCAACAATCATCAATGACATGATTAGATTTCTTACAATACCTGCAGAACTTGTCACGGCCTTTAGACTTTGAGCGACCTCTGTCACCCTTGCTCTTGTCTCTGTTGTTGTGTAGTGGTTATCTCGCTGCTCAGGCCTCCCTCGGACCTGCAAAGCATCGCCCTTGGAGGACGACGTCTCCTCTTTCTGTACCATACCTTTCATCTTTTCCCTGGCAAGCAGGGCCTCATATACTTCCGCGGTGGTTAGTTCATCACGGCTTAACAGTATGGTATCACGAAAATTTGCAAAGGAATTTGGCAGCGAGCATAGAAGTAAAAGTGCTAGATCTTCATCATCGTACTTTACCTCCATCGACACTAGGTCAGAAACGATCTCCTTAAAGATCGATAAGTGATTCATTACCGAACCACCTTCTTGCAACTTGTGCGTGAACAACTTCATCTTCACATGCATCTTGCTGGTGAGATCTTTGGACATGCAGATCGACTCCAGCTTAGCCCACAGTGCCGCTGCGGTTTTCTCCTGGAGTACTTCTTGCAGAATATCATTAGATAGATGAAGTTGAATAAGCGATAAAGCCTTACGGTCTTTCCGCTTCTCATCGGCGGTCCATGCGCCGCATCCTTGTCGCCGAATTTCTCCAGCGCCTCGTCAAGATCATTGGACTGTGCGAGGATCGCACGCATCTTGACCTGCCACAGCGAAAATCTCGTCTTGTAGTCCAGCGCCGGTAGATCGAACTTCATCGATGCCATCCAAAACCCTAATCTGAAAACAGATCTGAAACAGGGCTCTGATACCACTTGTTATAAACGATAGCAAATAAACGACGAAGAGCGGAACGATCAAACCAAAGGGGACACGAGATTTTAACGTGGAAAACCTCTCCAAACAAAGGAGAGGAAAAAACCACGGGCGCCAGCCAGCAATACTTCACTATATCGGGTGAGGTTACAAACGCCGTGGGTTTACAATGTGTGGCTTACCCCAAGCGGCGGCTTACAAGATGTATATATGGTGGCATAAAACCCTAAGTCGGCTGCAGTCTGACTCGGAAACGACGTGTACCGTACCGCGGGGGCTGCCGCCCAAGCCTCCGGCGACGGGCCTCCGCTTCGCTCCGAAGTTAGCCTCTCACTTTATATCTTCATATGAATTTGGAACACATCAAAATAACACCTGGAACATAGTGGATCTCACACTGTTTACATCCGAACTACACCACGGACATTTAGCTTAGAGCATCTCTAGTCGGACCGCCCAAAGCCCCGCCCAAAGCACTTTTGAGGCCTTTTGGGGCTTTTGGACAAAAAATTGCTCCCAGTCGGACCGCCCAAATCGAAATTGGTCCGCAAATTTTGTCCGGCACACCCCAACCACGCCCTAGTCCAAGGGCTTCCTTGGGCGGTGCCGGACACAACTTTTCCATCCGGGCAGAGAAAAAAGTCGCATGCGTCAGCCACATAGCACCCTCTCTCTCTCCTCCTCCCACCTACCGCAGCAGCCTGCAGCCCTCTCTTCGTCCTCTCTCTCCGCCGCCGCCCCCTCTCCTCGTCCTCTCTCTCCACGGCCGTCGAGCAACGCCGACCTCCACGCAGCTCGCCCCGCATCTCCCCTCGCCGGTGCGCCGCGTCGCAGCCGCCCTGCAGGAGCTCCTCGCCCCTCGCCGGTGCGCCTCGTCGTCGCCGCCCTGCCGGCCCACCACGTTAGCCGCCATCTTCGCCACCGCCTCCTCCGCCCGCGCCTTGTCCGCGCTCTCCCGGCCGGCCGTCGCGTCGAGGGAGTCGCGGATGGCTCCGTAGTGCGCGCACGCGTCCGTGAAGTGTGTGGCCAGCGGGGCGGTGTTGGAGTTCAGCTCCTGCTCCACGCCGATGCGCCTCGTCGCCGCCGCCATGCAGGAGCGCCCGCGCCTGTCGCCGCCGGCCTACTGCATCCCGCGCCGGAATCGACGGGAGGAGGCCCTTGAGGTGGGATCGACGGAATCGTCGCCGCCGTTTTGGTGGGATCGACGGAATTCGGCGGGACTCGAGCTGGCCACCACGAGCAGCAGCAACGCCCCCGCCGCCGCGAGCAGCAGCCACAAGTAGAGCTGGTGGAGGAGGCAGGGGATCCAGCGGAAGAAGAGAATGGAGGAGGTGGAGGTGGAGAGAGGCGCCATGGCCGCCTGCTTCTTCTCTTGATGTGGGCCCCGTGGAGATGCTCGTTTGGGGTCTCCGAGTGGGAGACACATTTTTCTGTGGCCACCCAAATTTATTTTTAGTCAATTTTATGACCGGACACACCCCAAATGGCCCATCCGGACACGCTTTGGGCGGCCGTTTGGGCGGTGGGACTAGAGATGCTCTTATTAACAGGTTTACTAAAAATTAGACGTCTGCAAACAGACTCCAGAGTTCAAAGTTCAAATACTGCAACGTGCACCGAGCCGGGAACTACAGAACAACCACCAGGCACCAGCACATATAGGTTCAGTCTTTCAGGCATGGTCTGGTTGCGACCAGATTACACAAAGTGTGGCCCCTTCAAACATACTCCTGGCCTACAGAAGCTTTGAAGCATATGGCAGAACTCCCTGGCCTTGCTTTCGGCTACGGAGCAATCGAAAGTTACTCTCACGGTTTCTAGAACCGTTGCCCAATCTAATAACAGTTTCACGAGGCCAGCTTCATATTCAGTTGCTCTCAGTTTAGGAATTCTTACTTCTCGGAGGCAGTTCAATGCAAGTTCATCGGTCTTCCAGTTTGGTGCCTGATCACAAACACAACCTGACGGACACAAAGTTTGTGCCTGAAACGATGTGCATAGCAGCTTAATAAGATTAACCAATATGGCTTAATGCAATAAAATAAGAAAGATGGAAATAGAAATTTCAAGACTGGCATGAATATATAAGATGTCTTCAACAAATGTACAAAAGAATAACACCTGGAACAGTTGAAGCCAACATATTGCTGAGAGCCTGAGACTATGATTGTTCCATACAAATAAACGTAAACACCAAATGTTATTTAAATATTTACACAATCAGGTATTGTGCTATCGATAAAACACACACTGATCTTAAATTGACCTTAGTGTCAGTGATCCGTCAGTCCTCGATTCCGTGATTTGGGTTCTAGACGGGCAACATGATGGGTAAATTGCCGTATGTCCTATTTTTCTCTTTGTTATCTCAAGGATAACAATATTGGAATTGTAGCTAACTGAGATGGGATTATCCTAGCTTGATAGTGGTCTCCATGGCAGTGCTCCTCGAAAGACTACGCTTGCTTGTGCGATCTGAATTGATTTGCGTTCCTCCCTCCTGCAGGACCTTTCGATTGCTTTATATAAGTGTCTTGTACTCTTGTCTTGATGAAGAAGGATTGATCCTCTACGGGCTGGGGTTATAGATGTCACCATCCTAAGGGAATATCTCATTTAGGTTTAAACTACTGCAAGATATATGTCATTATCCATTTGACTCGTTCCCTAATACGATAGGGTAAGGTGTTCAAGAAGGTCCTGTAGGCCTCATAGAGGCGCACAAATACGAGATCGTATTGGACAGTATCTTAAGCAGTAGTTTTCATTTCACATCGTCACTTAGGCCACTGTTATTCACACGACCTTTAAAAACACAGGCCTTAAGAATAATACTCCCCCTCCGTTCCATATTAGCGACAACTAATATGGAACAAGGGGAGTAGTATATATTTTTTCCTAATCCTATTTATTTTATTAAGATGGAGTCTGCCATGCAATGACACAGTCAACTCAAATCACTGCCGCATATTCTAATGGGAGTTGCCACACAGCTGGATCCTGATGGATCCTTCCTAGAGGGTCGTCTCCTCAAACACTAGTCTCACTGCCTTGCAAAGAAAGAGGGACAGAGAGGTCACCTGAGAACAATCTTAAGAAAGTGCAGACAAAACAAAGGAGGTATTCTGTTTCTTACTAAAAATAAAATCCTAAATCATATCCGATAATTTTCTCATGACTAACAACTTTAGAAAAATGAAACTTATTGCCAAGCTATGACTACTTAGACTAACATGCATCATGCATTGCCATTGGCAGATACATAAGATATATTTTTCATAGATTTAATTTGGAGAAATGCATCCAGTATCAAACCAACTAGAGTAGGGCAACTAGCAGCACAAGCCTAGGCGTGCGAAATATAAATGCATACTCAGGTATTAGATATAAACAAAGAAATGATAGTATTACCTCTGGGGAACCCCTTGTGCCAAGAAGTGAAAGATACAGGTCTGTCACACCAGTACACATTCTGAGAACATGGTACAAAGTGGCTCCACATGAATGTCCCTTTGCCTTTATATCCAGGGCCAAGTTTCTAATGTTCGGGAACCTTGTACTGTCTTCCATCAAGTACTCGCAGTTAGTAATGTCCTGCAGATTCATGGGATGTCAGTAAAAAGGATTGTTTCTATGGTCAGTAATGCATAGAAAAAAGATCTTGTCCAAAATTAAATAAAATACAAGAAATGGTTCCTTTATGTAAGCAATTCCGAGCTCATGTGTCCCCTTGAACAGCTGATGTACTAGTGAAGTGGTACTAGTTTGTAACTGTAACACTAACTATTCGAATGCAGAAAAAATAATGCCATGTCAGAGGACAGATAACTGTTCGGCAAAAAAAAAAAAGAGGACAAATAACTAGGAAGGATAAACAATTGGGTGCACTAGTCCATGTTTCGAGACTTCAGCGAAGAAAAACAAGTGATAATTTTGTACGCCTATGATAAATTCCTTAATTTGGACACTAAATTTCTTCGATGATGGCATAAAGCACATAAAAATGAACTCACCGTTGGAAAGACAAGTACGACTCTTAGATTGTGGATGTGGCGCCAGGATCGTAAAAGCTCCATCCAATAGCTATTTTGTAATTTACGGCGAGAACCAACTTTCTGATATACATCAAAACCTTTTGTGGCCAACCAGTTGAGATTTTCCATCTTGCCAAACTTCGTGAATCTTGGATCATAAGCATCCCTCCAAAAGAGCGTCACCAGCAGAGGGGCAGAGATGTTTGCAACTGGGTTATTATACCTCGAACGTTCAGCAAAGCAGGACCTCACAGCTAACAGTTCGAGTGCCGGCGCCATGACAGTGAGCTAACAGTTCGAGTGCCGGCGCCATGACAGTGAGCTGCTGCAAGTCATGCAGATGCTGTACCACGATTTCTTGGAGAGAATCCGAGTGAATTGCAATTTTGTCCAGACACCAGGCATGGTAAACGTGGAGTTTCCGTAAGGCCGGGCAGCGTGGCGAGGAGACAACATCACCGAGCATGCAAGGACCTTGTAGCTTGATGTGAGCCAGAAAGAGACTGGTGAGACTGGCGAATACGCCCAATGGTGGCACCGCGAGGCCGAGATACAGTTCGAGACGGATGGAAGTGGCGTTCTCGAAACAGGGCAGTTCAAGGGCGCCGCCTTCCGGGGCCTCGCCCTCCATCTTGTTCTGCCGATCCTTGTCGATGAGGAGTAGTTTGCCGGAGAGGCGGCGCGCGGCGATTGGAAGCCAGACCGCCAAGGACTCGGGAGAGGGGTCCTGTAAACTGACAGCAAGGCGGCGTAGGACCGGCGCTGCATGGGATTCGAGGGCGGCGCGGATGCCGTGGGGATCAGTGGAGGAGCCAAACCAGAGCTGCGGGAGCAGCGTCCAGAGGCGGCGCCAGCGAGTGGAGAGGACGCTGGTCCGCGCCGCCTCGGCGGCGTCGCGGTTCTTGCGGAGAATGTGGAAGAGTACGTCGTCGGGAAGGGAGCTGAGGCGGTCCTCGCTGCCGCCGCCGCCATCGGAGAGCTTGGGTCGCTTGGCCTTGGTGGGGATCTCCCCGTCGCAGTGCTCCATGGAGGATCCGAAGAGGGACTCGGTGCACCTCACATCGAGTTCACGCTTGGAGGTGGAGACGGAGCAGTGGAGTCTCCGCTGCCGGTGGATGGGGAATGTGGACGGAACAGGGGAGTCGCCGCCGCCGATTCAGATGTCCTCTATGTCCAGTGCGAGTGCGCTGCGAGTGTCCTGCTAGGTGCTAGGAGTAGATTACAAAGGAGAACAACGGGCTTTGTTTTGTGCCCGTCAAAATGTATCTCTGCGATAGAGTAGTACATTCTGGTTGGGAAAGCAGGAAATTCAGCGTTAGATTGGCATATATTGAGCTTCCAATTTGTTTTTTGTTTTTGAGAATTTTGGATGATTTTCAAATCTTGGAAGCCTAGGTAGGAGCAGCCTCCGGTGGATATCACCATTGTGGCCAGCTTTGCAAAGAGGGATATCATAATTGTATGCTTTTTGGCTGTGCTGGAGTTGATCAAAACTTTTTAGAGGAAAGGCACCATCTACTCGGCTTTAAAAAACAAGTTAGATAAAAGGCACCAAGTGTCCAACTTTAAATTAATAAAGCCCCGAACGGCTAGAGTTTACAGAGGTCTGTTGAACAGCTTACAGGCAACGAATAACAAGCTAAGAAAATACAAAGATGAAGCACAACTTGAGTGTCGAGGCCCTTGTCGAGTCCCGCGATCCGACCGGAGAGGAAGTAGAGTCGGTGAAGAAACGCCACAGAGGAAAACCATGTCATCGTCAACCACCAGGGTCAAATCTTCTCGCAATGTCACATGTGTCGACCTCCAGAGAAAGCACCCTGCGTTCTCGCCCTGGATCGAAGGGCGCCGCACCGTCCAGAGGTAGATAAGCTCACACTGAGCACACATGGACAATGACCAACAAGTTTGCCAAGCGGGGATAGAGCATTGCTGACTCGTCAAGCCGCAACTCACCAACAACACCGCCGCCGTGGCACCAACCACGACACAAGACACAAACTGTCAGGAGAGATTGCCACCAAAGATGCGGTGAAAGAAAGACGACGGTGCACGAACAACCAAGACAAGCCGGCTCGGCCACCGACAGATGCTGGTGACAAACCGGAGAGGGGACACCCAGGTTCGAGGGCGTCGACCCGCCGGCGAGCAGACACTTCGGGGAGGCAGAGCACCATGGCACTTGGCCAGTTACAATACCGCAACACCACAGAAGAAAACAAACCGCTACTAGCCAGCAGCAAACCACCGTCACGCTCGACCACCAAGCCCACCGTCTCAAGGCGACGCCTCCATGGAGGGAACGACGCCGGAACGCCGCTGCCGCCCAAATAAAAAAATATAGGTTTTCACCCGAGACAAGCAGGATGGGGAGGACCTCGAAGTCACCTTCAGGAAGGAGAACGCGGCTGCACCGACGTTGACGTCGTGGCCGACGTGGTCAGCCAAGGGTTTCCCCTGGTCAAGAGCCCCTCCTCCAACCCCCACCACTAACCACCTGAAGATCCAAGGTTAGGGGATGGGACAAGCAACGCAATCGGGCGCACCCATTTTCAGATCTTGAGAACGAAAGCCCAACGGGCCGACCTCCGCACCGCGAGCACACCCGCCGCCGCCTCGCCGGCCGTGTAGCCGAGACGCACGGCTAGGCCTGTAAGTGGTCACGAGCAGCCCACGGCGCCGCCAGCCCAAGCCCACTTAACTCCTAAGTGAACACCCACGGGAAACGATGGAATCATGGCGGACAATCACAACGTGCTAGCTTCCGCCGTTGTCGCGCCTCTCAATGTTTTCGAGGAGACGGTGCTGCATCCTGCCGCGCCAACACCTGTTGCATCCGCCCCTCGAAGAACCGCATCGCCTTGCTGCTATGGCCGAAGCTCGACCCGCCCTGACACTTCCGCTTCTCGCCGTCGGCTGTCTCGTCCGTGTCCTCCCCGTCCGAGTCTGAGAAGCTCGCGGTAGGAGGGCCTCTAGTTCGGTGAAGAAGCGGTAGATCTTGCTTTGTGTACAAATAATTAGTTGGGTTTATTTGGGACAGACGGTAGCCCACTTACCACACGCTTTTAGGAATGGACACGAAGTAAAAGCCCAATTAAATTGAACGGGCACATGTGGGTAGTTGATGGGCCGCCGTGAGTGTGTCCACCTACAGCCTGACACACAGCCTGCAGCACCGACGACCGCCACCCACCGGCAGGTCCACGTCGCACTCACCGCGCGCGCGAGGCCGTCGCCTCAGATCCAGGAGCCCTCCACCACAAGGATGAAGCAGCGACAACCCCGCCGCCACCTTCCTCGACCGCCGAGCGGGCTTGCCCGACGGCTATCTCAGGCGGCGGCGAGACGGAGAGAGGGAAAGGGGAGGGGTGGGGCGGCGCTAGGGTAGGGCCCTCGAGTTGTCTCTAGAGGGGCGACGCGAGGGAGGGAGGAAAGGTCCGGTCCCGGCTTTAAATTTGTTGTTGTTATAGAAACAACCTGAGATTAGGGGCAGCTCGATCAACTTTCTGGAGCAATATGATCTTACAATATACAGTAGTAGTAACTAGGGATTGTACGGCAGCATTATGGTCAAGGTCGTTGTACACTTCACGAGAAATAACACGGTGATCTTTTTTGAATAAGATCGACTGTATCATGTGAGCACGGCTTAATTCTACGGTGTGACAAGTGAAACATCTTGACGTCCCTTCGCTCAAACTTGCCCCCACGACATTCCAGCTCATCGTGGTGCTCACATGTGGCAGGCCAGCGCCGCCGGCCGAGCAGCTAGGCGTCATCGCGAGCTTCAGGAGGAAGCAGTGGCTGTGGCTTTGCCTGTGACGCCTGTTGCTACAGAGATCGGAAGCTCGCTCAAGACTTCAGTACGCCTGAAAGATAAGCACCATCGTCCTCGTAAGAACAGAGACAGATTTGCTGAATCCTAGTCGTCCTGGAACACAGTGGATCTCACTCACACTGCTTATATCTGAACTACACCCAACGACACTTAACTGGTCAACAGGTTTACAGTTTTGGCAGTGACAAGGAACTAAAATGGTTAACATCCATACGCACAGAGTGCAACTGATACATCCTGTAGCATCTCCAAACAGACTTCGGAGTTCACAAGTACTGCAGTTTGCACCGATCCGGGAACTACAAAACAACCACCAGGGACCAACACAGGCGTTCTCGAAGGCGCTGCGGTGCACAAATAGTTTCAGGCATCGAGGTTACGACTAGACTAGGCAAAGTGTGGCCCCTTCAAACATACTTCTAGCCTGGAGAAGCTTTGAAGCATTTGGCAGAACTCCTTGGCTTTGCTTTCAGCTACAGAGGAATCGAAGGTTACTGTCATGGTTTCTAGCCCTGTTGCCCAATCAAATAACCTTTTCACAAGACCAGCTTCATTTTCGGTTCCTCTCAAGTTAGTAAATTTTACTTTCCGGAGGCAATTCAGCGCAAATTCATCGGATTTCCAGTTAGGTGGCTGATCGCAAACACAACCTGGCGGACATGCAGTTTGTGCCTGAAACGATGTAGACAGCAGCTTCATAAGATTAACCGTTATGATTTAATGCAGTAACATAGGAAAGATGGAACTAGAAATTGTAAGACTCAGCAGGAACATATAAGATATGTCTTCAACAAACTTACAAAAGAATAGCACCTGGACACAGTCTGAAGACAACATATTGCTGAAAATATGATTGTTGTTTTACGCAAATAAAGTTAAGCAACAAATATTGTTTAAATATTTGCACAAAACATGTATCGTTCTAGCGATAAAACACTCAAGGAGATCTTCAATTGACCTTACAAAACAGGTATTGTGCTACCGTCGATCCTGTGATCAGGACGATTTGGGCCCAGGCAGGCAACACAAGTGGTACCCTGTCAAGGACTTCGGAGACACGATTACCTAGACTCGGGCTATGGTTCCTTAATATATGCACCTTGTCTGGCACAAAGCTCTATCCTCTGCGATTTGGGTTTATAGACGTCACCGTCCTAAATGGAATATCACATTTAGGTTTAAACGCCGGATATTGCAAGATATATGTCATATCCGTCCAAGTACTTCCCTAGTACGATAGGGTAAGGTGTTCAAGAAGATCCCCTAGTACGATAAGGTAAGGTGTTCAAGAAGATCCCTTAGGTTTCATATATGAGTACAGATACATCAATCTCGTAAGTATTATGCGGTATCTTTCAATGTTGCTTTCCACTAGACATCATCACTTAGGCCATAGTTATTGATGAAACCTTTAAAAACACATGACTGACGAATAGTTGTATATTCATATTTCCTCTAAATCCTAACTATTTTATGAATGACATAGTCAACTCAGGTCACTGTCGCATATTCTAAAGGGAGATGCCACACAGCTGGATCCTGTTTAGGGCCTTCTCCTCTAACTCCGGCCTCAATGCCTTGCAAAGAGTGAGGGAGAGGTCACCTGCGAACAATATTAAGAAAGAGCAGACAAAAGGAAGGAGGGAATCTGTTTCTATGATAAAAACGAAATCCGGAATGATGCCCAATATTTGTCTCATTTCCGCCTAGTACCAATCTTTGGGGAAGGAAACTATGCCAAGCCATGAAAACTTGGAGTAAGATGCATTGTCATTGGCAGATACATAAGAAACTTATTTGTTACATACGACCTTGTAAATGATCCAACATCAAACCAACACCTACGGCAGTGCAACTAGCAGCTCAAGCTGAAATATAAATGGATACACCGGTATTAGATATAAACAAAGAAATAATAGTATTACCTCTGGGGAACCGCTTTCGTCAATAAGTGCAAGATACAGCTTTCTCACACCAGTACACATCCTCAGAACATGGTACAAACTGGGTCCACATGAATGTCCCTTTGCCATTATATCCAGGGTCAAGTTTCTAATGTTCGGGAACCTTGTAATGTCTTCCATCAAGTACTCCCAGTTAGTAATGTCCTTCTGTAATTTCGTGGGAAGTCACAACAAAGGATTGTTTCTGATGGATAGTAATGCACAAAAAACATGTAGTTCAAAAAATCAATAAAACACAAGAAATGGTTCTTTTATTCTAGAAAGTTTGAGCTCATGTATTCCATTGAACAAACGATATACTAGTGAAGCAACAGTTGTTTGTAACTGCAACACTAACTATTCAAACACAGGAAAAAAAAGTAATGCCAAGTCAGAGGACAGATAATTACTAGGAAGGATAAACACTAAATATCCATGTTTCGAGACTTAAGCAAAGAAAAAACAAGTGAGAATTTTGTCAACTACAATAAATTCCTAAACTTGAACTTTCTGCAATGATGGCATAAATAACATATGGATGAACTTGCCGCTCCAAAGATAAGTACGATTCTTAGATACTCGATGTTGCACCAGTGCCATAAAATCCCCATACAGTAGCTATTGTATAATTTGTGGGCAGGTCCAATTCTCCCATATACAACAAACCCGGTTGTGGCCAACAACTTGATATTTTCCATCTCGCCAAACTGCGTGAATCTTGGATCATAAGGATCCCTCCAAGTGAGCGACACCAGCTGAGGGGCGGAAATGTTTGCAACCGGTTGATTATGAAGTTTAGCAAAGCATGACATCACATCTAACAGTTTGAGTGCCGGCGCCATGACATTGAGCTGCAGCAAGTCGTGAAGATTCTTTAGCACGATTTCTATGAGAAAATCCGAATGGATTGCAAAGTTGCCTAGACCCCAAGCATCAACGACTGTGAGTTTCCTTAAGACCGGGCAGCGTGGCGAGGAGACAACATCACCGAGCATGCACGGACCATGTAGCTCGATGCAAGCAAGGAAGATATCAGTGAGCCGGGCGAATACGCCGGAAGGCGGCAGAGTAAGGAGAAACCCTAGTTGAAGGTGTATCAAAGTGGCCTCCTCGAAGCAGGGCAGCTCAAGAGCGCCTCCTTCTGCGGCCTCGTCCTCCGTCTCATCCTGCATCATGTTAATGAGGATAAGATGGCCGGAGAGGCGGCGCGCGGCGATGGGAAGCAAGGCGGCCACGGACTCGGGAGAGGCTTGCATAAAATCGACGGAGAAGCAGCGTAGGACCGGCGCTTCATGGGATTCTAGGGCGGCGCGGATGCCGTGGGGATCAATGGCGGGGCAAAAGCAGAGCTGCGGGAGCAGCGTCCAGAGGCGCCGCCAGCGGCTGGAGAGGACGCTGGTCCGCGCAGCGACAGCGGCATCGAGGAGCCTGACAAGGATGTGGATGAGAATGTCGTCGGGAAGCGCGCTGAGGCGGTCCACGCTGCCGCCGACGGCGCCGCCATCGGAGAGCTTGGCGGGGATCTCCCCGTCGCAACGCTCCATGGAGGAAGGGTTTGGGACTTTGGCCCGTCGCGGCTGGGGCTCAGACTCACTAGCTGGATATGGTGGAGTAGGGTGAGGGAGTCGCCATTGCTGCAGATGGGGAATGGGAGTGGTTCGAGCTCAGCCGCCGCCGCCGAGGGACTGTGAAGGGAATGGGAAATGTTGGTGCTCTGCTGTCGCCACTGCGGGAGCGGAGCTAAGCTGTGGGCTGTCGGGAATTATGGGCCTCTAGCTGGGTTTGAGCACAGCCCATCGGCTCGTTTAGTAATGGCGCAAAGTTAATCGACCAGGCGGCGGAGTTCTTCGACGGCAGGGCGGCGGGGTTCTTCGACGGCAATGGCCACTCCTCTGCTTCGCAGCGTTTGTTTCCTACGCCCAGAAACACGTAATCATGTTTTGGAACGAGGTGCAAATCGGAGTTGGAATGACACTCTGAATACAAGGAGAGAGCAACAGATCGATGAATGTAACCCTACAACTCTTAGGGGATCATTGCTCCATCTAGAATACAAAATGCAATACCCTACAGAAGGCGAACACCCCACACAAATGCTCAACACTGCTCATCATCCAACTTTGTAACGTTGCGTGCGTCTGTTGGCTAAGAGAGCCCCAGCTCTTATAAGTATGAATTGAATGAGCAGAAACATCCCTCTCTCCCAAACTGTTCCTTCTTCCCATTGCAAGTATAGGCAACAGAATATTGCAAGATTAACTTCAGTTTCGGGTTCAGTATTGCACATAAAGATGAACTTCAACAGGAACTAACGTTTAGACACCCACATGTGAGGAGTACAGTAAACAAAGCATCAAGCCTGCTTTAACAGGCTAGTACATCCAGCAACATGCATAAGATAGTGGCAAAAGGAGCAATCGATGCAGCCTAACATCTAAGAAGGTGCAATCGAAGCATGTTTTAACAGTCTGACCTTCACAAACATTGCAGTTGATACTTAGACGAGATGTAAAGACTACAAAGCGACCACCAGCGTAAGCAACGAGCTCCTTGAAAATGCAACGTTTTCTTGAACAAGTGGTGCCACATGTAACGATGCGACTAGATCAGGCGAAGTGTGGCCCTTTCAGACATGTTTCTGGCCTTGAGAAGCTTTGTAGCATCTGGCAGAACTCCTTGGCCTTGCTTTCAGGTACCGAGTGATCGAAACTTACTGTCATAGTTTGTAGCGCTGTTGCCCAGTCGAATAACCGCCTCACAAGAGCAGTTTCATGGTCAGTTCCTCTCAAGTTACTAACTTCAACTTCTACTTCTTTGAGTAAATTCAGCGTGAGTTCCTCAGTTCTCCAGTTAGCTGGATGATCGCAAACACATCCTGATTGACACGCAGTTTCTCCCTGAAACAAGGTTCAGACCAGCGTAATATGATTAACCGATATGATTGAATGCCATAGCATAAGAATAATGCAACTAGAAATTCCAAGGCTGCCTGGATATTTAAGATATTTCTCTTAACAACTTTACAAAAGAGAAAACCTGGAAATTAGTTTGAAGGCGAGAAACACCTGGAAATCAGTTTGAAGAAAACCTGCTGCGGAGTATATGATTGTTCTATGTAATTAAATACAAAGTCGCACAACACATTTTTATTTATTTAAACAGTTTGGTATTGTGCTTTTCTTTGGAACAAACTCGCATATTGTGCTATCGTTGAGCCATTGTTACACATGCAACCTTTAAAAACACATGGTCCATGCAAGACACTATATTAATATTGCATCCTAAAATCTTAACTATTTCAGCAAGATTAAGCCTGCCATGCAATGTCTCAAGTGAAATTCGCACCACCGCCTTGTATGTCTAATGAGAGATGCCATAATCTCCCCCAATTCCGGTAGCTCCTCTCAGGAAGCCACTATCTTTTCACCCATCCTGCACCGGCGCACTCACCTCCCTCCCTGGTGGGCCGCCTGCCGACGACCTCGCCACCTTTCAACACCGCCATCTACTCCCCTGCAACCCACTCCACCTAACCTAACAATCCAGGAGCACACTGCTCTCACTACGGGAAACGTACAATACGCCGACGGCCGTATTGTACGCCGACGGCCAAATGTCGGGGCCGTCGGCGTACAAGCTGAGCTAGGGCAGCCGCGCCACCGGCCGTCGGGGTACAAAGCGCCGTCGGCGTAGCCATCTCGGGACCGACGGCCGCCGTCGGCGTACAGGAGGCCGTCGGCGTACCCACGCTATAATATCGTAGCCATCTCGGGACCGACGGCCACCGTCGGCGTACAGGAGGCCGTCGGCGTACCCACGCCCACCGTGACGCGAGCAGGGAGCCGGTGGGAGCGAGCTGGATATTCAGTGTTTGCGCTGATCATGAGCGACTGCTTCCCCGCCGCCCACGGATCTAAGTCGCACGCGCCAACCGCACGCGGCTCTCGTGACATTGGGCTTGTATTTATAGACTCTGACTTGAGGGAAAAGAGAAGAGAGAGGCAGAGCAGGCAAGAGAGAGGTAGCTGCTGGGAAGAAAATGCAGATTACTTCTCATCATCTCTTCCGTTGATTGTTGGGATGGATGTGTGGGTGAGATGCATAGTCACATGGATTGGTGAGCTGGGAAGAAGATGCATGCCGGAGATATTTTTCACATGCATGCCCACGTGCTAGGCACTAGCTAGTACCTTTTCTTTTTCAACGAGAAGCTCATCCAAACCAATACGAAACCGAGCCAATCAGGAGACAGCCTCACTAGTCCCACGGATCATGTGTTTCCTCAGATAGACTGTGAGCCATTGGACCAGGCACACATCCACACAGCTGAGAATGCACAAATAGGACAAGAAGAAGGAAATTCGTTTTCCTCCCACGCACGAACAGGTCGAACTGCTTGACCCCTGCCTCCTTGCTCGACCGCGCCGCCGCCCCCCGCCAAGCGCCATGCTTGCGCTCGGCGGCCGCTCCCCGTGGCTCCTCGCCGTGCCGGCCGCCGTCGTGGACTTCCAGAGCCTTGGGCGGGTCGACGAGCCCCTCTCTCTCGAGCACCACCACCACCGCTCTGCCCCCTCCCCCCGCCACACCTCCGGCCAACCTGCACCACCGCCGCTCTCTCCTGCTACCCCCACCCTCCGCCGCTCTCTCCTGCTACCCTCACCCTCCGCCGCCCCTGCTCTCTCCTGTGCGCCGCCCCCAGATCGAGCAGAAGGACGAGGCCTTCCCCCGATGCAGATCGAGCTGAAGAACCGCCCCCAGATCGAGCAGAAGGACGAGGCTGCGTGCTGCTGGCGGTGCGGTCGGACGTCCACGCCGCGCTGGCCGCGACCACACCCAAGGGCGGCGTCCTCCCCGACGGCTGTGCGGTGGGCACCGACGACATCCAGGGCGCTGCTGTTTCCTGGCCGTGGCCTCCCTCACCGTGGTGAGCTGGTAGGCTCGGCCAGGCATTGGCGCTGCCCCTCGTCGCCGCGGTGGTCGCTGCCTGCTGCTCCCGGCCAGCTGATGCGGCGGCGGCGGCGGCGGCCTTTTTTTTATTTTCTTTGGACAGGTACGCCGACGGCAGTGCCGTCGGCGTATGGAGGGCTGACGGAACGGCTCGGATGCCGTCTTGTGGGGCCCACAGTCGTGTACGCCGACGGGGTCGGATACGCCGACGGCAGATCGTGTACGCCGACAGTCGTGTACGCCGACGGCCAGACGCCGACGGCGACCGTCGGCGTATGGATACGCCGACGGCATACGTACATACGCCGACGGCGCCCGGCCGTCGGCGTTTTGAGCGATTCCCGTAGTGTCTCAGAGAGAAATGGGGTCACCTGAGAGCGTTCTTGAAGAAAAATTGGTGAAAATACGAAGGAGGTGTCCCGATTCTTTGTCGAAAACAAATTCCTGAAGCATACTCAATAGTTTTTCTCACTTTGACCACACTAATGATATTTAAAGAAGGAAATCAATGACCAAGTTACCGACACCTAGAGTAACATGCATTGTTATTGGGAGATACATGAGCCATATATTTTCTACGTATATAATTTGGAGCATAGCATCCAGCCAGTAACAAACTAAGTAAAAAACACCTAGAGCACAGAAACTAGCAGCTCAAGCCTAGGCGTGCCAAGAAATATAAATGGATACTAAAGTATTAGATAAACAAAGTAAGGATAGTATTACCACAGGACGGCTAGTTGTGCAAACAAATGTAAGGGTCAGCTTTCAGACACCAGTACACATACTGAGGAGATGAAACAAACTGGCTCCAAAGGAATGTCCGTTTGACTCTATGCACAGGACCAGGGATGCAATGTTTGGTAGCCTTGTAATGTCTTCCATCAAGTACTCATGGTTAGTAATTTCCTGCAGTAGAGTCATGGGAAGTCACAAAAAGAAAAGGGTATAGATGGAAATGGCACAAGAATATCGTTTACAAAGTCAATAACAAACAATAAATGGTTCTTTAATGTTAGCAAGTCAGAGCTCATGTGCCCCCATGAACAACGATATACCCATAGTGCTAATGTGTAAGTTAAATGCTAACTGCTCAACGGAAGTAAGAAGTAATGGCGTCTCAGAGGATATCATGCTACTAGGAAGGATAAACGATTGGATGTGCCAAGCCATGTTTCGAGGACTTAGGCAAAGAAAAAGAAGTGAGACTTTTTATATGACAATGGCACATGCAATAAACTGAACTGGAAGTTTCCCAAATGATGGCATAACTCACACAAGAATCAACTCACCAGCGGATAGATAAGCGTGAAAAACAGATTCGGGATGAGCTCAAAGCCCTGCAAAAGCTTCATACAATAGCTATTGAGTAATTTGGGTGCATGATCCTGTCCATATACAAAAAAAGGGTAGGTGACCAGCGACTGTAGATTTTCCATCTTGTCAAGCTGGGTGAATCTTGGGTCATAATCATCCACCCAACGGAGGGACACCAGCTGAGGAGCGGAGATGTTTGCAACCGGTTGATTAAGAGTGGAACTGAAGCAGCTGGTCAATTTCAAGTGTGTGAGTTCCGGTGCCATGACAGTGAGCTGCTCCAACCCACGCACTGTTTCCAGTTCCAAACGCTTGAGAGACTCGGAATCAATGATGAAGCTGCCAATACCGGAGACATCTTGGATGGTGAGGCGACTCAAAGATGGGCACCGCGGTGAGGAAACAGCTTCACCGAGACTGCACGGACCATGTAGATGGACGCAGATCAGCCAGAGAGCAGTGAGTTGAGCGAATACACCGGAAGGCGGCATGGAGAGCCCAAGAGGCCCTAGTTGGAGCCAGATCGCGGTGGCGTTCTCGAAGCAGGGCAGCTCAAAGGAGCCTCTTTCACCGACCATGACCTCCGATACAGTGTTGATGAGGCATAGATCTCCGGAGAGGCGGCGCGGGGCGATGGGAAGCCGGGCCTCGGGGGCGGCGTCGACGACTCCGACGGTGAGGCGGCGGAGGGCCGGCGCTTCATGGGCGGTGAGGGCGGGACGTATGCTCTGGGCGGGTCATTGGCGGGGGGAAAGTTGAGCTCCGGCAGGAGGGTCCAGAGTTGGCGCCAGCGAGTGGAGAGGAGGTTGGTCCGCGCAGCGACGGTGGCGTTGCGGAGCTTGAGGAGGATGTGGATGAGAACCTCGTCCGTCCCAGGCAGACGATCGCACCAATCACCGAGCGACACATCACCCCATCGCTAATCCCGCAAGCGCACACATGGGCCAAGCCCAGCGAAAATCCGCATGTCTCTGCCTCTCCTCGAGCGAACATAGCCCCTCCCAGAAAAGCCACTTCTAGGGTTCATCCCCGCCGCCACCTATGTGGCATCGCCTCCCTCCTCTGGTAGGATGAACGGAACCGGCGGCTGCCGAATACCCATCCCCAAGCTGCGGATCTGCCGTTCGTCGCCTCTCGCTTCCCGATCACCAAGCAAGACCCGCTAAGGTCATGTACCATGGAGAGTGCTTAGAGGGCTGCTTACAAAAATAAACCAACATTTTTCCTAAGCACCAGTGCTTATTTGTATAGGAAAGGTGCCTAGTTAGGCATCTGTCTAGTGTAAATAAGCACCGGTGCTTAAACAAAAACCGGTTTATTTTTGCAAGCACCTCCCTAAGCATCTTGCATTGTATATTTTTGAAACTTTAGACAACTTTATTAGATCACACGATCGTCAACCAGAACAGGTAAAAGAATTACAGGAGGATCATCGAACCAAAATTCCCTCAGTTCCATCGAAGATCCGTGGCGAGCATGCACATGAGCTGCTTCATTTGCCTCTCGCGGACAGTGTTGTAATGTTGCCATGCCAAGCGACCTCAGTTGTTGCCGGCAATCATCGATAATCACAGCAGTCGTTCCTCGAAACTCTGATGGACAATTCACAGCTTCGACAACTTCCATCGAGTCAGACTCCACGAGCAACGATTGCGCACCAAACTGTTCTGCTAACTGAAGACCATCCAGCAACGCTAACGCCTCCATAGCAGTCACATCAATTGCAGAATCATTACAGCATCTTGCATTATATATGCCCTAAAGATACCAGCCAACCCACCCCGTCTGTCCCAGATCCTCCTGTCGACCTAACTGGAGCGCCGCGACATACTGGCGGCGTTGCGCGGATTAAAGAGATGCAGAGAGGAAGGGGAAGCGTGAGCTGCTCCCTGACGGCAGCCATCGGGAGGAAGAGGGAGATCGTAAGAGAGACGAAAATGAGAGGTATTCTACACGAGTAACTGCTTCAGGAACTTGGTTCGTCATAGCTGCGAGTATATATCTGGTGGCACTTCTCACCTACGAGGAGTTGGGTCTGTCAAAGCAAGAGTTGGCTCTAAACCGACCACGTCTTGGCTGGCTGTGTTCAGCCAATATGCTGACAGTCTGAGAGCAATGGCCTATGAATTCACAATCTTCACCATACAGGAAGAGAGGCAAATTCCATGGAATACTCAACTGATTCGTTGTGTACACGTTTTAGCTTCAACCTTTCTGTTTTGACATTCAGAACCGCATGCTACAGATTCTCTTCCATATTACACACAAGCAGTGACAAAGGAGTGAAAATCTCCCGGCAGCCTGAGGTAATTTACAGTTGAGATTTGTTGTATCTACATATGGTGCACTGTTTCAGACGGTTAGTATGAGCGATCTGTAGATTGGGCATGTCCCTATATTGGATTAATTAACATGATTACCAGGGTAAGGAGGTTGTTGCCTGTTCTTAAATTAAGAACAACTCTTGTTCAGAGGAAGGAGTCAACTTTTAAATCTACATATATTCGATTCATTGCTTATAATGTTTTTTTCAACAGTTACAACATTCCCTTGGTAGCCGATATTCATTTCCCACCAGCAATAGACTTAGGAGTGGCAGAATGCTTTGACAAAATCCGTTTTAACCCAGGAAATTTTGGTGAATGATGCCACGATGTCTCTCATTTGTGTTGGCTATATTTGTAACCATGTGTTGTTCAAAACCTGAGAATGGTACCTATAACTAATCGACGTATTCAATTGTAGAGGCTGGAATGTACTAAAGACGATCACGTTTGAGCATACGGAGAAGGTTCAAAATGTATTCTCACTTGCTCCTTCTGTCACTCCGTAGAAACACACCCTATGTTATCATACTTGAGCAGCCACCTTGATATCGCTTCAGGTTTTCCCTTCAGTGGTTGAGAAGTGCAAGCAATATGGAAGAGCCATGCGTACTGAAACAAATCATCGTAGCCTTTTGTCTATGACTTTCAGATTGAGCAGGGACTATTGAGTTTATGTTTAAAAGATACCAGATTCATAATGCAATAATGTCAATTTTCTGCAATCATTAGTTGTTTTCTCATGCATGTAAAGTATTTGTTTACTTATTTGTTATGCTAGCATTGGTGAATTACCTGCTATTCTCAATTATATCACCGGTTCTAATTATTAAGGAAATGTGCATGTCTATTTACAAAAACTTATTTATCATCAGATGTGATTGTTCCTCTGTTTGCAGCTGACCTTGAAATGACTCTTTATATCGATGCACATGTCATATTTCTGGAAGTTACTAATTGTTGTGTTGTTTGTAGAATGATGAAAGGAGACTCTATTGTGTTGATACTTGTTGGAATGATGAGATCTACTGTACTTTGTATCTGGTGCTGTCATGTAATGAATTTCATATCAAGTGAAGTGTCGCTACTGTTTGTTATGTTTCACATAATGCCTCGTCAGTAACTGTAAAAGCATCTAATATTGCTTTATATTACCAATTGCTTCTACCATGTGCACTATGTGTTTTAGTTCTTTCTTTAATTGGCAAATCAGACAGGTATTGTGTATGTGCAACATCACAATTGCCTGCCTGACAAGGATATACATCTCGGGTACCCTACCATAAGGGTACCTAGTGCACGTGTCGACTAAGTTCCAGCTATCAAGAGCCTACATGAAACCCATGACGAAAGGCCCAACAAGATGGAGTACCCTCCAAGATTAGACATAGGCATAGTCGGTGTATACTTTCCTTACATGTAAACAGGGTCGGTTGCGAACTCCCGAGACCCAGCCTATTATATAAAGGCTGGGAGGGCCGCCGATCCAAGACATGCAACTCTTGAACCACCAAAACCCTAGCGGGATCAACATCTCGCCGAGACCCATTGTAGCTCTCATATACACACCAGATCAATACCAGACAAGCAGGAAGTAGGTGTAACAAACTAAGTAAAAAACACCTAGAGCACAGAAACTAGCAGCTCAAGCCTAGGCGTGCCAAGAAATATAAATGGATACTAAAGTATTAGATAAACAAAGTAAGGATAGTATTACCACAGGACGGCTAGTTGTGCAAACAAATGTAAGGGTCAGCTTTCAGACACCAGTACACATACTGAGGAGATGAAACAAACTGGCTCCAAAGGAATGTCCGTTTGACTCTATGCACAGGACCAGGGATGCAATGTTTGGTAGCCTTGTAATGTCTTCCATCAAGTACTCATGGTTAGTAATTTCCTGCAGTAGAGTCATGGGAAGTCACAAAAAGAAAAGGGTATAGATGGAAATGGCACAAGAATATCGTTTACAAAGTCAATAACAAACAATAAATGGTTCTTTAATGTTAGCAAGTCAGAGCTCATGTGCCCCCATGAACAACGATATACCCATAGTGCTAATGTGTAAGTTAAATGCTAACTGCTCAACGGAAGTAAGAAGTAATGGCGTCTCAGAGGATATCATGCTACTAGGAAGGATAAACGATTGGATGTGCCAAGCCATGTTTCGAGGACTTAGGCAAAGAAAAAGAAGTGAGACTTTTTATATGACAATGGCACATGCAATAAACTGAACTGGAAGTTTCCCAAATGATGGCATAACTCACACAAGAATCAACTCACCAGCGGATAGATAAGCGTGAAAAACAGATTCGGGATGAGCTCAAAGCCCTGCAAAAGCTTCATACAATAGCTATTGAGTAATTTGGGTGCATGATCCTGTCCATATACAAAAAAAGGGTAGGTGACCAGCGACTGTAGATTTTCCATCTTGTCAAGCTGGGTGAATCTTGGGTCATAATCATCCACCCAACGGAGGGACACCAGCTGAGGAGCGGAGATGTTTGCAACCGGTTGATTAAGAGTGGAACTGAAGCAGCTGGTCAATTTCAAGTGTGTGAGTTCCGGTGCCATGACAGTGAGCTGCTCCAACCCACGCACTGTTTCCAGTTCCAAACGCTTGAGAGACTCGGAATCAATGATGAAGCTGCCAATACCGGAGACATCTTGGATGGTGAGGCGACTCAAAGATGGGCACCGCGGTGAGGAAACAGCTTCACCGAGACTGCACGGACCATGTAGATGGACGCAGATCAGCCAGAGAGCAGTGAGTTGAGCGAATACACCGGAAGGCGGCATGGAGAGCCCAAGAGGCCCTAGTTGGAGCCAGATCGCGGTGGCGTTCTCGAAGCAGGGCAGCTCAAAGGAGCCTCTTTCACCGACCATGACCTCCGATACAGTGTTGATGAGGCATAGATCTCCGGAGAGGCGGCGCGGGGCGATGGGAAGCCGGGCCTCGGGGGCGGCGTCGACGACTCCGACGGTGAGGCGGCGGAGGGCCGGCGCTTCATGGGCGGTGAGGGCGGGACGTATGCTCTGGGCGGGTCATTGGCGGGGGGAAAGTTGAGCTCCGGCAGGAGGGTCCAGAGTTGGCGCCAGCGAGTGGAGAGGAGGTTGGTCCGCGCAGCGACGGTGGCGTTGCGGAGCTTGAGGAGGATGTGGATGAGAACCTCGTCCGTCCCAGGCAGACGATCGCACCAATCACCGAGCGACACATCACCCCATCGCTAATCCCGCAAGCGCACACATGGGCCAAGCCCAGCGAAAATCCGCATGTCTCTGCCTCTCCTCGAGCGAACATAGCCCCTCCCAGAAAAGCCACTTCTAGGGTTCATCCCCGCCGCCACCTATGTGGCATCGCCTCCCTCCTCTGGTAGGATGAACGGAACCGGCGGCTGCCGAATACCCATCCCCAAGCTGCGGATCTGCCGTTCGTCGCCTCTCGCTTCCCGATCACCAAGCAAGACCCGCTAAGGTCATGTACCATGGAGAGTGCTTAGAGGGCTGCTTACAAAAATAAACCAACATTTTTCCTAAGCACCAGTGCTTATTTGTATAGGAAAGGTGCCTAGTTAGGCATCTGTCTAGTGTAAATAAGCACCGGTGCTTAAACAAAAACCGGTTTATTTTTGCAAGCACCTCCCTAAGCATCTTGCATTGTATATTTTTGAAACTTTAGACAACTTTATTAGATCACACGATCGTCAACCAGAACAGGTAAAAGAATTACAGGAGGATCATCGAACCAAAATTCCCTCAGTTCCATCGAAGATCCGTGGCGAGCATGCACATGAGCTGCTTCATTTGCCTCTCGCGGACAGTGTTGTAATGTTGCCATGCCAAGCGACCTCAGTTGTTGCCGGCAATCATCGATAATCACAGCAGTCGTTCCTCGAAACTCTGATGGACAATTCACAGCTTCGACAACTTCCATCGAGTCAGACTCCACGAGCAACGATTGCGCACCAAACTGTTCTGCTAACTGAAGACCATCCAGCAACGCTAACGCCTCCATAGCAGTCACATCAATTGCAGAATCATTACAGCATCTTGCATTATATATGCCCTAAAGATACCAGCCAACCCACCCCGTCTGTCCCAGATCCTCCTGTCGACCTAACTGGAGCGCCGCGACATACTGGCGGCGTTGCGCGGATTAAAGAGATGCAGAGAGGAAGGGGAAGCGTGAGCTGCTCCCTGACGGCAGCCATCGGGAGGAAGAGGGAGATCGTAAGAGAGACGAAAATGAGAGGTATTCTACACGAGTAACTGCTTCAGGAACTTGGTTCGTCATAGCTGCGAGTATATATCTGGTGGCACTTCTCACCTACGAGGAGTTGGGTCTGTCAAAGCAAGAGTTGGCTCTAAACCGACCACGTCTTGGCTGGCTGTGTTCAGCCAATATGCTGACAGTCTGAGAGCAATGGCCTATGAATTCACAATCTTCACCATACAGGAAGAGAGGCAAATTCCATGGAATACTCAACTGATTCGTTGTGTACACGTTTTAGCTTCAACCTTTCTGTTTTGACATTCAGAACCGCATGCTACAGATTCTCTTCCATATTACACACAAGCAGTGACAAAGGAGTGAAAATCTCCCGGCAGCCTGAGGTAATTTACAGTTGAGATTTGTTGTATCTACATATGGTGCACTGTTTCAGACGGTTAGTATGAGCGATCTGTAGATTGGGCATGTCCCTATATTGGATTAATTAACATGATTACCAGGGTAAGGAGGTTGTTGCCTGTTCTTAAATTAAGAACAACTCTTGTTCAGAGGAAGGAGTCAACTTTTAAATCTACATATATTCGATTCATTGCTTATAATGTTTTTTTCAACAGTTACAACATTCCCTTGGTAGCCGATATTCATTTCCCACCAGCAATAGACTTAGGAGTGGCAGAATGCTTTGACAAAATCCGTTTTAACCCAGGAAATTTTGGTGAATGATGCCACGATGTCTCTCATTTGTGTTGGCTATATTTGTAACCATGTGTTGTTCAAAACCTGAGAATGGTACCTATAACTAATCGACGTATTCAATTGTAGAGGCTGGAATGTACTAAAGACGATCACGTTTGAGCATACGGAGAAGGTTCAAAATGTATTCTCACTTGCTCCTTCTGTCACTCCGTAGAAACACACCCTATGTTATCATACTTGAGCAGCCACCTTGATATCGCTTCAGGTTTTCCCTTCAGTGGTTGAGAAGTGCAAGCAATATGGAAGAGCCATGCGTACTGAAACAAATCATCGTAGCCTTTTGTCTATGACTTTCAGATTGAGCAGGGACTATTGAGTTTATGTTTAAAAGATACCAGATTCATAATGCAATAATGTCAATTTTCTGCAATCATTAGTTGTTTTCTCATGCATGTAAAGTATTTGTTTACTTATTTGTTATGCTAGCATTGGTGAATTACCTGCTATTCTCAATTATATCACCGGTTCTAATTATTAAGGAAATGTGCATGTCTATTTACAAAAACTTATTTATCATCAGATGTGATTGTTCCTCTGTTTGCAGCTGACCTTGAAATGACTCTTTATATCGATGCACATGTCATATTTCTGGAAGTTACTAATTGTTGTGTTGTTTGTAGAATGATGAAAGGAGACTCTATTGTGTTGATACTTGTTGGAATGATGAGATCTACTGTACTTTGTATCTGGTGCTGTCATGTAATGAATTTCATATCAAGTGAAGTGTCGCTACTGTTTGTTATGTTTCACATAATGCCTCGTCAGTAACTGTAAAAGCATCTAATATTGCTTTATATTACCAATTGCTTCTACCATGTGCACTATGTGTTTTAGTTCTTTCTTTAATTGGCAAATCAGACAGGTATTGTGTATGTGCAACATCACAATTGCCTGCCTGACAAGGATATACATCTCGGGTACCCTACCATAAGGGTACCTGGTGCACGTGTCGACTAAGTCCCAGCTATCAAGAGCCTACATGAAACCCATGACGAAAGGCCCAACAAGATGGAGTACCCTCCAAGATTAGACATAGGCATAGTCGGTTTATACTTTCCTTACATGTAAACAGGGTCGGTTGCGAACTCCCGAGACCCAGCCTATTATATAAAGGCTGGGAGGGCCGCCGATCCAAGACATGCAACTCTTGAACCACCAAAACCCTAGCGGGATCAACATCTCGCCGGGACCCATTGTAGCTCTCATATACACACCAGATCAATACCAGACAAGCAGGAAGTAGGTGTAACAAACTAATTAAAAAACACCTAGAGCACAGAAACTAGCAGCTCAAGCCTAGGCGTGCCAAGAAATATAAATGGATACTAAAGTATTAGATAAACAAAGTAAGGATAGTATTACCACAGGACGGCTAGTTGTGCAAACAAATGTAAGGGTCAGCTTTCTGACACCAGTACACATACTGAGGAGATGAAACAAACTGGCTCCAAAGGAATGTCCGTTTGACTCTATGCACAGGACCAGGGATGCAATGTTTGGTAGCCTTGTAATGTCTTCCATCAAGTACTCATGGTTAGTAATTTCCTGCAGTAGAGTCATGGGAAGTCACAAAAAGAAAAGGGTATATATGGAAATGGCACAAGAATATCGTTTACAAAGTCAATAACAAACTGTTGTAAAATAGGCGCAGCAAAAATAGATCAAACAAAGAACAAGAACACAGATTTAACGTGGAAACCCTTACGGGAGAGAACCACGGAACGCACGAAGGCGTATAACTATAATCGGGAGGAGTATTACAATGCACGAGAGGACAAACCCTTCTCGTGCTATGGATCTGGTGGATCTCTCTCAATCTCACAATCTATTCTATGACTACCTCTAGCTATATGTGGGGGGCAAACAACTCTCTGTCTTGGCGGACACGAAACGGAGTTGTAGACATGCCTTATTCCGGTAGGACTCCATATATGGTAAAACGAGATTAGGATTCGGAGCACAAGAAAAACAACACTCCACCTTGAGACGAATCCTGTATAACAGTCATAGATAGCATCAACTCCTCAATTAAAGTCAGCACAAGTAAACCTTGTGTCTTCAAACATCCATAGGACAAATAAACTTCTCTCGAAGTCATATTGAGCAAATCAACGGTAGGTCGTACGGAAAACAACACAGCTGTCAACAAAGCAGACGAACGAAACTTGGATCTCCCAATAAAAGTCTGAGTCTGTGCCACTGACCTCCAATACTGAAACTGCCCAATCATCAAATGACATAAGTCATCATATCTCCTGTGGTGCATGAACGAGCGCATAGCTCAATAGTGCAACATCTTGTTGCACATCGCATTGTGAAGAACTCATATCATGAAATCTGAACGTGCTACGAAACAAATAGCACAAACCTCGGCAAACAATACTCATGCAAGAGCATATGGTACGTATGACATCCCGTACACCAAAAACTGTCGACGGTTAATAAAAAATCCATGACATGGTCAAAAAACTGTCCCTATAGAACAACTGTCGGATGGAACCTCGGCAAACAATACTCATGCAAGACGGTTAATGCAATAGACCCCTCATGAAAGAGCAAAGACAACTGAATTGTACCAAAAACTTAGCAGTACTAAATGTTGTAGTATCTAGCAGAAAACAAATCTCCTTGCATCATAACTGATCCTCGAACAAAACATAACCTTCACATGCATAACAACAAAACTCGGAGAGAAAAGAGTATATGCTGGCTACCAACAGGCTTAAATAATCACCTCCTCCATAATTTTTTTTTCTGATAACTGAATTGTGTTCATGTAATTGCAGCAATATAACATCTTGAATTTGCATCCATAACATCTCCCATGTAAATTTCATAGAATATGAACAATCATAAAACTTACTTGAAATTCCAGCCTTCAAATATGATAACCCAATGAACGAACGAGTCGTCGTAGAACGCCGCATATAAAACCGCCTTAACGTTGAGCCCAAACTGCAGACAACTCAACAAACTCCACCTTGAACTGAATATCAAAACGATGATCATCTCAACGGCAAATCATCGAACATAGGTGGTGCGGATAGAACCGGTATTGGGACCGGGATAGAGCACGGGTCAATGCTCGAGCTGAAAACAAATTGTTCACTTTGTCCATCTGTGCTAAAATAATTCGCATAATTGGCTTGCGCCAATAAACGTTCGCATCTTGACTTGCCATAAGAAAATCTTGTGTCACGGTCCAACAACGGAAGATCATACTTCATACCATGAGCAGATAAATCCGTACACAAGTAGTACAAGCCAAGAAACAGAAAATTTTCCAGAAAGAAATTATTATACGGAGCAAATAATTGTATAGATAGCACCTGGTAGCTGAACTCGATGGATGTAGCAATTAGGGATTGAAGAATTAGCCTTCACGTGATGTAGCAGTAGTTGGAAAACTTGGACAGGTTGCTTTCCTTTCCTCGGGACTTGATCCGTTTTAGATTCCAAACAAAACTCACGGCTGCTTCCAAGTGACTTGCTACGAACGATCAAAAGAGTTCACGTGTGAGATTGAAAACCGATCTGGTACTCACAGTGATCCACGTATGCCCATCTCTTCAGTCCTCGCACGGAATTTATGCCGAATAGAGGACAAAATACAGCGGTGGATCAGATCATCAGAAGTTGAGTACACGGACGGAAAACTGCAGGAGAGGATCGGCGCTTAACGGACGCGATGCGCAATGCGACAAATCCGATTGCAGCGGACGGATCGCTGTCGCCGAGACACCGATGCAACTGTGAAAACTCCGTCTTCTAGATCCGATCTCACGAACGTGCTTGATCCCGGTGAAGCTGCTTGATGCCGCCATCTGCGGCTGCTGATCCGATGAACATGAAGCTGCGCCGTGCTGCCTCGGGAGCGCAGCGGAAAAGTCTCCCGGAGCAGCGGATCGCCAAATCGTTCGGCTCTGATACCACTTGTTGTAAAATAGGCGCAGCAAAAATAGATCAAACAAAGAATAAGAACACAGATTTAACGTGGAAACCTTTACGGGAGAAAACCACGGAACGCACGAAGGCGTATAACTATAATCGGGAGGAGTATTACAATGCACGAGAGGACAAACCCTTCTCGTGCTATGGATCTGATGGATCTCTCTCAATCTCACAATCTATTCTATGACTACCTCTAGCTATATATGGGGGGCAAACAACTCTCTGTCTTGGCGGACACGAAACGAAGTTGTAGACATGCCTTATTCCGGTAGGACTCTATATATGGTAAAACGGGATTAGGATTCGGAGCACAAGAAAAACAACACAAACAATAAATGGTTCTTTAATGTTAGCAAGTCAGAGCTCATGTGCCCCCATGAACAACGATATACCCATAGTGCTAATGTGTAAGTTAAATGCTAACTGCTCAACGGAAGTAAGAAGTAATGGCGTCTCAGAGGATATCATGCTACTAGGAAGGATAAACGATTGGATGTGCCAAGCCATGTTTCGAGGACTTAGGCAAAGAAAAAGAAGTGAGAATTTTTATATGACAATGGCACATGCAATAAACTGAACTGGAAGTTTCCCAAATGATGGCATAACTCACACAAGAATCAACTCACCAGCGGATAGATAAGCGTGAAAAACAGATTCGGGATGAGCTCAAAGCGCTGCAAAAGCTTCATACAATAGCTATTGAGTAATTTGGGTGCATGATCCTGTCCATATACAAAAAAAGGGTAGGTGACCAGCGACTGTAGATTTTCCATCTTGTCAAGCTGGGTGAATCTTGGATCATAATCATCCACCCAACGGAGGGACACCAGCTGAGGAGCGGAGATGTTTGCAACCGGTTGATTAAGAGTGGAACTGAAGCAGCTGGTCAATTTCAAGTGTGTGAGTTCCGGTGCCATGACAGTGAGCTGCTCCAACCCACGCACTGTTTCCAGTTCCAAACGCTTGAGAGACTCGGAATCAATGATGAAGCTGCCAATACCGGAGACATCTTGGATGGTGAGGCGACTCAAAGATGGGCACCGCGGTGAGGAAACAGCTTCACCGAGACTGCACGGACCATGTAGATGGACGCAGATCAGCCAGAGAGCAGTGAGTTGGGCGAATACACCGGAAGGCGGCATGGAGAGCCCAAGAGGCCCTAGTTGGAGCCAGATCACGGTGGCGTTCTCGAAGCAGGGCAGCTCAAAGGAGCCTCTTTCACCGACCATGACCTCCGATACAGTGTTGATGAGGCATAGATCTCCGGAGAGGCGGCGCGGGGCGATGGGAAGCCAGGCCGTCACGGACTCGGGGGCGGCGTCGGCGACTCCGACGGTGAGGCGGCGGAGGACCGGCGCTTCATGGGCGGTGAGGGCGGGACGTATGCTCTGGGCGGGTCATTGGCGGGGGGAAAGTTGAGCTCCGACAGGAGGGTCCAGAGTTGGCGCCAGCGAGTGGAGAGGAGGTTGGTCCACGCAGCGACGGTGGCGTTGCGGAGCTTGAGGAGGATGTGGATGAGAACCTCGTCCGTCCCAGGCAGACGATCGCACCAATCACCGAGCGACACATCACCCCATCGCTAATCCCGCAAGCGCACACATGGGCCAAGCCCAGCGAAAATCCGCATGTCTCTGCCTCTCCTCGAGCGACCATAGCCCTTCCCATAAAAGCCACGTCTAGGGTTCATCCCCGCCGCCACCTATGTGGCATCGCCTCCCTCCTCTGGTAGGATGAACGGAACCGGCGGCTGCCGAATACCCATCCCCAAGCTGCGGATCTGCCGTTCGTCGCCTCTCGCTTCCCGATCACCAAGCAAGACCCGCTAAGGTCATGTACCATGGAGAGTGCTTAGAGGGCTGCTTACAAAAATAAACTAACATTTTTCCTAAGCACCAGTGCTTATTTGTATAGGAAAGGTGCCTAGTTAGGCATCTGTCTAGTGTAAATAAGCACCGGTGCTTAAACAAAAACCGGTTTATTTTTGCAAGCACCTCCCTAAGCATCTTGCATTGTATATTTTTGAAACTTTAGACAACTTTATTAAGCAATGATCACACGATCGTCAACCAGAACAGGTAAAAGAATTACAGGAGGATCATCGAACCAAAATTCCCTCAGTTCCATCGAAGATCCGTGGCGAGCAAGCACATGAGCTGCTTCATTTGCCTCTCGCGGACAGTGTTGTAATGTTGCCATGCCAAGCGACCTCAGTAGTTGCCGGCAATCATCGATAATCACAGCAGTCGTTTCTCGAAACTCTGATGGACAATTCACAGCTTCGACAACTTCCATCGAGTCAGACTCCACGAGCAACGATTGCGCACCAAACTGTTCTGCTAACTGAAGACCATCCAGCAACGCTAACGCCTCCATAGCGGTCACATCAATTGCAGAATCATTACAGCATCTTGCATTATATATGCCCTAAAGATACCAGCCAACCCACCCCGTCTCTCCCAGATCCTCCTGTCGACCTAACTGGAGCGCCGCGACATACTGGCAGCGTTGCGCGGATTAAAGAGATGCAGAGAGGAAGGGGAAGCGTGAGCTGCTCCCTGACGGCAGCCATCGGGAGGAAGAGGGAGATCGTAAGAGAGACGAAAATGAGAGGTATTCTACATGAGTAACTGCTTCAGGAACTTGGTTCGTCATAGCTGCGAGTATATATCTGGTGGCACTTCTCACCTACGAGGAGTTGGGTCTGTCAAAGCAAGAGTTGGCTCTAAACCGACCACGTCTTGGCTGGCTGTGTTCAGCCAATATGCTGACAGTCTGAGAGCAATGGCCTATGAATTCACAATCTTCACCATACAGGAAGAGAGGCAAATTTCATGGAATACTCAACTGATTCATTGTGTACACGTTTTAGCTTCAACCTTTCTGTTTTGACATTCAGAACCGCATGCTACAGATTCTATTCCATATTACACACAAGCAGTGACAAAGGAGTGAAAATCTCCCGGCAGCCTGAGGTAATTTACTGTTGAGATTTGTTGTATCTACATATGGCACTGTTTCAGACGGTTAGTATGAGCGATCTGTAGATTGGGCATGTCCCTATATTGGATTAATTAACATGATTACCAGGGTAAGGAGGTTGTTGCCTGTTCTGAAATTAAAAACAACTCTTGTTCAGAGGAAGGAGTCAACTTTTAAATCTACATATATTCGATTCATTGCTTATAATGTTTTTTTCAACAGTTACAACATTCCCTTGGTAGCCGATATTCATTTCCCACCAGCAATAGACTTAGGAGTGGCAGAATGCTTTGACAAAATCCGTTTTAACCCAGTAAATTTTGGTGAATGATGCCACGATGTCTCTCATTTGTGTTGGCTATATTTGTAACCATGTATTGTTCAAAACCTGAGAATGGTACCTATAACTGATCGACGTATTCAATTGTAGAGGCTGGAATGTACTAAAGACGATCACGTTTGAGCATACGGAGAAGGTTCAAAATGTATTCTCACTTGCTCCTTCTGTCACTCCGTAGAAACACACCCTATGTTATCATACTTGAGCAGCCACCTTGATATCGCTTCAGGTTTTCCCTTCATTGGTTGAGAAGTGCAAGCAATATGGAAGAGCCATGCGTACTGAAACAAATCATCGTAGCCTTTTGTCTATGACTTTCAGATTGAGCAGGGACTATTGAGTTTATGTTTAAAAGATACCAGATTCATAATGCAATAATGTCAATTTTCTGCAATCATTAGTTGTTTTCTCATGCATGTAAAGTATTTGTTTACTTATTTGTTATGCTAGCATTGGTGAATTACCTGCTATTCTCAATTATATCACCGGTTCTAATTATTAAGGAAATGTGCATGTCTATTTACAAAAACTTATTTATCATCAGATGTGATTGTTCCTCTGTTTGCAGCTAACCTTGAAATGACTCTTTATATCGATGCACATGTCATATTTCTGGAAGTTACTAATTGTTGTGTTGTTTGTAGAATGATGAAAGGAGACTCTATTGTGTTGATACTTGTTGGAATGATGAGATCTACTGTACTTTGTATCTGGTGCTGTCATGTAATGAATTTCATATCAAGTGAAGTGTCGTTACTGTTTGTTATGTTTCACATAATGCCTCGTCAGTAACTGTAAAAGCATCTAATATTGCTTTATATTACCAATTGCTTCTACCATGTGCACTATGTGCTTTAGTTCTTTCTTTAATTGGCAAATCAGACAGGTATTGTGTATGTGCAACATCACAATTGTCTGCCTGACAAGGATATACATCTCGGGTACCCTACCATAAGGGTACCTGGTGCACGTGTCGACTAAGTCCCAGCTATCAAGAGCCTACATGAAACCCATGACGAAAGGCCCAACAAGATGGAGTACCCTCCAAGATTAGACATAGACATAGTCGGTTTATACTTTCCTTACATGTAAACAGGGTCGGTTGCGAACTCCCGAGACCCAGCCTCTTATATAAAGGCTGGGAGGGCCGCCGATCCAAGACATGCAACTCTTGAATCACCAAAACCCTAGCGGGATCAACATCTCGCCGGGACCCATTGTAGCTCTCATATACACACCAGATCAATACCAGACAAGCAGGAAGTAGGGTGTTACTCTCCGGAGGCCTGAACCTGGGTAAAATCCCTGCTTTTGCTTGTCAGCCGACGAAACTACCAGCTCTACCACGTTCTCTCCCTCGTAATCTCAACCCTAGGTCCTTAACCATGGGATTTGATGAGTTAACCCCTCGTCAATTAGCGCCGTATGTGGGAAAGAATAGTGCTGGACTCACGGTTTCTTCGGTTCCATCGGAAAACGGCGACTCGCCAATCGCATCTACAAACGGCAACTCGCCGGCTGCATCAACAAACCAGAACTCGCCGACTCGGGCGACACACGGCAACTCGCCGACTCACTCGACGAACGGCAGCACGCCAACTTCACCTACAAAAGGCACATCAGATCCTCTGATTGATTTCGAGCCACACTCGCCAGAATTCCAGGAGACGTTCGCTGATCTCGAGTCAGGTTTGGGTTTAACCGTTGGTACGTTCAATTTTTTCGTAAACAAGTTTGGCATGCAGGACTTGCAAGATCCACGCCAACTCGCGACTTCCGCACCCGAGGCTCCATCGGTTGCGGCTCCTTTGACTGCGGATCCATCAACTGCGTTCATATCATCGTCGATTCTCCAAGCGCCTATGCAATCTCAATATAATTATATAGTTCTGTTAAGTAAGTAACTTTGTCTAATTTGGTTTTCTTTTTTTAACCCGCTGATCCTCACAAATTGTAGTACTTGCAGACTACTTTACTGCATCAAAGGGTTACTTAAGGTTCCTACAGCTTCAGGAGCTCTTGTTGGGCACTTAACCATCACTAATCAAAGAATGTGCCACCACCAAGAAGCTAGGCCCTGGGAGATGTCCGAGACCTTGCATTAGTGTCTGTCGTTGTGGAGTTCTTGTTCTTTTAGTTTGTTATCGTTGAAACTCCTCTTTCTATGCTTATGTTTTGTTTTGGTGGTGTAGCCTTGCAGTTCCAGCAAGCGTAGTACTCTTCTTTTAGCCCCTTGAGGGTTTGTAATCTGAGCTTAACCTGTTTGTAAACTCTGGCCTTTGGCTTTATTAATTTAAAGTCGGCATGTCGTGCCTTCCGTTTAAAGACAGCAAGAAGAGCAGGTGCTGATGGTGTTGTATAATTAATCTTTCTCAGTTTCTTGTGTTCTGAACGCATATTTCTGCAACTATTGTTTAAGGAATTTCTCAAGACAAATGATGCAACAGTGGTATGAGCTGCAGGCTATTGCCACTAGCATAGTGTTTTCTAGTGATAGGGATGCCATCAGTGGCGGATCTAGGAATTGATCAACGGGGGTGCCAAGCTTAAAAATTTTGGTTCAAAAAGCATCATAAATTCAGCCTTAATGTCTTACACCAAAATAATACCAACTTACATATAGTTCTAATAAGATCTTATGCCAATAAAAGATAACAAAAACAGCCACAATTACCAAATTTCAACCTTACACTACTCTTAGTGTTTTTGCTGCCATGAAAAGCTTGATAACATCATCATCCTTCACTTCCTTGAAGATCTCCATCTCAATATATGTGACCAAGCAATCATTCAACAATTGGTCACCCATAGTAGTTCTCAGATTGGTCTTCACTATCTTCATTGCAGAAAATACTCTCTCAACACTTGCGGTTGCCACCGGCAAAAGCAACACCAATTTGAGAAGCAAATACACCAACTTGTAAAGCCCACTCTTTTTTGTTTCAACAAGCTTCATAGAAAGCTGACCAAGATTTTGTAAGTCTGCGAATCTATCATCATTTCTCATGTCATCAATAAAGTTGTCAAGTTGTAAAGCAAGTCTCGTCAAATCCGCTTGTGAGAAATCATTGGGATAGAAACTCAGCAAGCCTTAAAACTTTCTTTCTATCATAAGCAGCAAATGCATCGATAGGATTCAAGGCTGACATGCAAATAAGCAGCTCCATATTTATTTCATCAAACCTATTATCAAGCTCTTGCCGAATACTATCAACGACACCAAGGAATACTTCTCTTCTATAATGATCATAAATTGTTTGTTTTGGGTAACAACGAGGTGATCTTGCATAAGGAACATACCTAGCATTCGGCAAAGGCACTTTGATGCCATGTAGTTTGCAAAACGAATCCACTATTGCTTGGAACTTTTCCGATCCATCTTCCCTCAACTTCGGTACCCTCCTCTTAGGCATAGTAACAAGTGACATAGCATTAACAATGTCTTGGTCTCACTTTTGCAAGGACTGAGACAACTCATCTGTGTAACTTAGTACTTTGAGCATCAAATGTGCATTAAAGAATACTCATATGACCCAATAGCTCCTAGAACTCCATGTATTTTGAGCCAATCATGCTTATGAGCGGGATCTTTTCCAATCTTGGTCAACATTTTACGGATGGTGGAATACAAAGAAATGATGTGCACAATGGTCCTGTAGTGGGAACCCCAACGAGTTTCAGCGGGTCTAGCTAACCCCATTTGCTGACTTAATCCGCTGCCACTTTCTATTTGACCATCTTCAAGTGCTTTCAAAATTTCTTGAGCTCTCACATTTCGAAGCATGTCATGGCGCTTACAAGAAACTCCAATGACATTCAACAGCTGAGATATTTGATCAAAGAACCACCCACAACCAACATTATTCTTGGCAAGGGCAACAAGCACTAACTGCAATTGGTGTGAAAAACAATGGATGTAATAAGCTGACTCTGACGGAGAGGAAACAGCTCGCTAGCTCGATTGGTCACGAAACGAGGATGGTGGACGACTGGACGGACCGCCGGTCGCCTGCCCGCCCGGCGCCCGCGGCCCCGCGCAACACATTTTCCCTGTGGTTTGGAAACTCATTGTTCCACCCAGGATTCACATTTTCCTTTGGCTCTTGGCGCGCAATAAGCTCATGACTAGAGACAACCTAAAGAAAAGAAACATGTGTAAGCCAGAAGAATGTGTTTTCTGTGCTGAATCTGAAACTGTGCATCATCTCTTCTTTGATTGCATAGTTGCAAAACATGTTTGGAGAGTAATCTCAGACCACTTTGGCTTTGATGTTGGTGATGATTTTCTCTTTGTTGCTAAATTTTGGGTGGCTAACAAACGTCATAATGCTTTGAATACTGTTTGTGCTTGCGCATTATGGAGTATTTGGAAAATTCGAAACGGTTTGATCTTTAACGGTCAAACTTGGTTGGATGTGAAACAGGTGTGGAGACTTCTCTTGAACTCTCTGAGAAACTGGGAGTTTCTCTTCAAGGACGAAATGAAGGTGAAGACTGGTTTATTCTGCCGAAGGTTGGACATCATCATTCGAGCGCTGCCGCAGCTGGAGAACGGCTGAGGGATCCGCGGGCTAACTCTGAAGACCCAAAAACTCCTGAGCAGAAGAAGATGGCGGGACCTGGCACTTAGTCCACGCCTACCTCGACACTGGTTTCGCCTTTCGCTCCTTCGCCGGTGGTCAGGGTGCTGGAGGTGTGATTGCCCAGCTCCACCGTGGATGGTTTAGCGATGTTTGCTCGCTGAGACTGTTAGTTAGCGCTCTCTTTACATTTTGCTGGTAGTTTCCTGTCCTCTGCGGAGGCGTTTGGCAAAAACAAAACTTGATCTACCTCATGGGATGAGGCTTTTGTAATAGGTTAGTTTACTTGCTTTTGCTGCTTCGGTCATACCTGCTGTAACCAGTCTCAAAACGGTGATGGTTTCATTCAATGAAATGGGGCCGGGGGGCTCCCCTGTTTATCTACTCCCTCCATCTAAAAATAAGTGTCTCAAGTTTGTCCAAAAGTGGATGTATCTAGACATGTTTCACGTATAGATACATCCACTTTTTGGAAAACTTGAGACACTTATTTTGGGACGGAGGGAGTACAAAAAAATGCCCCATAGAGCGAGGGAAGTGGAAATAACGATGGTAGATGTTGCATGCGTCTGTATTCAGAGAACGGTATGAAATGAATAAGCAGAAACATCCCTCTCTATCCCAAACTGATTATTACAAGATTAATTTTAGTTTCAGTATTGCACATTAAGATGAACTTCAACAGCAACTAACGCTTACACATCAACATGTGAAGACTACAGTCTAGTACATCTAGCAACATATATAAGGAATTGGCAAAAAGGTGCAATCGATGGAGCCTCTAACATCTTGGAAAAGTAGCGACAAGCTTCTGGAACATTGCAATTGATACTGACACGAGACATAAGGATTACGAAACGGCCACCAGCAGAGTGACAAGCTTCTGGAACATGCAAAGTGTTCTAGAACAAGAGGTGCCACATGACGACTAGATCAGACAAAGTGTGGCACATGCAGACATATTTCTGGCCTAGAGAAGCTTTGTAGCATCTGGCAGAACTCCTTGGCCTTGCTTCCAGCGACTGAGTCATTGAAAGTTATTCTCATAGTTTCTAACACTGTTGCCCAATCGAATAACCGTTTCACAAGAGCAGCTTCATGGTCAGTTCCACTTAAGTTACTAACTTGTACTTCTTTGAGGCAATTCAGCACAAGTTCCTCGGTTTTCCAGTTAGGTGGCTGATCGCAAACGCAACCTGATGGGCATGCAGTTTGTGCCTGAAACAAGGTGCATAGCAGCGCAATGAGATTAACATATATGATTGAATGCCATAGCATAGGAATGGTGCAGCTAGAAATTCAGAGGCTGCCTGAATATTTTAGATATTTCTCTTAAAGCCTTTACAAAAGAGCAACACATGGAATTAGTTTGAAGCCAACCTGCTGTGGAGTATATGATTGTCCTATGCAAATACAAAGTCGCACAACAAATATTATTTTATTATTTACACAGCTCGGTACTGTGCTATTCTTTGGAACAAGTTGGTTCGTGCTATCGGTGAGCCATACTGAACAGAACTTAAATCGAGCTTAGACTGTTGTTATTGATGCAACCTTTAAAACACATGCTCCAAGCAAGGCACTATATTAATATTACAACTATTTCACCAAGATTGAGCCTGCCATGCAATGACAAGTGCAATTCACGTCACTGCCTTGCATGTCCAACGAGAGCTGCCACTAATCTCCTCCAATTCCGACACCTCCCTTCAGAAAAACACTATCTCTTCACCCCTCCTGCACCGCCACCCTCACGTCAGCTCCCTCGTGGGCTGCCGCCGTCAGGCGACCTCACCACCTTCCAACACCGCTATCTCCTCCCCTGCAATCCACTCCACGTAACCTAACAATCACAGAAACACACTGCTCTGAGAGAGCAATGGGTCACCTGAGATTCTAAGAACGATCTTTAAAAAGGATTGGTGAGGATACGAAGGAGGGGTATCCCATTTCTTTCTTCGGAAACAAAACCATGAATCATACTCAATAGTTTTTCTCACTTCCACCAAACTAACGATATTTAAAGGAAACCTATAAAGAGATAGATAAGCCATACATTTACCACGTATGGAGCAAAGCATCCAGCAAGTATCAAACTAACACCTAGAGCACATAAACTAGCAGTTCAAGCCTAGGCATGCCAAGAAGTATAAATGCAAACTAAAATGTAAGATAAACAAAGTAAGGATAGAATTACAACCGGACGGCTTGTTGTGTAATCAAGTGTAAAAATCAGCTCTCTGACACCAGTACACATACGGAGAATATGGAACAAACTGGCTCCAAAGGAATGTCTGTTTGGCTTCATATGCAGAAGCATGACTGCAATGTTTGGTAGCCTTGTAATCTCTTCCATCAAGTACTCATGGTTAGTAATTTCCTGCAATAGAGTCATGGGAAGTCACAAAAAAGAAAAGGTATACATGGAAATTGCACAAGAATCTCGTTTAAAAAGTCAATAACAAACAAGAAACTATTCTTTTCTGCTAGCAAGTTCCAAGCTCATGTGCCCCCATGAACAACAGTATACCCATAGTGCTAATGTGTAAGTTAAGTGCTAACTGCTCAATGGAAGAAAGAATTAATGGCTTCTCAGAGGATATCATGCTACTAGGAAGGATAAACGATTGGATGTTCCAAGCCATGTTTCAGGGACTTAGGCAAAGAAAAAGAAGTGATAATTTTATATGTTAAAGTGAACTGCAAGTTTCACAAATGATGGCAGAACTCATAGTAAAAATCAACTCACCAGCGGATAGCTAAGCGTGAAAAACAGATTCGGGATGAGATCAAAGTGCTGCAAAAGCTTCGTCCAATAGCTATTGAGTAATTTGTGTGCATGACCTTGTCCATATACAAAAAAAGGGTGGGAGACCAGCAACTGTAGATTTTCCATCTTGCCAAGCTGGGTTACTCTTGGATCATAAGCATCCGACCAACTGAGGGACACGAGCTGAGGAGCGGAGATGTTTGCAACAGGTTGATTAAAATTGGCACAGAAGCAGCTGGTCAATTTGAAGTGTTTGAGTTCTGGTGCAATGACAGTGAGCTGCTCCAACCCATGCACTGTTTTCAGTTCCAATCGCTTGAGAGACTCCGAATGAATGGCGAAGTTGCCAATACCCCATACATTTTCGACGGTGAGCCTCTGCAAAGATGGGCACCGCGGTGAGGAAACAGCTTCACCAAGTTTGCACGGACCATGTAGATGGACGCAGACCAGGCAGAGATCAGTGAGCTTGGCGAATACACCAGAAGGCGGCATGGAGACCCCAAGAGACCCTAGATTGAGCAAGATCGAGGTGGCTTTCTTGAAATAGGGCAGATCAAAGGCACCTCTTTCACCGGTCATGCCCTCTGGTACGTTCTGCATCACCTTGTTGGTGAGGCATAGACGGCCGGCGAGGTGGCGCGCAGCGATGGGTAGCCAGGGCGTCATGGAATCGGGGGTGCCTTTCAGAACGCTTACTTTGAGGAGCTGGAGAGCCGGGGATTCATGGGATTCGAGGGCGGCGCGGATGCCCTGAGGTTCAGTGGCGGGGCCAAAGAAGAGCTGCGGGAGCAGCTTCCAGAGGCGGCGCCAGCGACTGGAGAGGACGCTGGTCCTCGCGGCGACGGAGGTGTCGTGGATCTTGACAAGGATGTGGATAAGAACGTCGTCGGGAAGCGCGCTGAGGCGGTCCTCGCCGCCGCCTCCGTCACCGCCATTGGAGAGCTCGGGTCCCTCGGCGGGGATCTCCCCGTCGCAGTGCTCCATGGAGGAAGAGGGAGTTGGCGCTAGCTGGAGATCGGGAGGGGGTGGTGGAGTCGCCATTGCTGCAGATGGGGAATGGGTGCGTGGTTCTAGCCGCCGAGTGACAGTGAACGGGAATGAAAATGTTGAGGTTGTCTCCACGGCGGGAGCGGAGCTAAGCTGTGGGCTGGCTAAATGGGAAAAAATAGATGGGCCATAAGTTGTGGGCTAAGCGGCGTGTGGTGCAGTAACAGTAGATTTCCGCGATGATCAATTCCCTCAAACAGTAGATGAAGAACCTAATCTCAAAAAAAAAAAGTAGATGAAGAACCAGTCGATGCCTCGTGAAGCTATGGGCAATATGGTTTCCTTGGTGCAAGGCAATTCACGAGGGAAAAATAATGTGGATGCGTGCGGTGAAGAAGAATGGTATGCGTAGCCCCAGTGAGGCTTGGCATGGTCGAACTCACACCGAGTGAGATTGCCTCAGGCTGCTTGGAGGTGATCAACAGCCTGGACCAGAACTAGTACATAGAAAAGTCTAGCAGTCACTCGTGTGATTTGGAGATCAGCAGGCTTCGTTGAAAAAGGTGGAGCCGCATAGACTTGCTAGATCCTCGGTCTACCTTGACATGTCGCCACTTGTTATCTCTGGAAAGAGATGGTAGCTGTTTTCCCCTAAAAAATAAATGGCTACTCGTGCTCTAAAGGAAAACAATGGCAACTGCGTCAAAAAAAATTGACAGAAGCTTAACATAGAGAGAACATGTAGCAGCCAAACAAATGAGGTGCCGTCTCCTCGACCTAGGCATCAAAGCACGTATGAACAGTCTAGTACACACTGCAAATGAAATAAGTCAGTGGCAAAATAGTGCAATAGATACAACCGAAGTCTGATTGAGACAAAGGGTGCAATTAAAACTGAGATGAGATACACGAACTACAAGACGACGACAAGCCTAAGCGACAAGCTGGTGACATCAACGTTAAATTTCAGCCACGCTTGGTTCTTCAGATAAGGTTGCTACAATTACATTAGGCAAAGTGAGGCCCATCCATACAAACGACAAGCTGGTGCATGGACGTTAAGTTTCAGACACGCTTGGTTCATCAGACAAGGTTGCTACAATTACATTAGGCAAAGTAAGGCCCCTCCATACAAATTTCTGCGCTAGAAAAGCTTTGAAGCATCTTGAAGAACTCCTTGCCCTTGCTTTCAGCGACTGAGCAATGGAAAGTTATTGTCATCTTTTGTACCACTGTTGCCCAATCAAATAACCGTTTGATCAGAGAAGCCTCATGTTCAGTTCCTCTCAATCTACGGATTTCTACTTCTTGAAGGCGATTCAGCACAAGTTCCTCGGTTTTCCAGTTTGGTTGCTGATCGCAAATACAACCTGATGGGCACGCAGTTTGTGCCTGAAACAAGGTGCATATCAGCTTAATAAGATCAACCGATATGGATGCCATGAAATAAGAATGATGGAGCTAGAAATTCTAAGGCTGTCAGGAATATAAAACATGTCTTTCACAAATTCAGAAAAGAAACCTATTGCGGAGAACTAGCTACGTTGTCTGCGCATTTGTGCGACTAGATTTACTATATATTGTTATATCTAACATTATTTTATCGATCAGCGATTAACTTCCATTCAGTTGAATTCATTGCTACATCATCACTGAAACATATGCAAAATAAAGAATAATATTATGACCGAAACATAGGTCCTGAGAAAAACAGATTTTGGTAGAAATCTTCTCATTGAGTTTACTATGTTGTTGGTAAAAGACATTTATTTGCGACATAGGGAGACCGATGTCATTGAGGTCCACAGCCTACTGTCCATACCCTCTTCGTCCAAAAATGTATGACCCATGCGTCTTTGAAGATTTATTACATGATACAAACTTGACAATTATTGATATTCAAAAGCACTTCTAGATTACAGTCTGCGTTATATTTCCAAACCAAGGAAGTACTAATTTCTAGATTTGCATCTCCTACTCCCCATCCCTGTTGTTTATAATTGATGCAATCATTTGTGAACATCGTTTCTTCAAATATCACGTCTAAACATAGTCATCTCATACCTAAACCTTGTGTTCCTTCACTTGTGTCACCACCTGGCCCTAAATCAGTTACTTCTTTTTATCAGTATAGCAAGCCTCTAGCTAGATGCTACCAAAGCATAATCATCTTAACCAAATTGCATGAGCTACTTGCCTGTGTAAGGCAAGATAATCAAGACGTGTATTTGTAAAGATTAAGACACTATTCTTTTCACTCCCGTTGTAACTTGTTTTATGTCCATTTTTTTCTTTGATTTGGCATTTTTTTTACTACAACTGAAACTACTTGTTATCTCTTATGACCTTTAGTGCTGTATCCCACATATCCTTTGCTTCCGTGTACACACGCTTGCTTGTGTTAAGGAGTATTAGTATTGGTTTAGGAGTCTGTATTAGACTAGATTTACTTTCGTGTTCCCCAAGTCATATGTACTATATATTGTGGCCATTGGCTCCCGTGGAATACAAGTTGCATCCATAACATGGTATCAGAGCCCTAGGTTTAGGGTTGATTTTTCTCCCGCACGCGCAACTCGTGCGACCGATCCAATCTTGATCGATTTTTTTTCGGTCTCCCGATCCGCTGTGGTCTCCTCTATTTTCTTGATCCGTTCGTGGTCTCCCGTCTTCCGATCTGGTGTGGTCTCAGGTTGTGCTCCTCCAACGGTGCATACTAGATCGAACCAGCGGTCTCCCAGATCAAGCAGTCCCGTCCAGTCCCTGCAGGCTGTTCGTGGCACTCCAAAGCTGCTCCCAGATCGATTGCTTCTCCAAAGCTGCTCCCAGATCAAGCCATCACGTCCACCGGCCGCCTGGTTCCACAGTCCGCCGGCCGCTTGGTTCCTCAGTCCGCCGGCCGCCGTTCTGCCGCAGTTCCACCGGCTGGGAAACTTCACCGACTGCCGACCTTCGCCGCCAATCGCCGGTATCCACTGCCGGCCGCCGCAGCTCCTCCCGGGTTGACGTCGTCTCCAGCTGGTCGTCTGTTGCTGCACTCCAGGATCGCTGCCGCACTTCAGGCTCACGATCGACTTGTGTTGAAGCTGCAGATTCCATCGGGCGTGTGATCTGTTTACAGATTTGTGATTCGTGACCTAAAAAAAAAAAGGCACGATGTCTTCCTCGTCAGGCTATGTTGCCATCCCTCGTTGCTCGGTGTTGTTTGATGGTGCTAACTACACCGAGTTCGCTGGCTTTATGCGCATTCATATGCGTGGTCTTCGTCTCTGGGGCGTTCTATCTGGTGAGATTTCCTGTCCGCCGTGTCCGGTTCTTCCTGCTGCTCCTATTCCGCCGCCACCAGTGGTTGTCGCTGCGGATGCTTCTCAGGCTGATAAGGATGCGGCCAAAAGTGCTGGTGATACTGCGGTTGCTGCTTACGACAAGAAAGTCTCGGATTACTCGGTTGCTATTTCCACTTATCGTAATGAGCTGGCGGCTTACACTCAGTGGTGTGATGATGATGCTCGTGCTGCGGCTGTTCTCACCGCTAGTGTTCTCCCGCAGTTTGCTTCTGAGTTTATGGGTCTCAATACTGTCGCTGATATGTGGACTCTTCTTTTCGCTGATATTGTACATAGCTCATTGCAATCATTCCAACAATTCTTCCAAGATATCCCATGTCATGTAAATGCATATTCCGTTTAGTTCTAGAACTGACGTTTCAAGCATCATGAAGTATGCTAGATACACTACCAATTCAGAGTGCATTCACTCTTCTCTGTTATAATTGTGTCAAATTCTTATCATAGGGAGTACTACCTCCGTTCCAAAATATAAGGCGTATTTCATTTCCTTTGACTGAGCCTTTGACCAAAAATTACGCATTTAGCATGTGACTTATGAGATATAAATCATAATCATAAGTAAAGTACTATTAAATGGGAATACAATGATACCAATTTTATGTCACATAAATTACAGATCAATAGACTAATTGTTGGTCAAAGCAAACGAAATAAGCCTTATATTTTGGAACGGAGGTAGTATGTAGAAACTATTCGAGTTGCTACATATTAGCAACTTATACATGTCGATACATCTGCGCCATACTTTGATATATATTGGTCTACAACATTTTATGTGCTATTTAAATGGAAATAAAAATGCTAATTTATGTTTGTTTGTATTACATATGTAACTTTAATAAATCAAAATGTTAAATTCCATACGAAGTTCACTCCACAATTTTTGAAACCAATTTAGTGATTTCCTTTTTTAAATGTTTCTAATTTCAGATAATATAGTTGAGTAATATATTTATCCACGTAATATGAGTTGTATCCTGTTGTGGCATTGGTAGCATAACAATTGCATAATTAGACTCCAGTTCAATTATGCGCAGTCAGCCGGATGAAACAATTAGGGAAATGTGAGTTAGTTGTGTCTGAGTCAAAGTAGAGTCCTAGTTGTGTACTACAAGTCTTGGAGTCGGTTTGTATGCATCAGGTCTCCTAGCGCTGGTCCTCCTATAAGAGAACATGTATCCCCTGTCTTCTGGGCAAGCAGAAATAAATCCTCGATCTTCCTGTTGCTAATCCATACCTCTCTATTGTCTAATCTACCCCTGTTATCTCTCTCAACTCCCCAATCACGGCACCTGCACGCAGACGCCGAACTCGTCCTGTCGTGTCCCACCCTTACTACCTTCTAAGCTCTAAGCGGGCCTACAAAACAAATTTATACTCTTCGATTAATTTTATGTTTGGTCAGTTAAGAACTTATGTTAGATGTTCGCAGTTAGCTTAGAGCGTGCTTAATTTTTTCCTGTAGTTGCAAGCTAGCATAGATATAGTTTTCTTAGGGATTACGAGCACACATAGTTGGTGTGCTAACTAGTACTAAAACTGTGTGCTGATGCATCCTGAGAAGGGGAAAGGAAAAAAACATGGCTACAAAATCCACCACTGAAATAGTCCGTCTTTCGATCGATGAATCTCTACCGTTTGTTCAATAGCATATTAATAATATAATAATAGATATGCTTGTTCTATGCAAACATGAAGTCGAACAACAAACATTTTAATACTTACACAGTCAGGGTGTTGTGCAATCTATTAAGCACATCGAACGATATCTTATATTGGTCTTAGGCCATTGTTATTGTCTCGTTGATGCAATCTTAAGAAAATGCGCAAAGAATAGTAGTATATCAATATTATCTCGCAAGTCCTATTTTGTCAATATTGTGCAAGCCATGCAATGACTCGGTGATTTTCGCATAACTGCCGTGAATTTGTAACGGGAGCTGCGAACATAGCAGGATTCTGTCAGGATTGTTCCCAGAGGGTCGCCTCCTCTAACTCGGACATTCCGCAGCTCCCCTCGGGCGGACGATTTCTCTTCACCAATCATGCACTGCCACCCCTGCCTCCATCAGTGATGGCTGAAGGCAACCTCACTGTCATGAAACGCCACCATCTCCTACCCTGCCACCCCACTCCATCCAACCTAATCAAAGCAACGTGTCACCCTCTAGGGAATGGAAGGAAATTTTTTGTTTCATTGTTAGAAACGAAATCCAGAATCATGCCCGATAATTTTGCTCATTTCCAACGGACTAACAATCTTTACAAAATGAGCATCTGGTACCAAACCAACAGCTCAAGCCTAGGTGTGCCAAGAAATATGAGTGCATACCATGTACCATAAAGACAGAGTAAGGATAGTATTACCTCGGGATGGCAAACTGCGCTAACAGTAAGTCGCAGCTTTCTCACACCAGTACACATCCTGAGCACATGGAACACACTGGCTCCAAAGGAATGTCCGTGTGGATTTATATTCAGGACCAAGCTTGTAAAGTTCGGGAGCCTTGTAATTTCTTCTATCAAGCTTGTAATGTCCGGGAGCCCTCTATACTCCTGGTGCAGATTCATGCAAAGATATAAAAAATGGATCATTTCTAATGGTTAGTAATTTGTAAGTACAGATCCGTGGGAAGTCTCAAAAAAGGATAATTAATTACAAATAGAAATGAAACGAGGATCTTGTTTCGAAAGTCAATAACACACATCAAATGGTTCTGCTTGAATAATCAATATATTAGCGCAGTGTAGCGGTCTGTAGCATCAACACTAACTAGTAACTACTCAAAGGCAGAAAAAGATAAACCATCCCATAGGATAAAAATCTACTATGAACGACAAATGCTAGGTGAGTGCTAATCCATGTTTGAGGAACTTCAGCAACGAAATACAAGCAAGAATTTCATTTTATGCATATGGCTAATTCCTTAATATGGACTCCCAAGTTTACGAAATAATGGCATAACTGACATATAAACGAACTCACCGGCAGATAGACAAGTACCAAAATGAGACTCCGGGTAAGCTCAAAGCGTTGTAACAGCCTCACACAAGAGCTATTGTGTAATTTCTCTGCATACCATCCATATACATGAAAAGGGTCTGTGACCAGCCACTCTATATTTTCTATGTTGCCAAACTCGGTGGAGCTTGGGTCATAGGCATCCATCCAACAGAGGGACGTCAGCTGAGGGGCGTATATGTTTGCAACCGGTTGATTATGACTGGAAGCAAAGCATGAGTCCACATTAAGATCTTTGAGTGCTGGCGCCAAAACATTGAGCTGCTGCATGCCATGCAGATTCTTCAGCGATATGAGCAGGAGAGACTTCGAGTGGATGGTGAAGTTGCCCAGACCAAGGGCATCGTCTGGGTGCAGATCCTTTAGCTCGATTGCTAGGAGAGAATCCGATTGGATTGCAAAGTTGCGCATACCCCAAGCATTATCAACAGTGAGTCTCTGTAAGGCCGGGCAGCGCCGCGAGGAGACAACATCGCCGAGCATACACGGACCATGTAGCTTGATGCAGGCCAGGAAGAGACCAGTAAGTCTAGCAAATACGCCCAATGGTGCCACGGCGAGGCCCAGATACCCTAGTTTAAGGTGGATCGAGGTGGCGTTCTGGAAGCAGGGCAGCTCAAGGGCACCACCTTCGTCCTCCGTCTCGTTCTTCCGGGGCAGCTCAAGGTCGATGAGGAATAGTTTGCCGGAGAGGCGGCGCGCGGCGATGGGAAGCCAGACCGCCACGGACTCGGGAGAGGGGTCCCGTAAACTGACGGCGAGCTGGCGTAGAACCGGCGCTGCATGGGACTCGAGGGCGGCGCGGATGCCGTGGGGATCAGTGGAGGAGCCAAACCAGAGCTCCGGGAGCAGCGTCCAGAGGCGGCGCCAGCGAGTGGAGAGGACGCTGGTCCGTGCCGCGACGGCGGCGTCGCGGTTCTTGCGGAGGATGTGGATGAGAAGGTCGTCGGGAAGCGCGCTGAGGCGGTCCTCGCTGCCGCCGCCGTCGCCGCAATCGGGGAGCTTGGGTCGCTTGGTAGGGGTCTCCCCGTCGCCGCGCTCCATGGAGGAAGGGTCGCGGATGGGGCTCAAACTCGCTAGCTGGAGATCGTGGACTAGGGCGACGCTATCGCCATTGCTGTAGATGGGGAATGGGAGCTCAGCCGCCGCCGCCGAGTGAGTGAGTGTGAGCAGGAAAGGGAAATGTTGGTTTTTTTTTTTAGCAAGGGAGCGGAGAGAGCTGAGAGAGCTGTGGGCCAAGTTGGGAAAAATGGGTTCTGGCTGGATTCGAGTACAGCCCGTTTAGTGCTAATCGACCGGACGAGGTTCGCCTCGTTTTGTTTTCTAGTTTTACGACCAGAAATACGTAAGCAAGTGTTAACATATCGGATTATATTGGCAAAAGGTGCAAATCGGATTTGGAACGGAGAGTTCACTGAACTGAAGGCTAACACTCTGAATACAAGGAGAGCAACAGATCGATGAATGTAACCTACAACCCTTAGGGATCGTCACTGCTCCATCTGCAGTACAAAATGCAGTACCCTACAGAAATGCTCATCTTACCTGCCAATGTTTTTTTTTCCAAACGGAGGCAAAAGTTTTATTAACGGAAAGCACCGTCACAAACTCCCACAAAGCATGGAAACATCGGTCAACCTAGCTACCCACATGGAGCACACACACGCCATCGAGAAGAAAACGCCGCTGACGTTGCAAATCCAGTGTCATCGTCGTCACTCCTCCTCCAGTCAGAGACTCCGATTTCACCTTCCACGACCACGAGAAACCCTTGCCACAACAAACGCTAGGACGGTCCATGCCAAACAGTTGGCCGCCCGCAGCAGCGACTAGACAGCTCTGACTCGTGCACCGAGCATTGCAGGGGGGACGTCAAGCTTGTGCCGACCAAGCCCAGTGCCTGACCACGCATCTCGTGTCATCGTCACTGCAAAGCTACCTCCCATGCAGCTCCGACTCCACATCCACATGGCAAAGCACATGAACCCCTCGGGCCCTACTCCGCTCGCCACCACCATCACTACCAAACAAAGTCGTGCCACCGAACTTACCCATGGCCGCAACCCCAGCATCCTCGTAGCAAGTAGCCATGGATCTAAAAAAACAAGCCGACTCCAAGACGATACCTTCGAGAAGGACCACGGTGCAAACTACGTCGCCATCACTCGTTCCAGGAGGCCCATGAGCTGACTCTTTGCAACGGCTCATGAAGTGACTCGCATCAGGCGGCCGAACCGAATCGCGCCGCCCCTGTCAAAATGTAACACTGGTTTCAAACTCTCTGAAGGACGCACCAAACTACTTGTTGAGCTGGCAGAATTAATTGAGCTATCAATTTGGCTTTTTGTCGTTTTTTGGATTACCTTTTCATAGCTTTCTTTTTGCATAAAGGAAGGACCTAGAAGGGTGCCATTAGTTGGTGGGAACAATTACATGAAAGACCCTAAAAGAAAAGAAAATTTACACCCAAGTCTTTGCCATTTACAGAGAGGACCTTGAAAAGATCAGTCGAAAAGTCATATCATGTCCTTCTCCATCGGCACCATCCTTGCGCTCGACGCCACGACCATCAGCATCATCTCCCGAGGACGAGACCATGTGGAGATTGCCCGACAATGTGCGCCACGACGAAACACCTGGAGATCCTCTAGATCAACACAAAAGCCATGAGTAAGGAAAGTCTAGGGCGACGATAGCACCCTAGTGCAAAGACGCTCCCAAAGCCACAAGTAACTACGATGAGATCGACATGGTCGCCATTCAGGAACTTTGTTCGAGGCAGCTCAACTCCACCGTTGGCGTCACAAATTTTGAGGAATCGGCCCACCTTTTGTCACCATGGCGATCGGAAGAAGCAGAATGACATTCATTTGAAGCACCACAACGCTTATTCCCTTAGGCCTGAGGCCTTGCCAAATCTAGCCACCTTGGCCAGCCAAATCTGCGACGGCCTAGCATCCAGAGAGGTAAACCTTGAGACCCCATGGAGCCACCACAGAGCTCAGCGATTTTCGGCCGTCGGATCGAGCTGTTACAGCGTGATCTGCGCCGTCCATTTCTTGGTTTACTTTTTTTACTGCCCAACTGGTTCGCTGACGGTGGGTCCAAACATCGCCGGGCCCGTTCCGCAGAGACACAGCGAGTTGCGTCCTCGGTGCGCTTTGGAGCGTGCGGTCGCCCGCGCCGGCCGTGGGGTCCGGGACGCGTGCCCGTCCCGCATTTGCTGCGGTGGGCAGAGAGATGAGGACTGGCCATGTTCTACTCGGCTAGGTCGCTGTTATGTGGGCCTGTCCTCGAGGTGGCCCGCGTGTCAGCCGCTGTGCTTAGCTCGGCCTACGGTGTAGTTGCTTCTGCGGCCTCGCGAGAATATCTGCGGCGTGGGGGTAGTATCGACATTTCGCGTCCAAGTGGACGGGCCATGCCGCCGTCCTCCTCGCTGTCGACTTCTCCATGGCCGTTGGGTACGAGCTCTACAGTCATGGCCGCCCTACTCCTCGCCTCGCTTGGGGAGAGGAGCTCGCACGCCTCACTTTTCTGCTTCTCCTCTCTCGGTCCAATCTAGGTTTTGGCTCCTCCTCTCCCTCCTGGTTCCTTGTCGTAGCTCCAGATCCACGGCCGCCTCGCCGACTCCGACCGGATCTGACGCGATGTAGTTCTTCATGGTTTGGGTTAAGGTCATGCTGGTTGACCCGTGGGGTTTGATTTCGTTGCCTTTTTTCCTTCCGCCCGTGGGATTCGATTGGTTGGCTTTGTTTTCTATTTCTCTGTTTCCTTCACGGTCACAGGTTAATCTCTTTTGTTTGATTTGCTTAGCCTTCGCTTCTATGTCAGATTTGGTCTTCTTGATTTTCCAGGTTTCTATTGGTGTTCGTTGTTGGATCTCTCGTGTACTTTGGCTTCTCTTAGATGCTTGTTTTTTGTTTCTTTGGGATTGCTTTATTTTTGTTCCGTTCTTGTTCTTTGTTCTTTTTTGTCTCTTTCCGTTTTGCCTCTATTGATTTTACGGTGCCATTGTTTACTCTTAGATTTTCCTCATTTGATTTTACCGTTCAGATCTGATCCTTTTTTAATTTCATCTCATGGCTCTTTTTGTTCTACTCTGTTTTGGCTTGGTTTTAATTCTCCTTTGGGTTTGTGTTGTTGGATTTGGTACATTCGCTCGCCTCTGTTGTTTGTTCCTTTTGCCTTCTTTTCTTTTTTATCTGTTTTCTTTTGGTTCTTTAGGTTTGTTCACCTTCGTTTTCCCTGTTCTTTTCGTATTCGTATTCATCTTCACTTCTTATTTTTATTTGTCCCGGGGTTTGGATCTGCTTGCTGCTCTGTTTTTCATCTTTTCTTTTCGAACTCTATTTTCTTGCAGCTTGTGATTTTCCGGTTTCTTCATTTACCTCACGTGGTTGTGGTGTTCTTTCCTCTTTTTTTTTTGCAGGCCGTCGCGTCGTGGGGACTGCTACTTGAAGATTGATGCTGTTGCTGGATTTAGGAATCTGTTTTCTTGCTAGTAAGGTTCAGAATTTCAAAGAAAAATACACTGATAAAGTTTGATCTCCTGTTTCGTGTGCTAGATGAGTTGTGTTTGTGAATGTTACAGGCAGTTGTAGGTGTGAGCTCTGTGTGCTTTATATTACAGAAATTAATTTGTTCTTTATTAAGATAATTAGCTACGTGTCTTGAAGGAGTGTGAGATACACGTTCTAGCTGTGTCTGTCTGCTTGCAGGTCATAGGACTAGGTGGCTTGAAGGAGTGTGAGATACACGTTCTAGCTGTGTCTGTCTGCTTGCAGGTCATAGGACTAGATTTTAGATGCTTTATGTGAATTAGGATTGCTATCTTCAACCGTCCTATTTTATTGGTTTGCTGTCAAGCACATTTGGTTAATTACAATTTCAACAGCTTTCTCTAGCACTTAGTCAGTATCCAGTTGTCTCAATTTCTTTTCTAGAGGTCATAATCCAGTTTAGCAATTTAACTGAGCCTGGCGCTGTCATTTGTTTGAACTAGAGATTCAATGAGTATGAAACTCTTAGTGGTTGATGCCAATTGTTCCATCTAGCAGATGTGCGGCACGTGAGGAGCTTGACCTCCGCTGGAGAGTCCCGTCACCGTCTCTCTTCATCGTGCGGCGGCGGTGGTCGGAGCTTGCTGTAACACCCCTGCCCACCCCCGGGCCGGGCCTGTCACCCCTGGCAACTCTTTAGAATCTCTAGACTGGCCCCACAGATCAACACTGGTCTTTTCTGCGCACTTTGTCCTCATTCGTGCGCACACCGGGAACTTCCCGGTCGGTCACACATCCTTGAAGTGCTCCGGGCCAAGCACGCTTAACCTCGGAGTTCCTTCCAGATGATCTTCCGGAAAAGAAGTTGCAACTTGTTGACATGAGTATCCTATCAATCCTATTAAGCCCTGAGCCAGGATCTCACATCCTTACCCCCTTAGAAGACCGACGCCCTCGTCGGTCAGCCCCCAGTCTAGGAACTTCCCCCCTTGGCACCCGTCCATGCGTCCAGTGCCGGCACATGTCCACATGTCCGCCCACTGACCCGCACACGCCCGAGTTACCGCGAGGGTCGGCTCTGATACCAAATGTAACACCCCTGCCCACCCCGGGCCGGGCCTGTCACCCCTGGCAACTCTTTAGAATCTCTAGACTGGCCCCACAGATCAACACTGGTCTTTTCTGCGCACTTTGTCCTCACTCGTGCGCACCCCGGGAACTTCCCGGTCGGTCACCCATCCTTTGAGTGCTCCGGGCCAAGCACGCTTAACCTCGGAGTTCCTTTCAGATGAGCTTCCGGAAAAGAAGTTGCTACTTGTTGACATGAGTATCCAATCAATCCTATTAAGCCCTGAGCCAGGATCTCACACTTGCGGCCTGCGCAGATGTGCGGCACGTGAGGAGCTTGACCTCCGCTGGAGAGTCCCGTCTCCATGGTGACTAGCAGCGGCGGTATCTGGCAGCCAGCGACCGCGCGTTGAAGCTCCCCGGCCGCCAGCCTCCTGCAGCAAGCCTCCGACCTCACCTTCCGGTCAACCTCATGACCTCATCTCAAGCAAGGTGATGTGCTGCTCTCTCTCCTAGCTTTTTTTTTCTTAGATGTGTTCTCTCATGCTTGATCTTCTTTGCCGTTGCAATGGATGGTCTTTACTTATTCAGAGAGCTCACCGATGTGCCATCTCCGGGTTCATGATGTTTATGCTTGCTAGGTGTTCGACAAATTTTCCATGCGAGCTAATGGGTTTTCTCTGTTTGCGATGCAGGTGTAACAGCCACACTTTTGGTACTGTAAAATTTGAACCAAATTTTCCACTTTTGCTTTTCATGCATGCATCATGGCATCTTTTGTTATGGAGTGCAAGTTGAAACCAAGTGTTATAAAACAAATTGCAACAAATGGAAACAAGGGCACCAAGTAAATTCAATACTTGCAATTCCAAAGGTGCTTGTTCTTGGCAAACACAAATACAAATGCTAATCCATAATTGTCAAGGAAGTTCCAAGAGTTCAAAGTTTAATACTTGCACTGGTTTTAAAATTCAAAAGTAAATTCATTTTGGTTTTAAACCAAAATGCCATAAACAAACCCTATGAACAAATGTTGCTCAAAACTTTTTATTTTGCAACCCCAATTTTTGTGGTGCTTCTACATGATATTGGGAGACTACATGAATTTTCTCAGATTTTTATAAAATGTTGAAGTACCTCAATTAAATCACTACTTTGCTACTGTTTTTAAAAAGGAAACAGGAAAGGACCTATTGGTAATTGGGAAAAGAAGTACAGGGGGTTCTTTGCAAAAACGTGGTCGTCTTCCCTGTAGCGACCGCCCATGCCCGAGCCGCACCAGCTCGCTCGACGCCGACGATGCTCAGCCGCGCGATGCCGCCTCCTCCCTGCTGTCGACCATCCCCGCGTCGAGCTGGATACAAGAAGGTGCCCGAGGAACCGAAACCCTAGCCCCTGCACCCAGCTCTCTTCTCTCTTTCTCTCCACGAACCTGCACCGCACCCGAACATGGCCGAGCTCGCCGCCGGCGATTGAAGCCCTCCCGGACAGATCGAAGAGGAGCACTGGCACCGCCGCGACGTCCTGTCCCTCCCGTGCCAGGAATCGACGCGAGGTGCCCGCAATCACCGCCGCCATCCGGTTCTTCTCCGACCACCGAGCCAACTCCGTCGAGCTCGCGCCGCCGCTGTGGTCCTCCTCCGCCGCTGCCGGTGGTTCCCACGCATCAAGGGTGAGCAAGCGCTCCTCCCGGACATCTCCGTCTCCTTCCTTTCGATCTGGTTCGTCGTTAAACTAGTCGAGGATGAATCCGTCGTCTCCGGTGACCTCCAGGTAGCGGCGCCGCGTTAGTGGAGCTCGCCGTGTTCGCGCCCGTCGAAAACGCCTATTAGCTCGCCTCCGCGCACGCCGTAGCGACGAGACCGTGCGCGTCGCCGGTGATCACCGTCGCGAGCCTGCCGTTCCGCGCCTTCGCCGTGGTCAAACGACCACTGGGCCCGCGTGCTTGCGTGGGTTGCCTACGTGGCACCTGGCCCACTAGTCAGTGGCCTGGGCTAGCCACTGGCCCGGTGAAAAGGTCCAATCAAGTTTTCCTGGAATTAAACTAAATGGTTTAAATGGTTTGTAAATTCAAATGAATTTGGTGAAATCCATAAATCCGTGAATACTTGTCCAAAAATTGCAAGTAAGATATCAAAATGTCCAGAAAAACAAAACCTGTCTAATGGTGTAACTCACACATCCAAATAAATTAGTTTATTTAATGTTTTATTAAATGGAAGAAAATGGCAGAAAAGAAAGGATTCTTGGAAAATCCATATCTTTTTATTGCTAGATCACAAAAATGCAAACTTGGTCTCTAAATGACCAGGGGAAGAAAATTTACATTTTTCCTGACAATTTCATGTTGAAATGAGTACTGGAAATAATTGTTTCTTGCCTTTTTGTAAAATGGCAGAAATGAATTGGATTTTGTAAAATTCATAACATTATAAAAATTGATCCAAAAATGAAGTGTGATATACCAAAATGTTCAGCAACAAAAGTACTTCAAGTTTCACTTAATTTTCAATCATGGATAAATAGTTTTGGTGTTGTTTAAAATAATTTACTAAAATGGCAGCACTAAATCTAATATTGAAAATGCAATAACTTTTTATTGGATAATCAGAAAAATGTGTTTAATATGTCAAAATGCTCATAAAATTATGAACTAGCCAGTAACCTCAAATTCATGCATGTTTGCATCATATTTCAGTACTGTACACTTGCAACAATGTCTAATTCCATTAAGTTTAAATATGGGGATTATTCCAAATAAAGCAATAAATATAATTGGGACTCCATTTAACTTGTTGGTCATGTTTAACACTTCTATGGTGCATTTAAAATGTCATATCATCATGTGCTTGTGCATTGCACTTGTTTTATATGGTGTGGTATTTGATTGTGCCTTCTGGTGTTCTTATACATCGATAGATCAAGCAGACGGGGTTTCTCCACAATACCCTGACGACCCGTATTACCAGCCTGCTGAACAAGGCAAGCGTAATCCCCCCTCTGAGCATGTCTCCTCCTATGTTTTCCGCAAATATTTTCTCCACTATAATATTGCATGCGGTTCCAAATGTCACTTTGGTTGGATTAGAGTTTCCTATTAGTTGCATTATGTTTCCGAAGCCATTACCTGTTCCCTCCTAGTATCCATAGGATTGTTTGTTGGCCTGAGTTAATTAACTATGTTATGTATATGCTTAGCCATGCTTAGTTAAATGCTTATTTGTCCGGTGGATATTCCATTGTTGGAACTGTTGATGGAATGTCCGGATGATGGTGGAGAAATGTGGATACCGATAAATAAACATGCTTAAATGTGGGGATGAGAGGCCACATGGAATGTGGTGGGTTGTCTCGTTCTCGCCGCCTAAGTGCGAGTTCTCGCCTACGAGCCAAGTTGAGCGTGCTACCAGGCGTGGGCTATATGGAACCCCTATCGACCAACTAACTTGTGGCGGACTAGCCGAGGGTCCTCTAGTTTGGCTTTCCATTTGCGCGTGCGTTGAAGATGGTGGCCAAGACTGAGATGAGGACTGTGGTATTTAGGAAAATGAGTGGCCGTGGGCGGGGTGATGTGATCCTGGCAGTCCTGCCGCCACTGATGATCCTTGGTTAGTCTTAAGCGAGGTAAAGGTTGTAGCCGCTCCCACTCAGCCGGCTTTCCCCGGAAGAGAGCAAATGTACAGGCATGTACGGGCAATGAGCCGGACGGTACGCATGGATAAGAAGCTGGGAGGTCCCTCGGGAACCTGGCGACTTTCACATTGTACACCCCTGCAGTGATAAATCTTTTCGAAAAGCCGTGTCCACGGTTAAGGACGACTTGGTGCCGGATTCAGAGACCATAGAATAACTTGAACGGAATGATTAAAACCTGAGTACTAAAGGTACTACCAAGAATGCAAGGTTGACTTCCTCGAAGGTGATTCGGGGAGGTACCTTAGTAGACAGGTGTGGTGATGGATGGTGGTTGTTGAAGATGATCAGAAGAAAAGAGTTTACTTCTTACCCCCTTTGAAAATATTCTGATTAGTCGATGCCATGGAGTTATGTCTTTTATAAAGAAAACTAGCTTTATGCAAAACAGCCATACAACCTTTGTAAACCAATCATCGAGCTAGTAGCTCTAATAATCTTGCAGAGTTCGTCGAACTCAACGTTGCTTTGTTGATTCTTTCAGAGGAGGAATTCATCGACCTTGAAGGTGGGTTCTTTGTGGAAGTCGACGAGTAGTCTGGGGTTCCCAGGTGGCAGCTTGGGACATCTCAGAACATCTGGCGCTGGGAATGTTTATCTGTAGGCCTCTTAGGCCATAATTTGGATCTTGTTGTTAGAACAACTTAATTTGCTTCCGCTTGTTGTACTGTTGGGTCTGTGACCTCTGGTTGTAATATTTGCTATCTTTCTCTGTTATAAGAGTTGAACTATAATGCTTTGAGTCGTAGAGTCTGTAATGTGCCAGTTGTTCCACAAGTCTTGATCTCTCTATTATGCATTGATAGTTGTGCCTGCGTTAAGGCATCAATCGGGGTGTTGCGTTGCCGATGATCCATTCCGAGCAACGCCTGCCAAAGGTTTTGGCCGGGGATTGGTAAACCCGTAACCTCCGCTTGTATCGCTTAACCGGTGACACACAGCATCACTGTATAGCAGTCGGGTCGGGCGCCACAGCAGGCTAGAAGTGAGACCTAGAGAGCCTGCCGAGGCCAGCATGAGCTTGCTTGATTCAAGATGTCAGACATGGTATGGCATCATTAAAGTACGTTCGTAATAGTGATACTTGCTGGTGTATAAATCCTTATTTGTACTCTGAACTTTGCAGCTTATTGTGTCTCCCACTATGGTAATACACTAAATATTATGCAGGATGACATTGTGCAGGTGAAGATTTTGTTTAGGTGAGCCTTCTCTGGAATCTCATATGCTCCAAGCAATCAATTGGATAATTACAAAGATCGTAGTGGCTCAAATTATTGGGATACTGAATGGCTTTCTAACGAGACTTCAGGCTATTATTATATTTGGATTGCCTTGCTTTAGTTTTGTAAATGTCTCTCCATATTGACAGAACAAATAAAATCTTCCTATTAATATTTAGTTCTTCATTTACAGGGCACAATTAGCTTATCGCTGGGTTTTTCCGTGCTGCGTCAATTCTATCCTGTTTTGATCTATTAGGCTTTATTTTGCCCCTTTTCATATTCCCGTTGTAGGTGAGGCGGGTTTAACTTTCTGTCAATTATTTGTCTTCCCTCACCCCATGTCTTCATACTTTTATCCTTTGCCGATTTACCGATCCTTTATTTTCTTGGTTTTACGTAATCAGACCGTTCTCTTCTCACCGAGGGTATTTACTTTGCTTCTTTGATATACATATGTGATTAGCAGCATCTCGACGCTATCTGATGTCGCTTTGCTCACATTATCAGGAAGGACTATTGGTATAGCAAGGAGGAATGTGTTCTTTTCCAACCCAGGGTCCTGATGCTTCATTTTTAGATACATTTTATTACCCAGCTATTAATTTGCCTACTTTGCTTCATGGTGCACAGTGGACAAATTAAATTTCCTTTTGGATTTAATTGAAATACACTGATGTTTCGTCGGCTGACTGAATCAATTGTTTTTATCTTTGTTGGCACCATCTTACGATATTCTGGTGGTACCCACCTTCCTATCTACTTATTAAACTTGCAGATAGGACATTCCTTCACTAAGAACAATATTCAGTTGCTTTTGGATTTTAGTGCTCCCATCCTGTTATTAAGATGACATTTGCATTTCCAAGCAAAGCATTGGTGCCTGGATTTGAATCAACTATGTCATTTGGCTGTTAAACATTTCAAATGGACAGTGGTTCTTTTACTTTTGGTTTGTATTAATATTGAATATGCACATTGACATCATTTCACATAATATTTGTTTGAGAAAATTGTGAACTCAGTCCTGAACTTGCAATAATTATATGTAATATTAACTTGTCTTCTTGGTATTGTTATGCTATGGATGAGTATAGCTTATGTCACCATTTCTATATTTACTTACTATCATTTAGCGGCATCCAATTAAATATTTCAGTTGTTATTCTTTCCACTTTCTTTTTTCAACTTTTATTTACTCGTGTTATAGAACAACACATATATCCAAGAGTTACATTGATGATCAGAAGTTAGAACTTTCTCTTGGCAAGAGTTGTTTTGTACATTGATTGTTAATTTTTATAGATGACATCAGTACCATTCTCCAGTAACTTTCTGTTAAAAGAGGAGTGAAATCAGTCCTGAAGTTGCACAAATTATATTGATTTTTATTTTCTCTTCATGATATCGTTATGTTTTGGATGGCTACAGCTTCCAAATAATTACATATTTGTATGATTGTTTATATATCCTAATTTTATCTGCAGTCTGAAGGAATTGAATTAAGATTGGACAAATCTTTCTCACCTGATCCACGCCGGAGAAGACTGTCTCTTCTCTCTCACTCAAAGACAACGAGTGAATGAGGCGGTGCATGCCTGTGTGAGGCAGCTCTGGCAGCTGCTGATTCAGAAAAGGGAGAAGAGTGTGGCCAGGTTGGGTAGGTGATGTCTACGCATGGTTCTATTCTTGTAGACAGTGTTGGGCCTCCAAGTGCAGAGGTTTGTAGAACAGCAGCAAGTTTCCCTTAAGTGAATCACCCAAGGTTTATCGAACTCAGGGAGGTAGAGGTCAAAGATATCCCTCTCAAGCAACCCTGCAATTAAGATACAAGAAGTCTCTTGTGTCCCCAACACACCAATACACTTGTCAATGTATAGGTGCACTAGTTCGGCGAAGAGATATTAAAATACAAGTGATATGGATGATTATAAGTGGTAATTGCAATCTGAAATAAAAATGGCAGCAAGCAAACATGTAAGAACTGGTTGTAAACGGTGTTTCAATGCTTGGAAATAAGGCCTAGGGATCATACTTTCACTAGTGGACACTCTCAACAATAATAATATAATTGAATACATAGATATTTCCTCTTCACTATGCTACTCTGAATTATTCTCTCGTTGGATAACGAACACCAATCCACTGCGTAGGGCTATAAAAGCACACCTTAAAGTCGCATTCCACATCTAGGGAACCCCACACTGTCAACTTGAGCGCCCTAAAATAGTACTAGACAAACACCACAATTTCATAGAGACATCCAACACAAATAATAACTCATGATAAGTATTCCTGTAATCTTTAGCCTAAGAGCCACACACGGTGCACACTGTCAACTTCGCACCGTGGGACAAAGGTGACTCCGGAGTTTACATTAATAAAACCACTCAAGTAGCATATAAGATAATGAAGAGTAACATCTATGGATTCAACTAGATTACAAAGCTCATGATCACATAAAGATCACACCATGGGAGAGAGAGATAAACCACATAGCTACCGGTAGAGCCCTCAGCCCCGATGAAGAACTACTCCCTCCTCATCATGGGAGGCAGCAACGGCGATGAAGATGGCGGTGGCGTCGATGGAGATGGCTCCGGGGGCAATTCCCCGTCCCGGCAGGGTGCCGAAACAGAGACTTCTGTCCCCCGAATTAGGGTTTTTGGTGGCGGCGGAGCTACGGAACTCTTCTGGAGAAATCGTCGATTCTTTTAGGGTTTTCACCGCGGAGGCAATATATAGTCCAAAGGGCGTCGCGAGGCGGTGACCGAGGCGGCCACACCACCCACGGCGCGGCCCCCCTCTGGCCGCGGGGCCCATGGTGTGGGGGCTGTGGGCCTCCCCCAGACTTGTCCTTCTGGCTCCCGGAGTCTTCTGGCGTTTTAGAATTTCTGTAATTTTTTCTGAGCACTTTCATTTTTGGACCTTTTCTGCAATGCACAGACATAATAAACAGAAACTGGCACTGTGGCATCTTGTTAATAGGTTAGTCCAATAAATGCATAAAAATGCTATGAAGTGTATATAAAACATGTAACAATTGGTATAATATCAACATGGAACATCAGAAATTATAGATACGTTTGAGACGTATCAAGCATCCCCAAGCTTAGTTCTACTCGTCCTCGAGTAGGTAAAACGATAAAAACAAAATAATTTCTGAGGTGACATGCTACCATCATAATCTTGATCAAATAGTATTGTAAAGCACATGTTATGAATGAAGTGATCCAGGTCAATGGTCTATAGTTTGCTAGCAAGTAGATAATGAGCAAACAACTGAATCATATAAGCAAAAACTTTTCATGAATAGTACTTTCGAGACAAGCATCAAAGAGTTTTGCATAAGAGTTAACTCATAAAGCAATAGATTCTAAGTAAAAGGTATTTAACCAACACAAAGGAAGATTTAAGCTTCAGCAATTGCTTTCAACTTTCAACATATATATCTCATGGATATTTGTCAACACAAAGCAATATAATAAGTGCAATATACAAGCATATAAAAATTGTTGCACCAAAGTTGACACTAGTGTTTGCTTCTGAGATAGAAAGAAGTAGGAAAACTGACTCAACATAAAAGTAAAAGAAAGGCCCTTCGCAGAGGGAAGCAGGGATTAAATCATGTGCTAGAGCTTTTTAAGTTTTTGAAATCATATAGAGAGTAAAAATAAGTTTTGGAGGTGTTTGTTAATTGTCAACGAATCAGAAAATGGAAAGTACAATATGACCCCTGCCAACCAGACTTTTAAGAGCGGCTCCCATGAAGGACGTTATTTCTACCAGCAAGGCAGATCATCCCTCTTTCTCTTTTGTTTACACATGCAGATATTTCACTGTTTGTCATTGCTTGACTGATAAATCAGGGCAAAAATGTGAAGAGAATTAAGCGGTTAAAGTTGTAATTAATTGGGACTGGGCACCCCATTTGCCAGCTCTTTTTGCAAAATTAATGGATAAGCGGATGTATATGCCGCTAGTCCGGTGGTAAAGTCTGTTTGACAGTTGACATAAAGACATCCACCCCGTCCTCATGAGCTTGGTAAACATTGACACAAAAAGGAGTAATAGTTTTTGAATAGTTTAAAGGTAGCACATGAAAAATTTACTTGGAGTGGCAAGGAAATACCACATATAGGTAGTTATGGTGGACACAAATGGCATGGATTTTGGCTCAAGGTTTTGGATGCACGAGAAGCATTCCCTCTCAGTACAGAGTTTAGGCTAGCAAGGTTATTTGAAGCAAACACAGGATATCAACCGACACAGCAAGACTTATATGAAAACATATTGCAAGCATTATAAGACTCTACACTGTCTTCCTTGTTAACCAAACCCTTTTACTAGAAAATATCTAGACCTTAGAGATACCAATCATGCAAACCAAATTTCAACGAGCTTTACGGTAGTTCTTCATTAATAGGTTTTAACTACATGATACAAAAGCTTAAACATGAACTACTTGATAACTCAAAACAATTGACAAGTATCAAATTATCCAATACAGTGATCTACAAGAATATGTAAGCTTTTTCCATTATACCATCTACCACATGCAACATTTTCTGTTCCAACCAAACACCAATCAACTTATTTCAACATAAACTCTCCAAACAATTATAAGTGAAGCAAGAGAGTACTTTCTTTAAAAGAACTAACAGCTCTGAATAAGAGATGCATGAAAACAGGAGCTAAAAGCATAGCAATAGCTAGATAAGAATACTCAACAAGTATAAGTGAAGAATAGGAGTATTCATATGAAAAAGCGGAGCGTGTCTCTCTCCCAATCAAGAATGCTAGGATCCAATCAAGTTGACCATAAGAAAAATAAAATACTGAAAATAAAAGCACACAGACGCTCCAAGTAAAGCACATATGATGTGAAAGAATTAAAATATAGTTTCACTAGAGATGACCTGATAAGTTGCTGATGAAGAAGGGGATGCCCCCCAAGCTTAGACGCTTGAGTCTTCTTGAAATATGCTGGGGTGATCCATGGGAGCATCCCCAAGCTTAAGCTCTTCACTCTTCTTGATCACATTATATCATCCTTCTCTCTTGACCCTTGAAAACTTCCGCCACACCAAACTCAGAGTAATTCTCATTAGAGGGTTAGTGCACAATCAAAAACTCACATGTTCTATAAGGACACAAACATGACCGTTACTTTTAACATTAACTACTGCCACTGATGTTATGTGAAGCTCTTCACCCTAAAAAAGAATTCCACTCAACACTAGTAAAAGAGAGAATGCGAAAAATAAAAGACAGAATCTGTCTAAACAGAACAGTCCGTAAAGACGAATTTTTTCGAGGCACTTACGTTGCTCAGATCGAAAAACAAAACTAACGAAAGATGCGTACATATCTGAGGATCACGCACAAAAATTTGCAGATTTAAATAATTTTTTGTGATTTTACAGAAGTAAAACGGTGAACAGCAGAAATCTGTTCCTGCGCAGAAATCCAAATCTAGCATCATCTTCCTATTAGAGGCTACTTGGCACAACAATGCGATAAATAAAGATACAAAGGAATTGTTACAGAAGTAAACAACTCCTTGACTCAAAAAAGAAAAAATTGCAGAAATAAAACAATGGGTTGTCTCCCATAAGCGCTTTTCTTTAACGCCTTTTAGCTAGGCATGATATTTTAATGATGCTCACATAAGATAAGAGTTGAAACATAAAAGAGAGCATCAAGAAGCAATATAAAACATGTTTAAATCTAACACTCTTCCTATGCAAAGGAGCTTGTAAGAAAAAAGTCAATGAAGCACAAAGTGACTAGCATAGGAAGGCAAAACAAGTGTAACTTCAAAAATTTCAACATAAAGAGAGAGACTTAATATTATTGAGATATATGAAATGTGTCTCCCTCTCTCATAATAACTTTCAGTAGCATCATTGATAAAATCCACAATATAACCATCACATGAAACATTCTTACCATGATCCATATGCATAAAAGTATCAATATTTTCCACATAAGCAAAGTCTTCTTATTAATAACAATGGGAGTAGGATCATCATAAAGAACTCGAACATGATAGACAAGTTGTATATTAGAGGGATGGTTTTGGAAATCCCTCTATAATTATGACAAGTTTCATGAGGATGATTGTAATTATAACCTATGTCATAGTTATCTTTATAATAATTATCAAAGACTGGAGGCATAGTATCATCATAAAATAGAATAGTTATCTTCCAAAGTGTGTTCATTTGTAAACATATCATCATCATTTTTACTAGAAGGAGAGGTCTCAAATATATAATCATCAGTAGCAAAAGGATTTTCAAAAACATCACTAGGAGGAGAGGTTTCAAATATAAATTATTACTAGCAAAAGGATTTTCAAACACCTCATCCCCAAGCTTAGAGCTTTCCATATCATCATTGGAAGGAACATGGATAGTACTAATAGTATAGCAATTATTAACATCATCATTTTCAGAATTGGTACCCAAAGATTTTCAATATCAAAAGTAGTGTGCTTTTCCCAATCATGATCACTACTATAAGTAACAGGCATAGGATCATCATCGAATTCAGACTCATCAGCAACAACTATAATAGGAGCAACATGCTTAGGGGAAGATACCGTTTCCTCTCTCCTTTTACTCCTCCTCTTCTTCTTCTTCTTTCCCTCTTTAGGAGGGAGAGGCTTGAAAGGAGGCTTCTCCACATACCCTGGTTTATTGTTAGAAACAATAGAAGAAACTTGGGAGGATTCCTCTTTTTCATTAATAAGAGTAAAACAAACATTAGTCCTTTCATATTTTGGTAAAGTCGATCCATCTTTTATAATATTTTGTATGTAAGTGTTGGCATGGCAATTATTAACACAATAGAGATGACATCCATGCAACACGCTATTCATATCAAAAGCACTCATATCTAACGAAGAAGTTTTTCTTGATAACTCTTCACACCCCAAAAATAATGTAAGTTCATCATGCTGATTAGGAGTGATCATGTTATCACAAAAGTCTCTCGCAGTATCCTTATTAGAACCTGAGCATTGGAATTCGAAATGACCCTCTTTATAGCAAAGTTCACAAATAAAAGGATAGAGGGCACAACTTTTTCAGCAAATCACTTAGAGCCTTGTACCACGTTCTAGTTTTTTCATTCCTATGATGGATACAATATTCTTCTTCGATTTGATTCTTTTCACAAGGTCTAAGTGCTCCACAAAAATTAACATGCTTATAAGAAATAGTATTTTCAGAAGTTTGAGCATGTTTATTGCAATCATTAATAACAATTTCATTTTCATGCAAGTGTCTTTAAAAGGTTCATGATACATGTCCCAATTTTCTTTAGGAACATTAATATGAGAAGCAAAGGCTCTACAATAATCAACAATAATTTGAGGATCAAGACCATATTTAGCACTAAGCTCTTGAAAACTAGCAGTTTCAGCGAAAGACTTAATGCAATCATACTCATAGTTTATACCTGATTCTTTACCTTTGTCGTTCTCCCAATCTTCAGTATTGCTTTGAATTGTTTCAAGAAGATCCCACTTAGCTTCAACCTTCTTACTTGTGAAAGAACCCTCTGAACAGGCATCTAGATAATCCTTGCAATGACCTGAAAGCCTTGCATAAAAATTAGTAACAATTATTTCCTCAGGAAGCCCATGGTTAGGACATTTGAGTATTAATATTTTCAGTCTCCCCCAAGCTTGAGCAATGCTTTCTCCATCACGAGGACAAAAATTATAAATGTAATTCCTATCTAAATGCATTTCATAAGGAGGATAAAATTTAGAGTAAAAGAGAGATTCAAGCTCCTTCCACTCCGAATGATGAGGATCATCCAGTAGCTCATACCACTCCTTGCTTTGTCCTTAAGTGACAATGGAAATAATTTCTTCATGGCATTTTCTCTTGATAAACCTGCAACCTTAAACAACTCACAAAGTTCTGTAAGTTTCAACAAGTGATCACGTGGATGGACTGTTCCATCCCCTGCATAACGTTCATCCATAACCTTTTCAACAATTTCCATAGGTATTTCAAAAGGAATACTTTCAGTAGGTGGATTTAGAATATCACAAGCATCATTAGAATTATCACATATGGGAGACAAAGTATTATCAAGCAAATTTTCTCCTCCAAAGCTGGGGAACTAAAAAGATCATTTTATCAAAACTAGCTTCCCCAAGCTTAGACTTTTCCATAGCATTAGCAATAATGGTGTTCAAAGAATTCATGCTAATAACATTGTTACCACTATTATGCAAACAAATTTCCATAGGTTTTTTAATTTTCTCTTCAAAAGCATCATGTCCTAATTCAATATAAAGTTCATAAAGATCTCTAATTTTTTTGTTGTTTTCCATTAAGCCTAACTAGTGAAATAAAAACAAGAAACAAAAAGATATAATTGCAGAATCTAAAGGAAATACCTTCGAGCACTCACACACCGGCAACAGTGCTAGAAAATAGCTTAGTAGACGGAGGATGTGAGTACCTTTTACCTTACCTCCCCGGCAACGGCGCCAGAAAATAGCTTGATGTCTACGCACGCTTCTATTCTTGTAGACAGTGTTGGGCCTCCAAGTGCAGAGGTTTGTAGAACAGCAGCAAGTTTCCCTTAAGTGAATCACCCAAGGTTTATCGAACTCAGGGAGGTAGAGGTCAAAGATATCCCTCTCAAGCAACCCTGCAATTAAGATACAAGAAGTCTCTTGTGTCCCCAACACACCAATACACTTGTCAGATGTATAGGTGCACTAGTTCGGCGAAGAGATATTAAAATACAAGTGATATGGATGATTATAAGTGGTAATTGCAATCTGAAATAAAAATGGCAGCAAGCAAACATGTAGCAGAACTGGTTGTAAACGGTGTTTCAATGCTTAGAAACAAGGCCTAGGGATCATACTTTCACTAGTGGACACTCTCAACAATAATAATATAATTGAATACATAGATATTTCCTCTTCACTATGCTACTCTGAATTATTCTCTCGTTGGATAACGAACACCAATCCACTGCGTAGGGCTATAAAAGCACACCTTAAAGTCGCATTCCACATCTAGGGAACCCCACACTGTCAACTTGAGCGCCCTAAATAGTACTAGACAAACACCACAATTTCATAGAGACATCCAACACAAATAATAACTCATGATAAGTATTCCTGTAATCTTTAGCCTAAGAGCCACACACGGTGCGCACACTGTCAACTTCGCACCGTGGGACAAAGGTGACTCCGGAGTTTACATTAATAAAACCACTCAAGTAGCATATAAGATAATGAAGAGTAACATCTATGGATTCAACTAGATTACAAAGCTCATGATCACATAAAGATCACACCATGGGAGAGAGAGATAAACCACATAGCTACCGGTAGAGCCCTCAGCCCGATGAAGAACTACTCCTCCTCATCATGGGAGGCAGCAACGGCGATGAAGATGGCGGTGGCGTCGATGGAGATGGCTCCGGGGGCAATTCCCCGTCCCGGCAGGGTGCCGAAACAGAGACTTCTGTCCCCCGAATTAGGGTTTTTGGTGGCGGCGGAGCTACGGAACTCTTCTGGAGAAATCGTCGATTCTTTTAGGGTTTTCACCGCGGAGGCAATATATAGTCCAAAGGGCGTCGCGAGGCGGTGACCGAGGCGGCCACACCACACCACGGCGCGGCCCCCCTCTGGCCGCGCGGGCCCATGGTGTGGGGGTGGGCCTCCCCAGACTTGTCCTTCTGGCTCCCGGAGTCTTCTGGCGTTTTAGAATTTCTGTAATTTTTTCATATTTTTCTGAGCACTTTCATTTTTGGACCTTTTCTGCAATGCACAGACATAATAAACAGAAACTGGCACTGTGGCATCTTGTTAATAGGTTAGTCCAATAAATGCATAAAAATGCTATGAAGTGTATATAAAACATGTAACAATTGGTATAATATCAACATGGAACATCAGAAATTATAGATACGTTTGAGACGTATCAGTAGGAAACCTAACGTTCTTCATCTACTGCTCACGCCAATCCAAAGACCCAAGTAATATTTTCTTTCTTTCATTTGTTCATCTTCAGCTTAGGAATCGCTAGATAGGGAACAAATTTTGTGCTAATACCTACATATTTGCCTTTGCTGGTTTGTTACATTATATACAGTGATTATTATAGCCAATTGTTCCATTTTTCAGGATTGAATGGGAACAATGTTACCACATGGGGCTACAGCCTTTTGCTAAGTAAGTTTTGTTCTGATTTATCTTTTTCATTCTGAATGCTACGTTTATTTTCCATGTACAACATTTCGATATCCTTTTCTCTATACATTCATTTTTCTCCTAAGAGCAACTTCTCTCGGCATGCAGGGAATGCTGTAAATAAAGGATACAAATTAGATTTTTCTCTGTGGAATTCAGAACTCAGCTTTAGTAAAATTGTACATTGGCGTTTCTATCTTCTATAGTGATATTAAAAATAGTTTATGGATGATTCATGTATAATTCAAAGACATTAATGCAAAGCTCTAAAATATTATAATATTGGGTTCCGAAGTGGGTATTTGTTGGTTTGGCAAATGCAGATTTTGATTTGGATATGCTCTGCTGTAGATGATTAGAAATATTAGTAAGATGTGAGTTTTCCTCCAATTTTGATTTTACTTATAGGATTTACAACAATTACATGTTAACTTCTACAAAAAGGGGACTTTCTTGATTGGGGTGTATTCATAGTAATGCTACCACTATTCTAGCAACATAATTTGTTTGAAGTATACTTCGTACAAAATATCTAACCAATCAGGAAAGTTCATAGTTTGCTTTTCTTTTTTACATATCTATAGGTCCTTTTAGACTGAGATTTATTGACACGCTTCCTCTACATGTCCCTGTTGTCTTACAGAAATAGCCCATGTCACTTTGCTGCAGTTATCATAGTTGCGCTGCTACTCTGTGTTTCCATTTCGTATGTCCCAGGGACTGATCTCTACCCCTTGCTGAGGCTGCAATCAAAGCTGCAGTATCCACTCTTTGAGTGATCGCAGGTGAGATGGATATATATTGACAATGCTTAATATTGACGTATAGTTCTCAGTTTCTATGACATAATTAATAGTTTACTGCTCCCTCCTCCCTCCTCCCCTCTCGCCCCCGCGCGGCGGCAGGGGGGAAACCCTAGCGCCGCCGCCGCCGAGTCCTCTCCTCCCTCCTCCCTCCTCCCTCCCCCGCTGCCACCAAGGGCGCGGCCTAGGCAAAGGCTTGGGCGCGGCCGGCGGCGGGGGGGGGGGAATTCTCGTCCTCGAGTGAAGATGGAGCCGGCACGGGTTTGGCTCCTTGATCTTGAGTATGGCGCGGCCGTCGGGCGCCATGGCGACGTCGAGATCTTGCATCTGGACGATGTGGCGGACGACGTGGGTCCCGGCCCTCCACACGCAGATCGGCGTCTCCGGCGGCTCGGCCCTTTGGGCTGCGCTCGGGGTGGATCCAACCGCGACAAGGGCGACGGATCTTGGGTGGCGCTGTTCACCTCCGGGTGGCGTGCCGTGCCCAGCGTCCTGCAATTGTTCGCGCAAGATCTGGAGGTTGTGATGATGGCCGGTGAGAGCCGGGCTCCGATGGGGCCGACGACGGCGGCGCCCGTTGGCGTCGTTTCCTTGATGAAGGTGTCGCCGCTGTGATTCTTCAACCTCCCGTCTAGATGTTCCGGGGGAAACCCAAGATCTGTTCAAGATCGGACGATGTCGGCACTTCAGTGTCGATTATCCCTCTTGAGGGCATCGTTTTGGAACACGTGATGCCTGGAGTGGTCTTACCGGTGGAGCGGCGTGCCATTTTCCGCGTCGACAATGGTGACTCGGCAGCATGGTGCAGTGGAGTCTCAGCGTGGATGCGAGCAAATGGACGAGGGCAGGGCGGTGGTGCTGTTTGGCGTCATGGTGACGTCGCCGGCTGGCCTTGCAAGGCCATGGCGTTGATCTTTGCCTGAAGATGGGTTCGAGGAAGACGGCGGTAGCGACTTCTATAGCGCGCGCATGCGGTGCGCGTTGAGGGTCTGCTAGACCGGTACTCCGGTTGTAGATGATGCGTGTAGGTGCGAGGTCAAGGCATGCGGCTCTAATCATGGCCACCCCCATCATAGTTTGTTGCTGAGTGGCTGACTTCGGTTTGATCAATGTTGTAACTTGTAAGCTTTGATGAATAATTGCGGATGGCTGTGTGCATCATTTTGATGCAGAGGCCGGGGATCCGCACCCCCTTATCTAAAAAAAAAAATAGTTTACTGGTGTGGTACATCTGTTTAACCATTGATATATTCCCCTGCCTAGAAAAGAAATTGTTTAATGTTCAAATTTGCGTCTAATTGGAAATGTTGGTATTCTACGTTCTATATAGCAATGGTAGTCTTTTTGTCCTTATCACATAACTATACCACTTTCCTGATGTAATTTCACCAGGAATATTTCTTTTTGTTACTGTTTTGGAAAATGTGTTGCTACGGCTGGGTGTTCCTTATCTGAATATTGTTTAGGGCATGAATACTTTTGCATTCCGGTAAACCTACTGGTTCTTCTGTCCTTGCGTGAGCGCACACAACAATTTCAGCCAGATATTTTTTCGTCAATTGGATTCCATATTTTCAAATCATACTTTGAGAATACAATTACATTGGAGTCTCTGGAATAAATCGTTTTATCATACTTTTCAGGTTTTAAAGCATCTATTAGCAATAAAATTATCTGTGTGTACAAACTTAGTGACAAGGTTAATACAGTTGATGAGTTACTTCGGCCACACATTTTCAAATAGGAGACAAGGATGCATTAAACAATTATCATTTTAGCTTTCTAACATGCAATTGACATGTTGTATATCTCATTCTATAGTCTCCTCTCTCTAATTCCTAGGTTGCCGCATCTTCAGGTTAACGTCACTTTGTCTGAGCTTAGATCATCACAATGGCGGTGGTTCCTCTATGTGTTCCTTGAATATACCTTCAATCACCGAAAAGAAAAATATTAGTTTGTGTATTACTGCCACTGATTATATCATTATTATGGTCTGCATCCATTTGACCCCTGTTTAAGAATTTATCTTTGGCAGGCAAGCATTAAGTTTAATCAATGAATAAATGTTGTTGTATATGCTTATTGTTGTACACTGATCACAATAGTTGCATTATCGATGTATGATAGGCCTGCCTAGATGCCCTCCGTGAGGGAAGGAAAAATTGTGGTCGCAGATGGTGTAAGCTATATCTGATGGTGCAACTATTGCAAAACTGACATAAGTAAACCATATAGACTTGCATTGTTGTTATCTTCTTAATTACTATGTGATGTCACCTGATTGTTAATGACTTGATTCCATCAATATTTTCTAGCCTTTCAGATGGAGGCTGGCGACTATCCTGATTGAGGAGACCCTGAAGAAGCTATCTCTGTCCAGGCCATAAGTGAGGCCGTGTCAGTTTCCAGGTTACAATCCAAGTCCTTCTCCTCACCACTTCATGGTATGTGGCGAGGTCATATATATCAGCGATTCCGGGGCTTTGTGGACTAGCTCTACCCGTAGATGGTCATGCTGATGACTCTTATGAGCCTATTCTACCTGCCACTTGGTACCAATAGTATATGTCTTAATGTGTACTTAGCGTACTATGTTCGTAGACTTTGTAATGAAAGACCTATGTATCTTAAGATGCTATTTCCATTAGTCTATAAGTTTGTGTATGTAAGAGGCTTAGAGCATTGTATTTTGCTCTAAAACTATAATTGTGTATAGTAATTGTTGACTATTGTGTCATATTAAGAATGTTTAACATAGCGTTTTGCAAATCGAAAACCAGTGTCAACGGCGGGTGACGCGCGGCAAGCCGCGCCAGGGAATCTAGTGAGATAGATTCGGGACTCGTGGCGCCGCACGTCAGATCTGCGGCGGCCTAGCATGAGATAGATTCGGGGACTCGTGGCGCCGCACGCCGGCGCCCACGAGCAAGGCCTTCACAGTAAGACGCCATATCACCACGGTGGCCTCGCCAAAGCAAAGTAGGAGAAGGGGCCGTGGCGATGACCCTCCGGTCTCAAGAGGAGCGCAGAGGAAGAGAAAAGAAAGGAGCCCAAGTAACATTACTTCAGATCTTGGAAGCCTGATTAGAGCAGCCTACTTTGCAAAGAGGGGCATATGTAATATTATGCTTAATTGCCTATTCGGTGACTCCTACATGTGTGCTAGAATTTTTAATTGTAAACACATGTTTCTTAATCAATCAATACAGAAGGTGCTTCAAGAAAACAGCACCATTAGTCCCATCCTTATAAATTCAGAAATAAACTATCTTATTTATTTCTTACAAATCAGGTGCGACTAAGAAACTATCTTAATTTCAAAACTAATTTAAATTCACAGAATCTGCACCTGTTGTCCTTCAGTGCGGCGCTCAGCTAAAAAGCTTCTGTTCGTAGACTTTTGGACAAGAAATGCATGTCCAAGTTTTGCTCCCAGTTTTTACTACCAACAGTTTCGTAGCTGGGCAGTAAACAACACGGCCCATCTGAGCTGCACCCACTGACTAGCTTGTATCGCATGCACAATGATCAAGCAAAAGTTCCATCAGTACAACATTACTAGAAGGGGTCGGCGCGCTTTGCTGCGCCCGTTTAACTGCTATACGATGATACATCTCGTATGCTAGTGCGATCCATCATTCGCACTCTTTGTGTCTTAAATATTGTGTAATAGATGGGAATTGGACCCTCTTTGTGTCTCGAATATTGGGTAATACTCACTCCGTTCCACAATATCAGATATTTTAGGCCTTTTCCACATTCACATGTATACACATGTATGTAGACAGATTTTAGTGTATATGTACATTCATATTAGTCCGAATCTAGACAACATAGGAAACATCTAAAACATCTTATATTGTGAAACGGAGGGAGTAGATGGGAATTGGACGCTATATATATCACTTACTCTTATGATAGAACTACCAATTGAGGCCAAAGCAAGCACGTGATTTTGAATACAATTCAGTAAACTGGATGCCACACCATATGTGAATATATTAGAAATGAATATCTCAACCTCACTCCCCAAGCAACAGCGAGACCATTTTCAGCAAACATTGCTTTTTCTTCACATAAGAAATCAAACAGTCATCAATATGCAAATACACTTAATTAATAGTTCAAAATCGAAGCATTGGTGGTGTAAACTTGAGCCCTACATGGTTTACTCATAACATAAGGGAGATTTTACAAAACTGAGCATTAAGCTAATTGTTAGTGTGTAGTGGACTTGCATAGCAACAATGAGAGGCATGCTACGCCACGTCATTACTACATCGTGTACATCTGAGTTGCAGGTCGCATGGAGGTGATGCCATTCATAAAAGGTCATGACAATAATCTGAACGGGATAAGCAAGACAAAACTGTTAAACCTTCTTGACTGGTAATATGAAAAGACAACATTTGGCTTGACCAGAATCGAACATCCTGCACACAAACATCACATGAAGCATGCCGAGAGACAATTTACATTTGGTCTTCACATAAATTATATGAAGCAAACAGTGTTGCCGTTAGAAATGTGTTTAAAATGAGCAAGAATTATGTGAAGCATATCCGCATACAAATATCACCCAAAACTACACAGCAAGAATTCAGTGTTTAAAATGAGCAGTATCAAGATAGGCAATGTGGCACCGGAACCAATGCATATATATGCACATAGCATCTACAGGGTCTCATCCAACTTCAGGTGTTGATCAGAAAATTCAGTGAAATTAGAACTTGTACAAAGACCAGGTTATTCCAAGTGACAATATACATGGAAAGCGGGTAAGGAAATAAAGATGAGCAAGTAATTAAACATATTTAGCACATACAAAACCTATTAATTAATGAGTTCACGTGCAGCTGCGTATAGCTAACTTGCTGATGATATCAGCATATATATATATATTGTATAGCTTTATATCACAATTCGTGGACCATCTTGTTTCACAGTTATAGCTTGAGAAGTTCTTACAAAGATGCATGATTTTTCTGAGGGTGTACACAAAGGTACAAAAACGTTTGACAATTTCTCATATCCCAGGAACCATCAAGCAACTACTCTAGCTCAGAAGTATCATACTTGTAACATATAGCTAATCAACAATTTTGCAACGTACCAGTGGCTAATCTGCAATATTTCATATCCCAGGAACCATCTGGAACGGAACCGGCTTCTTATCCATGTCTGATCTGCAATTCCATCACAATTCTGTTTGGCTTGAAGATCCATTGGGCACTACACCCTTTCCCTTCGGTTTGGCTTGCTTTACCGGTGCAATCACATTGCCACCATTGTTGGCACCGTCCGTCCCTCCCGCCAGGAAGTAGGCGCCTGGCTACAGCCTAGGGTTCTTACCCCTTCTGGCGTTGCCAAGGCAGGCCCACCTTGCCTTGAATTAGTGCAAACACCAGCACTTGTAGGAAATGAGTGGAGGAGGGGCAGAGGGGATGCTGATGTGCTAAGTGAGCAGCTAGAAGTCATGGCATGGAGTATTAGGGCATGGGAGGCTAAGACCTTGCTACATCCAGCACATGGGCCATCAGCTTGAGATCCGACAATAAGGAAGAGCGGGTGACCAGTGAGAGCGCGGCTAGCCAGCTATGGTTTAGGAGAGGTGCAGGGGCTAGGGTATTTTTACGCAACCTAGCATATGCAAGAGGCTCTGCGGGGCCAACATTAGATGGTCCCTGTGGCAGCAGGATGAGGAGCTCAGTCAAAGCAAATAAAACTCCACTCCATGAACTTCAGCTGATAGTTTAGATGTTTTTAGTGTATGAGGGCAGTCCTTGGTGCAGTGGTGATGTCCTCCTCACTTGTGCCAAGAGCTCAGTCAAAGCAACTAATTGTGGAGTAAATGACAAAAAACCACCACATTTGAGGAAACTGTGACACCCGTGTGTAAAAAACCCACCATATTTGGGGTAAAACGACTGTATTTGTCGCGGTTTCCCCAAATGTGGTGGTTTTTTGTCATTTACTCACTAATTGTGCATCATGTACAGTGTGCACTTAGATGAACCAGGACAAAGATAACATTAGATCATACTCAAGATAACCCAGTCATTCATGTAAAATATTATACTTCGCAATATTAGGTTTTGCAAAATCCACATCCGATAGATTTGCTATAGACATCTTAAAGTGTGACCCTATCTGAATGCATATTTGGAACGTGTATGTACCAATATTTGCATGCATAGATCTAAACAACACCAATAAGATTGAAATGGCAGTTTTTTCCAATGGCTAAAATAATGTATGGAGGTACATGAACATGAAGAAAATCTCTAGTTATTTTCATGCAAGCTGGCTACAAACCCGCTCCCAGAAATTGAGAGCGAGATATACAGTTATCTGTATGGCAAGAGATTTAAAAGCATGAGCTGATTTACCTAGCAGAGTAGCAACGCGCAGCGTGGAAGAGATCTGGAACTGCATCGGAAATGGAGGCTGAAACCTTTGATGAGACAGCAGGTCGAAACTGATCAAAGAGAGGAAAAACCAGGTCTACCTCAGGCACACGATGCTGGCATATCACTTTATAAGTGAAACATAATACGGAAATGATCTAATCGAACAGAAATACTGGAAATAGTGTACAAAATCACTACATATCAAGAGATAAAACAGTCAGTTGTGCAAAAGTCACCAGAACTGATTAGTATTTGGAACTTCTTAACCTCAAGTCTCGAACATTTGTCCTGTCAAAGGACTCTTTCTTGTGTAAGTATGGTACCGCCATAGTAATTGAGTTTGAACCAATGCGGTAATTCTTCTATGTATTCTCTAAATTCAACAGTTCTAGGAAAAGAAAACGGAGAATTGAGGGCTCATTGTACCTGTCATGGTAGTCTGTGGATTGGTTATAGAGGATTGCGATGACTTCTAGGTTGGCTGGTTGGGATACCATCCAGTGCTTGGAGCAGGTGACCAGGAAGCCCAAGTTCATATCAACACAAAGCGGCGAAGTCCGTATGATTGGGAATAATTGTCTGATGCTGGCATGATCCCCTTGCCGTGAATTCAACCATTCGTTTTGAACTGACCAAAATTTTGGCTATACAGTGAGATAAAAAACAGGTTGGCATGCTTGCTGCGGCAGACCATGAAAGGAGAAACTTGCATTCTAATGTACATGCCAAAAGGGAACCCATGTTGCTTCGTCCTTCATGCTTCACCAGGCCCTGCAATTCAAAATCGCCAACACCAACCAGTTAAGGCCTTCCACAAACACTTCCTGAGCACACCAATCAGAAATCTACAAATCGACAAAATTGTTCAAGCATTTGCACAAGATGCAGAGATCAGCATAATAACCATAGCAGTTCCCTACCTAGAATCAACATAAGTTGATCCCACATAGGTCCTTATTATAATAAATTTCTGAAATGGATTTCCTGACAGTTGTGCTGCCTCCTCATGTCTTGGACTTCACTCATGTGGTCTGAACGGAAAGTTTGATGAACAAAAATGTAAGAAACAAACAAAGTGTAATTAAAAAAAGGTGTATGGAAAAATAAAACGAAACAGAACTATGCGTCCTCAATAGACTCAGACATAAAATCGGTTAAAGCTGCAATACACAACAACATACACGGCTGAAGGGGCTCACATAGTTGAGCGAAGACGGGGCCAGTGTGCGGAACAGCGGATGGTAAATGATCTTCTCACACTCCAGAACGGTGGAGACGGTGACGTGCCGGTGTGTTCGCTAGCTAGCATCCTGATCTGTATTAGAGGCAGCAGGATGATGACGCGGACACCTCGCCTTATCCGTGCGAGAATGGTGAACACGGCGGAGCATGAAACTGAGAGACTCTGTGAGCGGTGGCGTCGAGGCCGACGATCCGTCGCGAGGAGTTGGACAGTGGCGTCCAAGCGAGGAGGTCTTCGGCAACGTCCAAGCTGACGCGCTGTGCGTGGAGCAGGCACCGCTGTGTCTGCCCGACGCCTCAAGCCTCTGCCATGACTTCCGTGCGCTGTGGCCTCTGAGAGGTAGATGTCTCCATTGCGAGGGATGCGATTGTCGTACATGCTGGCAGGACACAGCCTCTCCAATAAATGTCAAATAGGATTGCATACCCTCGAAAGCTTGGTCTCTACAAATCAACATACACATAGCTCAAATTCAAAAGCGTGCTCTTCCAAGTCAACGTACATATAGCTCAAATTTGGAGAACAACTTCACCAATCATTTATCAACGACATTGCACATACATATATGAATAAAAGAAATTGAAACAGAAAAATTAAATGAAACACTCACGTTGCAGGCATTTCATCGAACAGGTCGAGGGAGTACACCATGGTGCTGTCTGCAGCACTGTCGGATGCGGCGTTCGTCACCATCTGCCTGTAGTAGAAGGAGGACGATCGGTAGCAGCTGGTGGCACAGCCTTCTTGACCCGATGCGTTGGTGTCTTCTTCTCCGCGGATAGCTTGGGCCAAGGCGAGGAGGGCTAGCGGGAGGAATACCCTGCCACGTGGTGGAGGACGCCCTGGAGCTGAGGACGACGTCATGAGCGACCCAGCGCCGCTGCACCATATGCCGCGTCCGGACGAGCTTGGGTCGTCGCTGGGTTCCGGCCGAGCTTGAGGTCGTCGCTGGTCGCGGCCGGTCAGAGAGGAGGGCGTGGGGGTGGAGAGGAGGGCGACAGCGGGTGGAGAGAAGGGCGGGCGGCGGCTGCTCTGGACGGGCGGCCGGCGGCGGAAACCCTAGAGAGAACGGGTCGGGGAAGGAACAGAGGGCAGGGGCGGTCACGCTAGGTTGCACGCGGGCGTAATTTTCTCTCTCTTTTTCCAAACGTTTTCCTCTGTGCTCTGCGGACTGCGGTGGCCTGGGTATAAATAAAACGAAACGAAGGGTCAAACCTCCATACCGCTTCGATCCTTTGCGGGGAGCTCAGGACTGCGGTGGCCTGGGTATAAATAAAACGAAACGAAGGGTCAAACCTCCATACCGCTTCGATCCTTTGCGGGGAGCTCAGGACGCTCGACACGTGGGATGCTTCACAAGCCAAGAATCCCTGGGAGCTTAGTTTTTGGAGTGATTGCACACAAATACTGCTGTTCCATCAGTAGAAATCATGACAAGAACGCCTACACAACCATCCATATATCAAACGTACTCCGGACAATAGATATTAAGTACTATATATGTATTAACATCTCGATGGATATTCTAGACTTAGATGCCCACATCGAGTGCAATTGGCTGGTAACTTGGTCTTTATACAGATAATTGGCTGTCCTGGTAAAGACTTTTCGCTCCATGGCCAACTATGCAAATACTAGATTAGACCAGGCGTAGCCTTTTCATACGTATTCCTGGCCTAGAGAAGCTTAGTAGAATCTGCCAGAACTTCTTGGCAGTACTTTCAGTGACTGAGGAATGGAAAGTTACGGTCATCTTTTTTACCACTGTTGCCCAATCGAATAACCGTTTCATAAGAGCAGCTTCATGCCCAGTTCCTCTCAATTCAAGGATTTTTACTTCTCGGAGGCGATTCAGCACCAGTTGCTCGGTTTTCCAGTTTGGTGGCTGATCGCAAACACAACCGGATGAGCATACAGTTTCTTCCTGAAACAAGGTGCACATAAGCTTATTAAGAACAGCCGATATGATGGAACTAGAAATTCTAATGCTAGCAGGATATACATGTGTTTAACATATTTACAAAAGAATAATCTAAGAAACATATTTACAAAAGAATAACACATGGAAAGCAGTTTGAAGCCACCTATTGCAGAGAATATGATTGCCTGATGCAAACACGAACTCGAACAACAAACATTTTATTACTTACACGGTCAGATATCGCGCAATCGATTAAGCTTACTGAACTTGAACGAGGTCTATAATTGGCCTTAGGCCATTGTTAGTCTTACTGATCAAATTTCAAAAACTAAATGCCCAAAGAATAATATTATAATGATATTATATCCTAAATCCTAATATATCAAGATTGAGCCAGCCATGCAACTGAGTCGGTTGAAATTCACATAACTGTCATATATTCAAATGGGAGCTGCCAACACAGCAGGATCCTGTCAGGATGGTTCCCAGGCTAGCTGCAGTTTTTTCTTCACTACTCCTGCACCGCCACCACCGCCTCCCTCTGAGATGGATGCCAGTGAGTCAGCGACCTCACTGTCTTGCAGTGCTACCATCTCCTACGGTCCTACCCGACCTCCACACTCAACCCAGCCTAACAATCAAATAAACAGGCCCCTCTGCCCTCTGGAGAAAGAGGGTCACATGAGAACGATCTTATGGGAGAGAAGACAAAAAGGAGATATTCCGTTTAATTGATGGATAAGAAAATATTGAATCATGCATTGCCCGATAATTTTGCTCATTTCCAACAGACTAACCACCTTTAAAACATACTAGCAAGTAACCAGCACCTAGAGTAACATTCACTGTAATTAGCAGCCATATATTTGCCACATATACAATTTGGCACAAAGCATCCCGTATAAAGCCGACACCTAGAGTAGCCGCTACTAGCAGCTCAAGCCTAGGTGTGCCAAGAAATATGAATGTACCACCAGGTATCAGATGACCAGAGTAAGGATAGTATTACCTCAGGGTGGAGAGATAAGCTAACAAGTGTAACTGTCAGCCTTCTCACACCACTACACATCCTGAGAACATGGAACACACTAGCTCCAAAGGAATGAGCTCCATGCTTTATAGTCAAGGACAGGCGTGCAATGTCCGGGAGCCTTTAATGTCTTCCATCAAGTACTGCTGTTCAGTAATGTCATTCTGTAGATTCATGCAAAGACATAAAAATGGATAATTTCTCATGGTTAGTGATCTCTTGTGTAGATCCATGGGAGGTAAAAAAGGGATAATTGAAAGGACATGAGAATCACGTTTCAAAGTCAATAACACACACAAATGGGCTTTTATGCTACCAAGGCAGAGCTTATGTGCTCACCCTTAAATAACCAATATACTATGAAAAAAAGGTAACATCAACACTAGCAACCCCAAGGAACAAAAAGGTAATACCATCTCATAGGATAAAGCTACTATGAAGGACAAATGACTGGGTGTGCTAAGCCATGTTAGAATTTCGTTGCATGCCTATGGCGAATTACTTAATTTGAACTAAGTTTACGCAATGATGGCATAACTACAAAAAACTGAACTCACTCGCAGATAATAAGCGTGAAACTGAGTCTGGATGAGCTCAACGTGTTGTAGAAGCCTTAGACAATAGCTATTTAATTCGTGTGCAATGCTGCCATCTTTTCCGTATACGATAAAAGGGTGTGCTCAGCCACTGTAGATTTTCCATCTTGCCAAGCTGCGTGAATCTTGGATCATAAGCATCACCAATGGAGGACTCAGATGAGGGGCAGAGATGTTTGCAACAGGTGATGATGATTACGAAGCGAAGCAAAGCAGGCGTTCACAGTTAACAGTATGAGTGCATTGAGCTGCTGCAACCCTGGCAGTCTGTCAGCTTCAATTGCTTGAGAGATTTAGAATGAATGGTGAAGTTGCCCAGACCAAGGGCATCGTCTGGCTCTCGCTCCAGATCCTTTAGCTCAATTTCTAGGAGAGAATCCGAGTGGACTGCAAAGTTGCACAGACCCCAGCAATTACGAACGGTGAGACTCTGTAGGACCGGGCAGCGAGGCGAGGAGACAACATCTCCCAGCATGCACGGACCAGTTAGCTCGATGCAAGCCAGGAAGAGATCGGTGAGCCGGGCGAATGTACCAAAAGGTGGTACCGCGAGGCCAAGATACCCTAGATCGAGGCGGATCGAGGTGGCGTTCTCGAAGCAGGGCAGCCCAAGGGTGCCTCCTTCCGCGGCCTCGCCCTCCGTCTCGTTCTGCTGCATCGTCTTGATGAGTACTACGAGGTCGCCGGAGAGGCGGCGAGCGGCGATTTGAAGCCAGGCCTCCACGGACTCAGCGGTGGCGTCCATGACGCTGACGTCGAGGCGGTGGAGGGCCGGCGCTTGATGGGACTCGAGGGCGGAGCGGACGCCGAGGGGGGAAGTGGAGCAGCGAAACCAGAGCTGCGGGAGCAGCGTCCAGAGGCGGCGCCAGCGTTTGGAGAGTACGCTGGTCCGCCCGGCGACGGCGGCGTCCTGGAGCTTGAGGAGGATGTGGATAAGAACGTCATCGGGAAGCGCGCTGAGGCGGTCCTCGCTGCCGCCGCCGTCGCTGCAATCGGGGAGCTTGGGTCGCTTGGCGGGGATCTCCCCGTCGCGACGCTCCATGGAGAAACCGAGAAAGGATTTGGAGCGGATGGTGCTCACACTCGCTAGCTGGAGACCGGGAAGGTGGGTGGCGACGCCATTGCTGCAGATGGGGAATGGGAGTGGTTCCAGCCGCCGCCGCTGAGTGAGAGTGAACTGGAATTGGGAAATGGTGGCGTTGTCTTGTCTGCCTTGCGGGAACGGAGCAAATGCGTGGGCTAGGTAGGGAAAATGGATGGGCCACGAATTATGGGCTCTAGCTGGGTTTGAGCACAGCCCGTCGGCCCGTTTAGTAATGGCCAACAGTGGCGATTCCTCTGCTTCTCCGGTTTTTTTTTTCTACGCCCAGAAACACGAGCATGTTTTGGAACGAGGTGCAAATCCGATCTGGAGAGTTCACGAAACTGAACAGAGAACACTCTGAAATTCTTGCATCGAGACGAACAGAAATGATCAACACTGCTCATCACCCAACCTTGTAATGCTGCGTGCGTCTGTTGGCTATGGGAGCACCAGCTCTTATAAGTACGAAATGGATTATCAGAAACATCCCTCTCTGCCAAACTGTTCTTTTTTCCCATTGCAAGTATAGGCGACAAAATATTACATAACTTCAGTTTCAGTATTGCACATAAAGATGAACATCAACAGGAGCTAACGTTTAGACACCAATACTTGAAGAGAATAGTAAACATACTGTATCAAGCATGTTTTAACAGTCTAGTACATCCAGCAACATATAGATAAGATAGTGGCAAAAGATGCAAATCGATGCAGCCTCTAACATCTCGGAAGGGTATACCAGGTTCTGACGTTCACAAACATTGCAGTCGATACTGACAGCAAGACATAAGAACAACAAAACGACCACCAGCGTAAGCGACAAGCTCCTGGAGCATGCAAAGTGTTCTTGAACAATTGAGGCATGTGTAACGATACGACGAGATCAGGCGAAGTGTGGCCCTTTCAGACATATTTCTGCCTTGAGAAGCTTTGTAGCATCTGACAAAACTCTTTGGCCTTGCTTTCGGCGACTGAGTCATCGAAAGTTACTGTCATGGTTTGTAGCACTGTTGCCCAGTTGAATAACCGTTTCACAAGCGCAGCTTCATGTTCAGTTCCTACCAAGTCACGGATTGCTACTTCTTGGAGGCGATTCAATGCAAGTTCCTCGGTTTTCCAATTAGGTGGCTGATTGCACACACAACCTGATGGCACACAGTTTGTGCCTGAAACAAGGTGCATAGAGCGTAAAAAGATTAACCGATATAATTTATTGCAGTAAAATAAGAAAGATGGAACTATAATTTTTATGACTCGCATTAATACAAAAGATGTCTTCAACAAACATACAAAAGAACAACACATGGAAAACAGTTGAAGCCAACATGTTGTAAATATGATTGTTCCATGCAAATATGAAGTTAGCCTACAAACATTTTAATACTTACACGGCCAGGTATTGTGCAATTGAATAAAGCATACTGAAGGGGATCGTAAATTGGCACCAGCCCATTCTTATTGACTTATGATGCAATCTTTCTAAACAAATCTCCAAGAATACTAGTATATTAATATTATCTCCAAAATCCTATTTAACAAGATTGAGCAGGCCATTCAGTAACTGAGTCAAATTCACATAACTGCCGTGTATTTCTATAAGAATGCCAGTGTTCCTGCCCCTTCTTTAGGCAATCCATTCTACTTTGTTATTTAGCCAAGATCTCAGTTGCCAACACAGCAGGGTCCTATTGGGACGGTTCCATAGGATTATCTCCTCTAACTTCGACAGTTCCGCAGCTCCCCTCTGGAAGCCGCTTTCTCTTCACCACTCCTGCACCGCCATTCGCACCTCCCTCCTGCTGCCAGCAGCCTAACTTTCTCGCTATTTACCATCTCTACCCTGCCTCACCATTCCAGCCAACCTAGCAACCAAAACAATGCACCGCCCTCTAGAAAGAGAGGGAGAGAAATAGATGGGTCACCTCAGAACAATCTTGAAGAAGAGAAGAAAAAACCAATGAGGTATTCCATTTCGTTGTTGAAAAAATATCCTGAATCATGCACTGCCCAATAATTGTGCTCATTTGCAACAGACGGACCATTTTTAAAATGAATCATATTGCCAAGCTACCAACGCCTATAGTAACATACATTCTCATTGGCAGATACATAAGCCATATCTTTACCACAGATATAATTGGAGTAAAGCATCCAGCATCAAGCCACCACCTAGATTAGGGCTACTAGCAGCTCAAGTCTAGGTGTGCAAAGAAATATGAATGCATACCATGTACCAGGCTAACAGTGCAAGGATAGTATTACCTCAGACTCAGAGCAGCTAGTTGCATCAACATCAAGTGTAAGTAGCAGTTTTCTCACGCCAGTACACATCCTGAGAACATGAAACACACAGGCTCCAAACGAATGTCCTTCTGGATGTATATCCAGGACCAAGCTTGTAATGTCCGGGAGCCTTGTAATGTCTTCCATCAAGTACTGCTGGTTAGTAATGTCCTGGTTTAGATTCGTGTCAAGAAGCAAAAATGGTCATTTCTGATGGTTAGTAATATCTTGGTGTATGTCCATGGGAAGTCACAGAAAAGGATAATTGATAACAAACTAGTTGAGCGGCCTATGCATTTGTGTGGCTAGATTTACTATGCAAGGTTATAGTATCATGTTCTCTGATTACATCATGATCAATTGTTATTTCATCCATATACTGGTAAGTAAACATGGACATACTATTTTAAAAAGGAGAAAAGGCTACATCATGTTGAAACATAACGACAATACTTTCGTTATTGGCACGATATGACCTTCGGTGTGTCACTGACATCTGTGTGCGAAATGATAGACTTGCTTGATTTCTCTCTTCGACTCATCATCCTCTTGTCCACTTTTTACCAATATCTTCACCAATAATTAAAATTACATATAAACATTAAAGCCTGGTACCTAATCTTGCGTGCTCTGACTCGATAAATCTCATCACTCATCATACTGCAGTTGTGTTTCCGATTGGTTAAGGCCATACAATGACTCTACATGGTTCCACACATCAAATTGCTAATTTTGTTTCGTTTTGATTTTCCCTTTTAAATTTTTGATGTATTGTACTACTGTTTATCAAGGCAATTTGCATGCATATATGTGTACGCAGAAATATTAATATGCACCTACGTGTGCTGGAGCAATTGGTTCCATAGTTGGATCTTCATGTGCTATCATCAACTCATGAATCGCTTGGTTCTCTGCTTGCATATTGTCGTGCGTTTTGGTCTACTGATTTTTAGCAGATAATGTGAGTATCTGGACTCACAAAAAACAACAGCGTACTTTAAAATCTGGACATACAAAAAGTCCGTAGTGCAGCTATTAAATCCTATGTAACAAATGTGTCAGTATTGCAATTATATCAAATTTCTAATTTTGTTTCATTTTAATTTTCCCTTTTAAATTTTTTATGTATTGTACTATTGTTTATCAAGGAAATTTGCATGCATTTATGTGTACGCAGAAATATTAATAAGCTCCTACGTGTGCTGGAGCAATTGGTTCCATAGTTGGATCTTCATGTGCTATCATCAACTCATGAATCGCTTGGTTCTCTGATTGCATATTGTCATGCGTTTGGGTCTATTGATTTTTAGCCGATAATGTGAGTATCTGGACTCAAAAAACAACAGCCTACTTTAAAATCTGGACGTACAAAATATCCGTAGTGCAGCTATTAAAGCCTATGTGAACAAATGTGTCAGTATTGCACTTGTCGATTTTATATAAGACTAATTCGATTTTTTTTCTCATATGAAAACAGAACTGCTATTCTATAATTTCCAACTTATGTATATAGTAATATATATCGGAGTCGTATTTATTCTCTACTTCGGATGCTTTGTGGGTACAGTTGTATTTTCTTTAAAACTCTACTTATATAAGGGTACAAGTTGATCTCAATGTCCTATGCATAAGCGTGCATGTTCAAATCCGTGTGCACGCTATCTTGCTTGACAACGTCTCTTTGTACTTCCTAAATCTGTTATATATTTCTGATTAATCACAGACGTTTATTTTGCATAACCTCTTTAAGAAAACCTAGACATACCTTTAATTCTACATTAATACTAATATATAATAGATGGAAAGAAAATGAGGTCTTGTTTAGAAAGTCAATAACACAAAACAAATGGTTCCTTTATGCTAGCAAGTCTGAGCTCATGTGATCCTTAAAAAATCAATATACTAGTGTAACATAGTGGTTTGTAACATTAACGATCTACTTACTCAAAGACAGAAAAAGGTAACGCCATCTCATAGATAAAAAGCTACTATGAAGGAAAATTGACTGAGTATGATAAGCGATGTTTCAGCGACTTCAGCAAAGTAAACAAAGTGAGAATTGTTGCATGCATATGGCACATTCCTTAATTTAAACTCAAAGTTTACACAGTGATGGCGTAACTCATAAAAAATGAACTAACCGGCATATAGAAAAGTATGAGTCTGAGACTCTGGACGAGCTCGAAGCGCCGTAGAAGCCTCAAACAATAGTCATTTGGTAACTTGTCAGAATCATCTCCATACACACGAAAAGGGAATGTGCTCAGCTCACTTAGATTTTCCATGTTGCCAAAATTTGTGGAGCTTGGATCATAGGCCTCTTTCCAATAGAGGGACATCAGCCGAGGGGCGCGGATGTTTGCAACAGGTTGATTATATCTGGAACCTCTAGCAAAGCAGCAGCCTATATTTAACGTTTCGAGTGATGGCGCAAAAACATTGAGCTGCTGTATGCCACGCACATCCAACACATCCATCCACAAGAGAGACTCCGAGTGAATGGTGAAGTTTCCCAACCAAGGTCGTTGTCTTTTCTTTCTCTAGGCTGCAGATTCTTCAGCACCAACGACACGAGAGACTTGGAATGAATGGTGATGTTGCCCAGGCCAAAGGCGTTGTCTAGCTCAATTTCTTGGAGAGAATCCGAGTGGATAGCAAAGTTGCCTAGACCCCAGGTATGCTCCACGGTGAGTCTCTCTAAGACTGGGCAGCGCGGCCAGGATAGGGCGTCACCGAGCATGTCCGGACCACATAGTTTGATGCGATTCAGGTAGAGATCTTTGAGCTGCGCGAATACACCGGAAGGCGGCACGGCAAGGTCAATATTATACCCTAGTGCCAGGACTACCGAGGTGGCTTTCTCGAAGCAGGGCAGCTCCAGGGCGCCTCTTCCACCGGCCATGTCCCCCGATGAGTTCTGTGTCACCTTGTTGATGAGGCATAGATAGCCGGAGAGGCGGCGGGTGGCGATGGGAAGCCAGGCCGCCACGGATTCGGCAGGGGCGTCGAGTAAAGCGACGCCGAGGCGGCGAAGGACCGGCGCTTCATGGGATTTGAGGGCGAGGTGTATCCGCTGGGGGTCATTGTGGGGGTAAAAGTAGAGCTCCGGCAGGAGGGTCCAGAGGCGGCGCCAGCGGCTGGAGAGGACGCTGGTCCGCGCGGCGACGGCGGCGTCCAGGAGCTTGACAAGGATCTTGATAAGAAGGTCGTCGTGAAGCGCGCTGAGGCGGTCCTCGCCGCCGCCGCCATCGGAGAGATTGGGTCGGTTGGCGGGGATGTCCCCGTCGCAGTGCTCCATGGAGGATCCGAGGATGAACTTCACGCTCGGGAGATGGAGAGGAGTAGGGGAGGCGGTGCCGACGCGGTCGCCGCTGCCGTGGATGGGGGACGGGAATGGTCTAGTTGGAATCGCCGCCGATTCACATGTGCGAGAGCTACCGCGGTCGGCTGTCTCTCTCCACTCTCCAGTCTCCACTGGGAGTGTCCTCTAGGTTAAAAAAATATACCAACGGGCTACGAGGCCTTTGTTTGTTTATGGGTCTATCTAGGGCTCAGCTGACTGAGAATTAAGCTAATTCTCAGTCAGCTGATGTCATCCACGTTCGTAATTATTTGCTCAAGAATACACGGTACATGCGCGAGCTGCTCTGAAACTCTTAGTCGTTTAATTCGCATCTGTTCCGAGCTAGAGAACCTACACTGTACACGTGCATCCGGCCGGCCGGCCGGCCCCTAAGCTCTACTGTAGATCCATTTAAGAAAAAGCTCTACTGCTAGATATCGTGTCTATTTTGTGTTGTTTCTCGAGTATTCAAGATAAAATGTGCACGAAAAATATGCGCGTCGATGAGTAGAATTTATTCCCGTGATCGGGTTCGAGTTTCATCAACTGTAATTTCTTAATTTTGGACCGAAGTTCACACCATTTATAAACGAATTTCGTCAAATTCGTCACACTTAGTTGATCGTTTAAAATTTACTTTCACGAGTAGATCGATCTCGCTGTTTCCCACAACTTACGCATTGTCACTTTTTTGTTTCGGCGGACTCCTATGTGCATAAATCCGTAGATTTTTCGTTGTACACGAGTTTAAGTGATCCCTGTTGAGCACCTTTCCTTCCGAAGGGAAAGGATATGACCTTTCCTTGTGGCCCAAATTGCAAAGAAATTTTTTAGTCACGACGGGCAAATGCAGACAACTTTTTTTGGGCTAGTCCATGACGAAAGGCTGATTTCAGTCTGGCCCAAAACAGAAGGCTGATTTTGGTTTGGTCCAAAACGAAAAGTGTATTTTGGTTTGGCCAAAATTGACGGGGCAATATGTTTTAAAATAATTGTTTTCGTGCAATATTAGTGAAATTTCTATAAAACATATTTTTATTTAAAAAATCTATAACAGAAACTCAGTTGCAACCTCGCTTTCAACTGGAAAAAATATCTCCAGCTCGAAAAAAATATCCCAGTTGTAACCACACTTGCAACTGGAAAAAATATTTCGGTTACAACTCCACTTGCAACTGAAAAACAATATCCCAGTTACAACCACACTTGCAACTGGAAAAAATATCTCGGTTACAACTCCACTTGCAACTAGAAAAAATATCCCTTGCAACTGGAAAAAACATCTCGATTACAACTCCACTTGCAACTGGAAAAAATATCTCAGTTGCAAGCACAGTTGCAACTGAAAAATATCTCGGTTGCAACCACACTTGCAACTGGAAAACATATCTCGGTTACAACTCCACTTGCAACTGAAAAAAATATTTCAGTTGCAACCGCACTTGCAACTGGAAGACATACTCAGTTACAACTCCACTTGAAACTGAAAAAAAACTCAGTGCAACCCGCACTTGCAATTTGAAAAAAAAAATCTCAGCTGCAATTTCGCTTGCAACTGGTAAAATATAGCAGTTGCAACCGAACTTGGAACTTGCAATAAAAAAATGGGCACATGGAAAATTATTGTAAATGTGTCGCTAAAACCGAAGCCATGGTCATACACAACAAAAGAACAACTTTCACATCCGTACACAAAAAAACACAAACCAAATAATTGACTCACACAAATCTTGGCGGTCTAGATCCAATGACTACTAAGAATTAGTAATTCCAGAAAACTAATTAAGAAAATAGAGGTAAAAATAATCAGAAATAAACCATATTAAAAAAATCACACTAAAGTATATAAATACCAAATCTATTCACTTTATAACATGCACAAAAAATAATGCAGAGATAAATTAGGACACAGGAGAGTTACTGAGTGAAATGGGAAAAAATGATAGAAAAAATAAGTATAAGGAAATACAAAGAAAATTCATTTTTTCTTTTGAATACCAACAAAACCAGATAAAAACGACCAAGATTCTTGCGACCCTTCAACTGAAAAACAACATAACACAAAAAAAGTCAACAAACATAAAAGATAAAAACAAACAAAGACAAGAAACACTAGGAAAAAACAAACTAAACGTGGGACAAGCGTATTATAAGTACAGAAGTAGCGTTCCCAACATAACAATCAGCTTGGTGTGGTGGTAAATGTTCTACTGAGGATTCAGGAGGTCTCATGTTCGACTCTAGGACAAAACAAGTATTTTATGTTGTTTCGTCATTTTGCTGGGCCGGCCCAACACCCTTCTAGTAGCCCATTCAAAATAGGAGAAAAGAAAAATAACAGAAATAGCACGAATCTCGGCGTAAGATCCGACGGCTATGTTGTTGACTGAGCACTAACTTAATTCTCAGCTAGCTGAGAATTAGCAAAGCTGTAAAACTATCAATAGTCATTTCAATACAAAAACAAATGCATGTACAGTTGAACTCAGTTGTGAAAGCGTATAGTTTGTAGAAAATCTCAGTTGCAAAAATTGCAAGTACAATTACAAAAAATCGCTTCCAAACTCGATAATATTAGTTGCAATCGCAATTGCAAACTGGCTTATACCGTCGAGAAAAAATAGCAGTTGGAACTCGATTTCAACAAAAAAATAATAATTAAAAAATTGCTTCTAAACAAATGCCTCATAAAGCAAACTATCAATAGTCATCTTTAATACAAAAACAAATGCATGTATAGTTGAACTTAGTTGTAAAAAGCGTATAGTTTGTAGAAAATCTCAGTTGCAAAAATTGCAAGTACAATTACAAAATCGGTTTTAAACTCGATTACAAGCGCAGTTGCAACTGGCCTATCTCAGAAAAAAAAACTCATTTGCAATCACAGTTGCAACTGCCTTTCAAAAAACAAACAAAAAACACAAAAACAATTTAAAAAAATTAACAAAAAAATAGTAATTAAAACTCAGTTGCAAGCGCAGTTGCAACTGGCCTGTCTCAGGGAAAAACTCAGTTGCAATCACAGTTGCAATTGGATTGCAAACAAAAACATATTAAATTCAATAAGAAAAAATAGCAAAATAATAATTAAAAAGTCAGTTGCAATCGCAGTTGCAACTGACCTATCTCCGAAAAAAAAAACTCAGTTGCAATCGCAGTTGCAACTGGCCTATCTCGGAGAAAAAATTCAGTTGCAAGCGCAGTTGCAGCTGGCTTGTCTCAGAGAAAAACTCAGTTGCAAGCGCAGTTGCAACTGGCCTATCTCAAAAAAAAAACTCATTTGCAATCACAGTTGCAACTGTCTTCCAAAAACAAACAAAAAACACAAAAACACTAAATAAAAAATAAAATAAAAGAAATTTAAGAAAAAAATAGTAATTAAAACTCGGTTGCAATCGCAGTTGTAACTGGCTTCCAAAACAAACAAAAATACAAAAACATTAAATAAAAAATAAAAAGAAATTTAACAAAAAAATAGTAATTAAAACTCAGTTGCTGGCGCAGTTGCAACTGGCCTGTCTTAGGGGAAAACTCAGTTGCAAGCGCAGTTGCAACTGGCCTGTCGTAGGGAAAAACTCAGTTGCAAGCGCAGTTGCAACTGGCCTGTCTCAGGAAAAAAAATGCATTTGCAATGACAGTTGCAACTGGATTCCAAAAACAAACAAAAAACACAAAAACATTAAATAAAAAATAAAATAAAAGAAATTTAACAAAAAAATAGTAATTAAAACTCAGTTGCAAGCGCAGCTGCAACTTGCCTGTCTCAGGAAAAAACTCGGTTACAAGCGCAGTTGCAACTGACCTATCTTAGGAAAAAAACTCATTTGCAATCACAGTAGCAACTGGCTTCCAAAACAAACAAAAACAAAAAAATATTAAATAAAAAATAAGAATAAAAAAAATTTAACAAAAAAATAACAGAAAAAGTAATTAAAAACTCAGTTGCAAGCACAGTTGCAACTAACTTCCAACAAAAAAAAAATTAAAATCAATAAGAAAAAAATAAAACTCATTTGCAAGTGCAGTTGCAACTGGCCTGTCTCAGGAGAAGGCCTGTCTCAGGAGAAAGCTCAGTTGCATGTCCAGTTGCAACTGGCATGTTTCAGGGAAAAACTTAGTTGCAAGATGAGTTGCAACTGGCTTGCAAACAAAAAAATATTAAAATTCAATAAGAAAATGATAACAAATTAATAATAAAAAACTCAATTGCAATCGCACAACTCTCAGTTGCAAGTGCAGTTGCAACTGGACTCTCTCAGGAAAAACTCTCGGTTGCAAGTGCGGTTGCAACTGGCTTCTAAAAAAACTTAAAATCAAAAGAAAAGAAAACAAATAATAATAATAATTAAAGAACTCAGTTGCAAGCTCAGTTGCGACTGGCTTGTCTCAGGAAAACACTCGGTTGCAAGTGCAGTTGCGACTGGCTTCCAACAAAAAAACTTAAAATCAAAAAAGAAAAAAGAAAAAGAAATAATAATAATAATTAAGAATTCAGTTGCAAGTGGTGTTGCAAACTGGCATGTCTGAGGAAAACACTCCAATTGCAAGTGGAGTTGCAACTGGCCTCTCTCAGGAAAAAACTCGGTTGCAAGTGTATTTGCAACTGGCTTCCACAAAAAAAAAACTTAAAATCAAAAAAGAAAAAACAAAAACAAAAATAATAATAATTCAGAAGTCAGTTGCAAATGAAGCCATAGTGTGTGTCTGTCTCAGGGGGAAACTCAGTTGCAACTTGCAACTGGCCTATCTCAGGGAAAAAAACTCAGTTGCAAGCACGGTTGCAACTGACATGTAGCATAAATAAACTCAATTGCAACTTTCTTCAAAACAAAAAACAAATAAAAATAAAACATCATAAGAAAAATAAGAAAAGATAACTCATTTGCAAGTGCAGTTGCAACTGGCCACTCTCAGGAAAACAACTCGATTGCAAATGCAGTTCCAACTGGCTTCCAATAAAAAAACTTAAACTCCAAAAAAATGAAAAACAAATAATAATAATAATAATAATAATAATTAAAGAACTCGGTTGCAAGTGCAGTTGCAACTGGCCTCTCTCATGAAAAAACTCGGTTGCAAGTGCAGTTGCAACTAGCTTCCAACAAAAAAAAAATTTAAAAAAAGAAAAACAAAATTAATAATAATTAAAGAACTCAGTTGCAATTGTAGTTGCAAATGGCAACTGGCCTCTCAGAGGAAAAAACTCAGTTGCAAGTGAAGTTGCAACTGGCCTGACTCGGGAAAAAAACTTTGTTGCAAGCGCGGTTGCAAACTGTCTTCTTAATAAAATAACAAAACAATAATAATAAGAAAAATTATACACAAACGCATGAAGAGTTTGGGTTTCTAAATTCCTTCATCTAACCAAACTAGTTTGTCGAAATTGTTTTTGGCATCAACTAATTATGCTCGATACTAGCGCAGATACTAAATACTAAAGGAAAAAAATTACAAGGTTTTTTAAATGGACCGCACCTACCCAACTCCAAATTAAGCCAAGCCAACAAAAAACACTGCCGAAAAGAAAAAAAACCCGAGCCCACCGGAAAAAAGTACAAGAAAAATATAAATTGGACCGCACTACCCAACAACAAAACAAGCCCAGATAACAAAAAAAAAGTACCAAAAAAAAAACCAAGCCCCCCGACCAGGACAGCACTGGCCCAGTCCGTCCCGTTGGCCCATTAAAGGATTCGCACACGCCGGAAGAAAAAAAAACCGACAGCAGAAAGCCCAACAGACAAAAAGCTACAGAAAACGGGCCAAATCCACCACTGCACGGATCGCGAAGCAACGATGGATCCGACGGACAGGGACATGACTGAGCGCTAAGCTAATTCTCAGCTAGCTAAGTTTTTTTGATAAAAAAACAAACATGCCAGACAAACGCGTACGCGCGTACAAGGTGGTCTAGATCCTAGACAAACGCCAACTAAACTATACGAATCTAAGTGAAAAAATCGGATGGTTAGGTAGTTGGCTGAGCACTAAGTTAATTATCAGCATCTAAAAAAAAGAGTTAATTATCAGCTTTAGCAAAACTTTTTTCACTCGAAACTCCATACGCAAATTGAATAGCAGAAAAAAAAATCTACCAACAATTTTAATCATATACCAAATGGTACATGTAAGACATGACTGATATTAGTTGTTGAGCAATGAGAAAAATAAAAAACAAAAGTAAAAAATAAAAATAAAAATAAAAATTGAAATAGGAAAAGAATAAAATATACAACCGCACATGAGAATAAAAAGAAAAAACATGCACCCACGTAACAAAACACTAGAGGCAAGTCAACGGTGTACAACAGCCCATGTACATCGATGGAAACCAAGCCCATCGGTACAGGGGAACAAAAGGCCTGCCTCACGTACGTACGCACGCTCCATGTTCGAAAAAAGACAAGAAAACGACCACACAACACAAATCTTAACGTACAGATCCGACGGTTACCGAAGCGACTGAGAATTAAGCAAATTCTCTTAATTCTCAGTCGACTGAGAATTAGCAAAACCGTTTGTTTATGGGCTGCTAAAAGAGCACACGGCCTAGTTATAATCTCCAAGAAATCAAAATCTAATACTGTGTGATAGGTAGTTCTCAACAAAAAAAAACTGTGTGATAGCCTGATAGGTGTCAAAATCTGTGAAATCTGAGAACGAGCGAAACTACCTTTTAATTAGGAGCAGCCTCCTATGTAATTGCTTATTGGGAGGGTGTGCTTCAAGAAAATACCACCGACATTCAGCAAGAAACCATATATCTTATTCATTCTCAAAAATCAGATGCAACTGAGATATAGGACACCCTATCCTTGCCTGGTTAATTTTTACAATGGTTCTTCAGAACATACTGACTTTCACAGATTCTGCACCAGCTATCCTTCAGTGCGGCACTCATTCAAAAGCTTCTATTCGTAGACTTATGGACAAGAAATGCAAGTCGAAACCATGACGAGAACGCCCATGACAACCATCCATATGTTTTTTTTAACAAGCTAGGGGAAGCCCCTACGGTGTATTTTTTTATTATAATTTAAAAACAGGAACACAAAGGATTACATATGCAGCCAAAAAAGACAACAGAGTCAAGGAGCCATGACTCAAGCCTAAAAAAGAAGAGCTCTACCAGCTAACTGGAAAAAAAAGACAGTATCCACAAGACTTTGAACACAGGAGTTTTTTACTCTATATTGGGACTTTGAACACATGAGTGTTTTACTCTATATTGGTGCAGCAGCAGCTCCTGCTTCGTACGTCTACGCCAGCTTTCCAAAGAGGGATCCATCCATATGTCAAACGTAAGCATACATGAGTATGTTTTAATATCCTGCAACATAAGGGACTATTGACATATCGAAGGATATTTTAGATATCGATGCCCACATTGAGTGCATACAACTGGATGGCTAACTATGGACAGACCATATTAGGCAAAACGTGGCCCCTTCATATGTATTCCTGGCCTAGAGAAGCTTTGCAGCATCCGCCAGAACTCCTTGGCAGTGTCTTCCGCAACTGAGCAATGGAAAGTTACTGTCACCTTTTCTAGAATTGTTGCCCAATCGAATAACCGTTTCACAACAGCAGCTTCATGTTCAGTTGCTAGCAAGTCATGGAGATCTACTTCTCGGAGGCGATTCAGTGCAAGTTCCTCGGTTTTCCACTTTGGTGGTTGATCGCAAACACAATCTGATGGGCATGCAGTTTGTCCCTGAAACAAGGTGCATATCAGGTTAATAAGATCAGCCGACATGATTTAATGCCATGAAATAAGAATGATGAAAGTAGAAATTATTATTTAAAGACATTAATTCTCGTTCAATTGAATTCATTGCTACATCCTCACTGAAACATATGCAAAAATGAAGAAAAGTGTTATGACCGAAATATAGGACCTGAGAAAAATAGCTTTTGGTAGGAATCTTCTCATTAAGTTTGTTATGTTGTTGGTAAAAGATATTTATTTGCGACATTGGAAGAACAATGTCACTGAGATTTGCAGCCCACTGTTCAACCCTGTTCATCCAAATATAACCCACGCACCTTTGAAGATTTATCTTTGACCAACCATTTGCTCAACTATATGTAGATTACATGATACAAACTTGACATGTATTCCGAAAGCACTTCTAGATTACCCGTCTGCCGTATATTTCCAAGACCGAAGAAGTAATAATTTTTAGATTTGCATCTTCCACTCCTCTCCATCCTTGTTTGTAATTAAAGCAATAATTTGTTACCAACATTTCATCAAATATCACGTCCAAAATATCTCATACCTACACCTTGTATTTGTCAACCAGAGTCACCACTGGACCTATTAGGTACTCCCTCCGTTCACTTTTACAAGGCACACTAGCTATTATTTTCATTTTGGCCACATACATACCAAAATGAGTGAATCTAGACTTATTTTGTACATAGATTCACTCATTTTAGCATGTATGTGGTTAAAATGGAAAGGATAGCTAGTGTGACTTATAAAATTGAACGGAGGGAGTACTTCTTTAAATTAGTGTAGCAAGCCTCTTTCTCTTATGACCCAAGCCTCTTGATGCTACCAAAGCATACTCATCTTTACCAAATTGCATGAGTCACTTGCCCGTATAAGGTGTATAATTATTAATGTGAATTTGTAATGATTAAGACATTTTTTTCACTCTCGTCATAACTTGTTTAAATTATATGTATCTTTTGCTTTGATTTGGCATTTTACTACAGCTGAAACAACTTGTTTTCTCTTATGACCTTCCGTGTTGCATCCGAAATATCCTTTGCTTCTACGTGTATACGTTTATAGCTCATTGGCATACTTCCACCGATTCATCCTAGCTACCCATGTTGCGCATGACTTGTAACTTGTAAGTGGTACTCATGGATATTTCCTTTAGTTTTACACTTCTTTGACGTTTCAGACATTGTGAAGTATGCTACATAGTACCAATTTATATTTATTGAAACAAATGCTAGCAATTCATGTGTGCCTTCACTATTCTATATTCTAATCGCATCGAATTCTTTACACATATATAGAAACCGCTCAAATTGCTACATATAAGCAACTTATACATGTTGATATATATGCGCCATACTTTGACATATATTGGTCTACTACGTACTGTATGCAATTTCAATGGAAATAAATATGCCAATTTATGTCTATTTCTATTACACATTTAAGTTTTATAAATCAAAATGCTGGCAGAGTTTACTCAAACTTTAGCTTGTAATGGACTTCATATTGGGTTGAGGGAAACCAGTTTACTAATTTCCTTTTGTTTATTGTTTCGTGTTTCATATAATAGAGTTGAGTTATACATTTACCCAACATAATGAGTTGTATCCGCTATAAAATCTGAAACAAAAATTATACTTTTAATTGATTATATATTTGGTCAGTTAAGAGCTTAGGCTAGATGTTTGTAATTTGTTTAGAGCCGGTTTAAGTTTTCATACGTTGCTAGCTAGCATATATACAAATTTTTAGGGAATGTGAGGATACATATTTGGCGTATGTACCTAGAACAGTAAATATGTGCACTGATGCATCCTGACTCAGAAGAGGAATGGATAAAACAGTAGCTAGACTAATGTGCCTAGTTCAAGTGCACCCGACAATAATTCAACCTCAGCTTTCTACAGTTGTTTTTGTTTGGTACATGCGACTCTATACTGATTTGGATTGGAATGCCCTAGTAAATGGTATAAGATAGAAAATCTACCACTGCAATAGCCCTTGTTTCAATCGATGAAGCTCCACCTTTTGTAATCTATCGTCTTGTTAAAATAACAAATATGAGTGTACTATGCAAATACGAAATTGAACAACAATTTTGTTTACTAACTACAGTCAGGTCTTGTGCAATCGATTAAGCATATTGAATGAGATCTTAAATTGGTTTAGGCCATTGATATTGTCTTATTGATGCAACCTTCAAAAACAAATGACCAAAGAATAATAGTGTATATTAATATTCTCTCGTAGGCTCTATTTTATCGAGATTGAGCCGGCCATGCAATGACTCAGTCAAATTCACATAACTGCAGTATATTTGTAATGGGAGTTGACAACACATCTGGATCCTGTGGGGATAAAGGGGTGTGTCTCCTCTGACCAATCCTCCACCACGCCCCCCTCCCTCCATGATGGCTGCCGGCGACCTCACTGTCTTGCAAATTACAATGCCACCATCTCCTAGCCTGCCGCCCCAGTCCACCCAACCTAATCAAAGCAATGTGCCACTCTCGGGAGAATGGAAGGACATATTTCATTGCTAGAAACTAAATTTAGAAACGTGCATTGGCCGAGCCCGATAATTTTGCTCATTTCCACAGACTAACCATCTTTAAAAGTAAACATTTTATCAAGTTACCAACACTTATAGAGTAACATGCATTGTCATTGGCAGATACATAAGCCATATATTTCCCACGGATATAATTTACTAGAAGCTCAAGCCTAGGTGCGTATCAGACAAACGGAGTAAGGATATATTACCTCGGGGTAGCTAATTGCACCAAGAAGTCTAAGTAGCAGCATTCTGACACCATTACACATCGTGAGAACATGAAACACACTGGCTCCAAAGGAATGTTCTCTTGGCATTATACTCAGGGCGATGCGTGTAATGTTCGGGAGCCTTGTAATGTCTTCCATCAAGTATTGCTGGTTAGTAATGTTCTGTAGTAGATTCGTGCAAAGACACAAAAGCGGATCATTTCTGATGGTTAGTAATGTCTTGGTGTAGATCCATACAAAAAGGATAATTAATAAGAAATGGAAAGGGCATGAGAAACTAGTTTACAAGGTCAATAAAACATGACAGATGGTTATTCTATGCTATCAAGTCCGGGCACATGTGCTCCCTTAAATACCCAACATACTAGAGCAGTGTAGTGGTTTGTAGCATCAACGCTAACTACTCAAAGGCAGAAAAAGGTAAGGCCATCCCATTGGATAAAAGTCTACTACTTATGAAGAACAAATGACTGGATGTGCCAAGCCATGTTTTAGGGAACAACAAGTGAGAATTTCGTTACATGCTTATGGCCAATTCCATAATTTGGACTCCAAGTATACGGAATGATGAAATAACTCGACAAAGGAAAATGAACTCACCGGCCCATACAGAAGCATTAATTTGAGACACCGTAATCGTAAGAGCTCAAAGCGTCGTATAAGCCTCAGACAGTAGCTATTCGGTGCATAGTCATCTGGCCCATATACATGAAAATGGGGGGCGCTAAGCCACTGCAGATTTTCCATGTTGCCAAGCTGCGTGAACCTTGGATCATAATCATCCCTCCACTCGAGGGACAGTAGCTGAGGGGCGGAGATGTTTGCAACCGGTTGATTGTTACTGGTAGGTTTAGCAAAACAGCCGGTCACCAATAACACCTTGAGTGCCGGAGCCATGAGAGTGAGCTGCTGCAAGCGCACATGCTTTAGCTCGATTTCCCGGAGAGTCTCGGAGTGGATTGCAAAGCTGCCTAGACCCCAGCCATGATGAACGGTGAGTTTCCGCAACGCCGGGCAGCGTGGCGAGGAAACAACATCACCCAGCATGCACGGACCATGTAGCCTGACGCAAGACAGGAAGAGATCAGTGAGCCCGGCGAACACGCCGGAAGGGGGCAGAGAAGGCCGAGAAACCCTAGTTCGAGGCTGATCTTAGTGGCGTTCTCGAAGCAGAGCAGATCAATGGTGGCGCGTCCTTCCGCGATGGCGGCGACGTTCTGCCGCGACGTGAGGATGTCCAGATGGCCGGAGAGGCGGCGGGCGGCGATGGGCAGCCAGGCCGCCACGGACTCGGGAGAGGCGACCCGTAGACCGACGGCGAGGCGGTGGAGGGCCGGCGCTTCGTGGGCGGCGAGGGCGAGGCGGATGCGCTGGGGGTCGGTCGGGAAGGGGAAGTTGAGCTCCGGGAGCAGCGTCCAGAGGCGGCGCCAGCGAGTGGAGAGGGCGCTGGTCCGCGCGGCGACGGCGGCGTGGCGGAGCTTGAGGAGGACGTTGATGAGGACGTCGTCGGGGAGCGTGCTGAGTCGGTCCTCGCTGCCGCCGCCGTCGCCACCATCGGAGAGTTGGGTCGCTTCGCGGGAATCTCGATTCCGTGGCAGTGCTCCATAGAGGGGGAGGGATTTGATGCGTCCCAGATCGGGCTCACACTTGCGGGTTGGGGATGGGTGGTGGAGTTGCCGGCCACATCGCCATTGCTGCGGATGGGGAATGGGAATCCTTCGAGTCAGGAGGGAATGGGGAATTGGATGGTGGCGTCGTCGTCTCCAGTCTCCACTACTGTGCGGGCCCGAAGCCGAAAGCGGGAGAGTTTCCCGCGGCAACTTTTATTAATTTGCTACAGATATTTACAATTTACAAATGTTTGGAAAACATGAAAAGGAAGCCAAAACTAAGTCTGAAGCCAACGAGTTTCTTATATTCAATCTATCATGCAGTAGCACCCAGAAGAAAAAATATGTTTAGCTTGCCATGAGCTTTTCAAGATCCAAAAGAACTAAGGTGGCACATAGATCCACCTTGCTCGCCGTTGGATCATCGATTCCTTGCCCTCCGGCGGCCGCTCCAGCAGCGGGAGGGTGGGGAATCGTCGATCCACGGCTTGTATGTAGCGTAGGGTACTCTAGGTGGCCTGCCGGCGGCGCGGAGGAGGAGGTGGTGCGGTCGACGTGGCGTTTTGTGGTGGAGCTCTCCCTCTCCGGCGGCGGCGTTCTCAGGAGCTCCGCGGTCGAGTCTCCACCGTCCTCGAGCTCAAGGGTCTCCGGATCCGTCGAGCTCGTCAAGCCCTCACCGGTTTCGTTGTGGCGGTCGAGCCGGATCTCGCAGAAGAAGAAGATGGAAGTGGTGTTGAGCCTCGCGATGAAGACGGTGGACCGAGGTGTAGGTTCTCAGGAGCTGGCGACCGGCGACTTCCCGTCTGCGGAGGAGCGGTGCCTGATCCAAGCCATCATGGGGTGCAGCGGCGGCGGCGCGCCACCGGCGGCATCGAGGTTGTCGCCATCGACATCGGAGTCCAGGGGTCTTGTTTGTAATTTTCCTTTTGTTTCTGGACTTTTCTGTAAGTTCGAGGCTATAATATCACTTTCTTTTCCCCGCAAAAAAAAAGGTGGCACATAGAAAAACTAAAACTGCACGGTCGGCCTACCTCGACACCTTCCAGGGATCGGACTCATGCTCGTCATAGAAGCTCACTTGGAAGAATTGGGCACCGCCACGTGTGAAGTTTTCCACTGGCTCGCCAATCTTGGATGCTGCTGGACGACGGATCGCCTCACTCGCCGCGGATTGCAAGCACCCGAAACGATCCAGCACCTGCTCCTGCCCCTTCTCCAAGCAGGTGTGGCACGAGATCATTTCGTGGCTGCGTCAGAGCACACCGAAGCCTATGCACAAGGGAATCGCTTCTGCAACGCTGTTCCTTGAGGCTGCTGATCTCCAACTCCCACGAGTCAGGTCTGCTTGGAGGTGATCAACAGCCAGCCTGGACGAAGGAAAGTTTAGCAATGTGATCAATGACGACTCTGCTCTGAAGGAGAACAATGCTAACAGACAAACAAATCAACCGAATACAGTATTGCCACCAAAGATGAACGGCCATCTCCTCAATCTAGGCATCCACATATAAAAACACAGTAAATAAACCATCAAGCAAGTATGAACAGTCTAGAACATCCTGCAAATATAAATAGGGCAGTGACAGAGTGCAATAGATACAGCCAGATCTACCAGACTCTGATTTACACAAAGGGTCAACTGCTGAGATGAGATAAGTGTACAGCCTAAGCGAAAAGCTGGTGTCTTAAGGCTTCTGGAACATGCCTAGTGTTCTTGGAGAAGCTGACACGTTCGGTTCTTAGAGAAAGTTGCTACGACCACATTAGGCAAAGTGAGGCCCCTTCATACATATTTCTGGCTTGGAAAATCTTTGAAGCATCTGGAAGAACTCCTTGGCCTTGCTTTCAGGGACTGAGCAATGGAAAGTTATTGTCATCTTTTCTAACACTGTTGCCCAATCGAATAACCGTTTGATAAGAGCAGCTTCATGTTCAGTTCCTCTCAGTTTATCGATTTCTACTTCTTGGAGGCGATTCAGTGCAAGTTCCTCGGTTTTCCAATTTGATGGCTGACCGCAAACACAGCCTGATGGGCACGCAGTTTTTGCCTGAAACAAGGAGGATATCAGCTTAATAAGATCAGCCGTTATGATTTAATGCCATCAATTAAGAATGACTGACCTATAAATTCTATGGCTGGCAGGATATATAACATTTCTTTAACGAATTTATAAAAGAATAACACATGGAAAACAATTTGAAGCCAGCCTTATTGCATAGAAGATGATTGTTCTATGCAAATACAAAGTCGGACAGCAACATTTTAATACTTGCAGGTATTGTGCAATCGATTAAGCATACCGAAGGAGATCTTAAACTGGCCTTACATTGTCTTATTGATGCAATCTTTAAAAGAAAATGCCCAAAGAACAATAGTACATTAAGATTATCTCCTAAAGCCTATTTTATCAAGATTGAGCCTCCACGATCATCACAGTGGTCAGGGAAACAGGACTGGTTCGGCAGGATGCTGGATTGTTTAAAAATGAGTTGTTTGGGCGGTTTGATAGGCCTGTCAGGTTGTTAGAAACTAGGTAACCACTTTCTTTTTCTCAGCCGTGTGTTGGTGTTGTTGGCTTCGGCGTCATAACTACTTATGCAGAACACTTCTTCTATAATACTCCCTTGTTCTGAAATGTTTTGGATATATCAACGTGGACTACATCCGGACTGAAAAGATTGAACAAATACACTGAAAAACGTCTAGAACTCTAGATACATGCGATTCAGAAAAAGCTAAAAAATATTATAATTCGGAACGGAGGGAGTAATATGATACACCTCCTAGAAAAAAAGATTAAGCTGGCCATGCAATGACTCAGTCAAATTCAAATTAGTGTTGTGGCTCTATACAAATTTTGTACTACCATAGTTCTCTTATTGGACACTTAAAGTGGACCGGAGAGAGTATATATATATTTCTTATGGGAGCTGCCAACATAGCAAAATCCTGTCGGGAACTCGGGATGGTTCCCAGAGGATCGTCTCCTCTAACTCCGACAGCTCCCCACTAGGAGCCGCTTTTTCTTGACGACCCCTGCACCACCACCCCCGCCTCCCTCCATTGATGGCTGTCGACGAGTCGGCAACCTCAGGAGAGAGAGAGAGATGGGTGGACTAAGAACAATCTTAAAGGAGTGAAGACAACACGAAGGAGGTCTTCCATTTCATTGATGGGGAAAAATCCTGAATCATATACATTGCCCATCTTTAAGAGATGAAACATATTACCAAGTTACCAATACCTAGAGGAACATACATTGTCATTGGCAGATATACATAAACCATATATTTGTCCTAAATATAATCTGAAGCAAATCACCCAGACAAAACCAACACCTAGAGAATAGGGCTACTACTAGCAGCTCAAGCCTACGTGTGCCAAGAAATAATGAATGCGTACCAGGTATCAAACTAACAGAGTAAGGGTAGTATAACCTCGGGGAGGCCAGTTGTGCCCATAAGTGCAAGTCGCAGCCCTCTCACACTAGTACACATCCTGAGAATATGAAACATACTGGCTCCAAAAGAATGTCCTTTTGGCATTATTATCAGAACCATCTTTGTAATGTTTGGGAGCCTTGTAATGTCTTCAATCAAGTACTTCTGGTTAGTAATTTCCTGGTGTAGATTCGAGAAAAATGGATCATTACGATGGTTAGTAATATCTTGGTGTAGATCCGTGTAAAGTCACAAAAAGGGATAATTACTAACAAAAGGAAAGGAGACGAGAATCTCGTTTACAAGGTCAATAACACACAACAAATGATTCTTGTATGCTACCAAGTCTAAGCTCTTGTGCTCCCTTGAATAACAAACATACTAAGGCATTGTGGTGATTTGTGACATCAAAGTTAACTACTCAAAGGCAGAAAAAGGTAACACCATCTCATAGGATAAAAAGGTAATATGAAGGACAAATGACTGGGTGTGCTAAGAATAACAAGTGAGAGTTTCGTTTTATGCCCATGGCTAATTTCTAAATTTGGACACCAAGTACATGCAATTATGGCATAACTCACATAAAAATGAACTCACCGGACGATAGATAAGAATGCATGTGAGACTCTGGATGAGCTCAAAGCGCCTTAGAAGGCTCAGACAGTAGTTGTTTGGTCCATAGTTATCTTGTCTATATACATGAAGTGGGTAGGTGCTCAGCCGCTGTAGATATTTCATCTCGCCAAGCTGCGTGAATCGTGGATCATAAGCATCTCTCCACTCGAGGGACACCAGCTGAGGGGCAGAGATGTTTGCAACCGGTTGATTATTAGTGGAACGTTCGGCAAAGCAGCACGTCACATATAACTTTTTGAGTGCCGGCGCCATGACAGTGAGCTGCTGCAAGCCATACAGAAGCTTTAGATTGATTTCTAGGAGAGAATCCGAGTGGATTGCAAAGTTGCCTAGACCCCAGGCATCATGGACGGTGAGTTTCCGTAAGGCTGGGCAGCGCGGCGAGGAGACAGCATCACCGAGCATGCACGGACCATGTAGCTTGATGTAAGCCAGAAAGAGATCGGCGAGGCCGGCGAATACGCCCAATGGTGGCACCGCGAGGCCGAGATACCCTAGTTCGAGGCGGATCGAGGTGGCGTTCTCGAAGCAGGGCAGCTCAAGGGCGCATCCTTCCGGGGCTTCGCCCTCCGTCTTGTTCGGCTGCATCGTCTTGATGAGTAGTACGAGATCGCCGGAGAGGCGGCGCGCGGCGATGGGAAGCCAGGCGCCCACGGACTCGGGAGAGGCGTCCTTCAAATCGACGGCGAGGCTGCCTAGGACCGGCGCTTCATGCGACTCGAGGGCGGAGCGGATGCCGAGGGGATGAGTGGAGCAGCGAAACCAGAGCCACGGGAGCAGCGTCCAGAGGCGGCGCCAGCGACTGGAGAGGACGCTGGTTTGCGCGGCGACAGCGGCGTCCAAGAGCTTGAGAAGGATGTTGATAAGGATGTCGTCAGGAAGCGCGCTGAGGCGGTCCTCACTACCAGCGCCGTCGCCGGCATCGGAGAGCTTGGGTCGCTTGGCGGGGATCTCCCCGTCGCAACGCTCCATGGAGGAACCGAGAAATGTTTTGGCGCGTCGCTGATGAGGCTCACGCCCATCTAGCTGGAGATCGGTGAGGGGGTGGTCGAGTCGCCAACGCCATCGCCATTGCTTCAGATGGGGAATGGACTATGGGAGTGGTTTCAGCGCCGCCGCCGAGTGACTGTGAACGGCAATGGGGAATGGTGCTGCCACGGGAGCTAAGCCGTAGGCTAGCTGGGGAAAATGGATGGGCTACGAATTATGGGCTCTAGATGGGCTTGAGTACAGCTTCTAGGCCCGTTTACGACCAAGCGATTCCTCTGCTTCGTCACATTTGTTTTCTACCCAAGCTTTACGCCCAGAAACACGTAGCAGCTTCGTCTAGTAAGCGGCGTGCGGTGCAGCTCACGGCACACTAGGTCACTCGAGACACGGCCAGTTCGGCCGCGTGGCGAGCCACGGCTGCGAGACCCCTGCCACGTCCGCCGCCACGCGCCATGCGCGCCCAGCTCTGGTCCAGCTTTATATCCGCCTCTCGCCACCTCGCGCTTCCCCCACCGTGCCATGCGCGCACTCCTCGCCGCCAGAGCCCAGCCGTTTCTCCGCCTCCGACCAAACCACCAGCATCCACTCCCCACCGCAGCACTAGCTTCGTTCGTCGCATCGTCGCCGAGAACAAGGCAGACCCGCCCGTGTAGCAGAGCAATGGCGTCGCACCAGCAGTTTCCACCGCAGAAGCAGAAGTCGCAGCCGGCAAGGAACACCTCATGGACCCCCGCCCGAGGCCATCACCAAGCACTACAAGGCCGCCAACAAGCTCCAGGTAAGTAGATTTTTCGACTGCAATACATGCCGCCGGCGACATCGTGTGTGTGTGAGCGCTTTGAGCCTTATGCGGTTGATTTGTGTGTGCGTGGCAGGGCAAGGTGGCGCTGGTGACCGGCGGCGACTCGGGCATCGGGCGCGCGGTGTGCCTGTGCTTCGCGATGGAGGGCGCCACGGTGGCCTTCACGTACCTGAAGGGCCACGAGGACAAGGACGCGGAGGAGACGCTGCACGCGCTCCGCGACATCAAGTCCCGCAACTCCGGCGCCGGCCGCGACCCCATGGCGCTCCCCGCCGACCTCGGGTACGAGGAGAACTGCCGCAAGGTCGTCGAAGAAGTCGCGAACGCTTACGGCGGCCGCATCGACATCCTGGTGAACAACGCGGCGGAGCAGTACGAGCGTCCGTGCATCACGGACATCACGGAGCAGGACCTGGAGCGCGTGTTCCGCACCAACATCTTCTCCTACTTCTTCATGGCCAAGCACGCCGTGAAGCACATGGAGGAGCGCGGCTGCGGGAGCATCATCAACACCACCTCCGTGAACGCGTACAAGGGCAACAAGACGCTGCTGGACTACACGGCCACCAAGGGCGCCATCGTGGCCTTCACGCGCGCGCTGTCGATGCAGCTGGCGGAGAAGGGGATCCGGGTGAACGGCGTGGCGCCGGGGCCCATCTGGACGCCGCTGATCCCGGCTTCCTACCCGGAGGAGAAGGTGAAGCAGTTCGGGTCACAGGTGCCGATGAAGCGCGCGGGGCAGCCTGCCGAGGTCGCGCCCTGCTTCGTCTTCCTCGCCAGCGAGCAGGACTCCTCCTACATGTCCGGCCAGGTCCTCCACCCCAACGGTAATGGCTTACATAACCAATGCGTCGTCAGTTAATTCTACTAGCTTGATTATTTGCCATGAAATTAGTTGCTGAGATTGGTTGCGCGCTTGCTTCGATTGCAGGTGGTGTCATCGTCAATGGCTAGAGAGGTTGCAGAAGCTCACCAAGAAGGCAGCAAGGCAGCAAGCGGTGTATCGTTCAAGAGTCAAGACCGTAGTAGCGACTAGCAAATCTGTGGAGAAGTGTGCTGTGTAGCAAGTGTCAGTAGTAGTACGTGTCAGTTGTTAGTGTTGTGTACTGTTCAGTTGGTGCTCCTGAACCGTGATGGGAGTGTGAATAAATAATGTGCTTGGAACTATGATCATGACTTGTTTTGACCTTGTTTTTTGCACTCATGAGCGATGGATACTTTGCTCTTCCTATTTACCTTTCTTCGGATAGTGATATGATCTAAAGTGGACAGCTTTAATCGGTTCTGAACCAATGTGAGTAGTGAGTATAGCTTACCAGAAAACGGCTCTGAGACCGTGAATGAGGAGGAGCAGAGTATATGCTGAGGGAGCCGAGCAGCAGGGAGGGAGATGGCGAGATGGCAGAGCAATGGGGGCGAGGCGGAGCAGACTAGAGGAGCACGGTCAGGTCTGAATTTCTGAATCGGAGGGAGCGATTCAACCATCATTAGACCAAATTTCCTAGGAAAAACGTCCTCAAGAGCAGTACCAAAGGTATTGTAATAAAAAGTCTAAAATGGTTATCGTGAATGCTTAGTACACAGATTCGTTTCAAAGCATAATGAAATGATAAGTTCAGAATGCATAAAGAAAAAGGTTCTCAAGAAAATGCAAGTCATGTAAGTGATCGGAACACATTCGCAAAAAAGAGATGTAAGGGCTCCTTTGAGTAAGTGATTGGAACATATTAGCAAAAAAATGTAAGGGCTCTTTTGATTCGTAGGATAGGAAAAATGTAGCAATAGAAAATTTATAGGATTGAGATGACATGTCTGGTTTGATTCGTAGGATAGGAAAAATGTAGCAATAGAAAATTTATAGAATTGAGATGGCATGTCTGGTTGAAGTCACTAGTCACTACTAACGGTGTGGGGTCATTCGTGATCTGTTGCTCTACTAATGGGCCACCGACCAAGAAGGTTGTTTTTCTAGTAGTTTATGCAGACATTTCTCAAAGAGTCGTGCTAAGATTTTATTTAGTGCTCCACTAATGTTTTGAACATTTGGAATATAAATTAGGCACAATCTAGATTTGCAAAATGTGTTTCACAACTAACATAATTCATTTACACCCTTGATTTGTTCTATACCTTTCTAAGTTGTTATATATATATACTAAAATGTGTCTTTTTCGGAAATCCCATCCTAAGAAACAAACGAACTTAATAAAGACTATTTTGGATGCTAGATTTGGAAATCATGTTTGATATAACACACATACAAAACCTTTTTTAGCCTAACATCTAGAATATATTAACCAATAAAACAAAATTATAAGGGACACATCTAGACCACATTTATAGACATGACCTTTAGAAACCTTAGAATTATATCCAAAACTCCTAGCAAAACCTTGGTGACTTAATCTGCCACTGCTTATCAGGTCCCCGTCACATTGCTAGAGGATAGAACAAAGCGAGATAGAGCAGTAATTGAGTTGTCTACATAGACCCATAGAGGGTAATTCTTCGTAAAAGTTGCGCCAGTAGCCACCGACACGTTCGGCAGGATCTGCGAAAGAAGTCGAATATGCGAGGACGTGCCCTGATGATTGACCGCCAGATTAGCATCATCGGTGGGAGCTGATGGCTCAGTACCCGTACGCCCGTGGGTGGAAACAATATGCACACTAGATTAAAATGTCATCGACAAGACCAACATCACACAACGTCGGAGCATAAAACCAACGACAACATAGACCCACTCGCTCCTCGACGATGTCAACAACGTCGCCAAGATGAGGTTTAATCACATGTACCATTAGTGGACGTAAGTCCGCCACCGCATCTAAACGACGTCATCACGACACCACAAAATTCTAACTTTAGTGACCTAGTTACAGCATCGAGTGCAGAGCCAGCATCCACATCCCTTTCTGCCGTTGGAACGACAAGGAGATGAGGCGGGGACGCGTCGACTACGAGCTGGGACGGAGGATATGCGGTGGCTAGGGCTTAGGAGAAGACGTGGTGGATTGAAAGGATCGAGTAGGTTGACTAGGGTGGGGGTGAATACGCAACTATAATTTTTTTCTTTTATCAAATTTAGGCTTTGCTCAAATATAATTTCTCTAGATATGCTCATATGCATCTACGTGAACAATCCTATATGTTGAGCAAGATACAAGCTAGCAAGATATAATTAAAAAGATAAGCTAGCAACAATAAGGAAAAGAAGTTTAAGAGATAACCACACTATGACGCGGAGATTTTATCCCAAAATTCACTTTACAAGAAAGCTAGTCTCCGTTGGAGCTGTGCGGAGTCACAAAATGATCCCTGAATAGCCGTCAATGGCACACCGTAATCTCATTCGTGCTTCCACCCGATGTGGAGTGGCACGAGTCAGTATATGATGCCATTGTGGTCGGCACCCAAACCTTTACAAGGATGAGGCACACTCCACAACTCAATTGGAGGCTCCCACCGAATTTCCGCGGCACCCAAAGCCACAAGAACCACAAGGCCGAGAGACGCATCCACAACTCAATTAGAAGCTCCTGGCTAGTCCCCGTGTCTACCAAAGCCATGAAAACAACCACTAATCATCTAGGGTTCCTACGAACTCAAGAGTAACAAGTTCCCCAATAGAATGGATAGGGAAATCAAATCGCTTTGGTGAAAGTGTAGATCTAGGTCAACTCCCTCAAGTCCTATAAGGACAAGGTGTTTGAGTGGGTAGGGAAAGAGATCTAGTGAGTTGATGCTTGCAACAATGATGGGTGAAGATATTCTGATTGTGGTACCCTTCTCAAGGTAGGAGAAGGTTTAGTATAGTGTCTCCAAAAATCTAGCCGTTGCAGGAAATATAACCCCGGAGTCTCAGGTCTGGAGGACTGGAGTCTTTGGCCTGAGAGGATTCTCCGGCCCAAAAGGGGTTCAGAGACTCCGGCCATGCTCTAGACTGAGAACAGTGGCTCACGCCAAGCGCTAGCAAATGTCACATTCCTAAATAAAATTGGGGCCGGAGACTCCGGTTGCCCTGAGTCCGGATACTCCGTGAAAGGATCGTATGACAACTAGAGGGGTGGTGAATAGGTGTTACTTCAAATTTTAGTACTTTTTCAAATTAGACTTGACACAAAAGGTAAATTCCCTAGATATGCAACTACGGTGAATTTACCTATATGACAAGCTAGCGACTAAGCAAGGTACACGAAGTAAAAGCAATAACAAGGATAGAGGTAACCGAAGTGAAAGCACGCGGAGACAAGGATGTATTTCCGAGTTCCTCCATTTTAGGGGAGTACGTCTCGTTGGAGAGGTGTGAGTCAACACAATGACTCAACAGCCACAAAGGCTTCACCTTCTTCTCCGATGAACCGCACCACAAAGGTTTGGTTCACCTTCAACTATCGGAAACCTTCAAGGTGGAGTCCGGATCCTTTACGACAACAATCCGGGGCACAACCCACAACTGGATTGGGGGCTCCCGAACGGCTACAATCTGTCACAAACACAACAAGTGAGTACAACAAGGGGCTAGGTTTTCCAAAGGGAAACCCTAGCAAATGGTCCCTCAAGTGAATGAGGGGGAAATGTAAATCGGCTCGGTGAAGATGTAGATCGGGGCCTTCTCCTTTAATCCTCCAAAGATCAACGAGTTTGGGTGGAGGGATTGGGAGATCTAGTGATTCTTGAGCTTGCAATAATGGAGGTCTTCACTTTTGGGCGAGCCACTTGGCTGGAGGTAGGTGGAGGGGTATTTATACCCCTCCTCAAAATGTGGCCGTTGAAGGGGTAAGTTCCTTCCCCGTGAGCCCGGCCTTGTGCATGGCAAGGCCGGCCTAGAAACTTGGAGGCAGGTCTTCAGGCGCAGGGTGGCCGGCCTTGGCCTAGCCTTGGGCTGTCGAAGGAGGCCGGCCAGGTGCCAGAGGCTGCCGGCCTTGGGCCCGGCCTTGGCCCGGCCTCGAGAGCACAGGAGGCCGGCATGGTGGCCGAGAGGGCCGACCTTGGGCCGGCCTTGGCCTAGCCTTGCCAGCATCCGAGGCCGGCTTGGCAGAGCCTCCACAAGATCATCTTTTTAACACCCCTTTTTCTCCTTTTTGGTGTGAAGCACATTTAGATATATACATTCAAACCTGCAACACTTAGCCACATATTAAAACTATCACTAGTGTTGTTATCTAACACACAAAACACAGAGGGATAAATAAATGTTCCTTCACTCCAGTGTTTGCACACCAGAGTCTCCGGCCTGACAGCACCAGAGTCTCCGGGTTGTTTCCAACACCCACTAGAACTTTTGGGGAAACTCTTTACGATTGTTTTTATGTGAATTATCTGGGTGCATGTGTGTATGTGTGCAGCAAGAGGATTTCCCCGACTTTCCAAAGTGTAACCCCTCTTGATAGTACGGTTTCCCTACGACTTATTAATCTATTAAATCTACGGGCCACCGACTTTGATCTTTTCTCCTTTTTGAGGGGTCAACCACCGTCTTGTGCATTTCATCAAATGTGCGTATAGTACTTTAGCACAATGTAAGATCATACTTATGTTGTTAACAAACATGCAAAACTAATTAGGAGAGACATGTCCTTTCACAGATACACATACAAGCTCGTTGATTTTTCATTTTGCCGACAGAACACAAATATACAAAGTGAGAACCAATTTGTGGTGGGATGGTGAGGAGGGTGGTTGTATAACTAACCCATTAGAATTCACATCCCAAGTTTGACACTGGTGTTTCTCATTAAGGCAGAATATTATTTTAGTGGGAGGCGACGTTCCTGCCGATAGTGGGGTGTCTGTGGTCATTTCGTCAATCTTAAGACCTCGCCGGCTTAGTCTATATCCAATGTGATCATAGGGATAGAGGTGTGTGTATGCATGTTTTTGTGAGCGTCTGTGTCCACACCGTGTTTAAAAAATACAAGTATAAAAACTTGTTACATGTTCACGAGCTACCACGTACTCGAAATCAGTAGAAAAAAGAAAACTATGTGGAGGTCATCGTGCTCGCGCTTTCGTTGACCCACTTGGTGCGTTCTCATTCGCATGGTCCCCACGGTTGTCTGCATATCCGCCAAGTGTCGCAAATGAAAGTGAGATGAGGATGTGAGAGAACGGGATATGGGAGGTTGGAGTACAATTTTTCCCTTTATTTTTCAAAGCCGAAGTTTCAATATGAAATATCTTGAGAACCATTCATCCAAATTACGGTCCGTTTTCTGTTTTGAGCTCCTCGCATCAAAGTTTTCAAAACTAGATCCTATGTTGATAGATTTTGACAAACTTTTTTTCGTACTTAGAAGTTTAATGCATGTACTTTGGGTTTCATCGTACATGTATTTCGAGATCTCAATTTAATTTTGTACTCCACGCTAGCGTGTTTTTGTACTTCGGATTAAGTATTTTTTTAACTTCGGATTCAGTATTTTACACGTTGGATTTTTTGTACTTTGTATTTTGGAAGTTTTGTACGTCGTGATTTGTTGTAGTTTGTAATTTTTATACTTCGGCTTTAATATTTTTTGTACTTTGAATTTCAGTTATTTTGTACTTTGGTTTTTTATACTTTGTACTTGAGAAAAAAATTGTACTTCCAGATTTTTCGAACTCTATACTCAAGTTTTCATGTACTCCTCTCTAGTCTCTTCTATTTGTTTGTTTTTACCGACGGAAAAAGGAAAAGTGAAAAAAATGCGCAGGCGCGCTCGCTCGGCCGCGCGTACGTTCGCTTAGGCGATCCGCGCTGAGATGGAATCTGCCCGTTTGCTTGCTCAGCCACGCGTCCAGCTCTCCGCATACGTCGCTATCAAAGTGACTTTCGCAGAGGTCGGCTAATCGTACCCGCTACTACTCAACGATGTCATGTGCTTTTAGAGCATCTCTCCTATAATCTCGTACCGGAAACTCATATAGGGTGAGCCGGAAAAAAAAATTCAGTATGGAGAGAGCTCGGGCACAACATATCTGTGTAATGGTACTGGATATTCAAACAAGAAGTTTGCGTGAGATTTTTCATCAATGGAGCTAGTTCTAGCTAGAACTACAAACTGAAATTTGAACTAGAACTATTATTCTTCTTCACGGCCGATCTAGTCATAGCCGAGGTGCTCCTGCTCAGCCACCCTGCAGCGCCCACGCGAGGTCGTGCTCGTCCACCGCGGCTTGGAGGCGGGCCGCAACAGCGGGAGCCCCTTCGTCAACTGCGTCCGTGGCGGCCCTGAACTCGTCGTCCCTGAACTCGACGTCGGCTTGCTGGGTCCGCTGTAAGGCCGGCAGGACGTGCTCCATTAGCACGTCCCAGCTGTATCCCCGGATCCTCTGTTGCCCGCGGTGACGACGACTTCCCCCTTCGGCATCGGAGGCAGCTCGTACGTGTCCTCGTCCTCCTCCGGCGACGGGAGCTACCCGCCTCCGCGTCGTGCGAGGATGGGACAGTGGCACGTCACTCCTAGGGAGAATCCCGATCCACCGGCGCCCTCGAAGCTAGTCGCGCTTGTGCGAGCCGACCGAGCGGCGAGTCTCCTCACCCTCGTCCACCGCGCCCGCCCTGCTCGCACTAGCAGACATGGACGAGTCGGTCATCTCTCTGCCGTCACGAGGGCGAGATTTGCGGCGGAGGTCGACTAATTGCTCGTCGGAGAAGATCTAACCTAGCGACGGTGGGAGAGAAAATGCGACAAAGCTAACGGGGGCCGAACCCTAAATGCCCCAGGTACCGGTACCGTCCGTATAGAGCTTGAGACGTCGCATATCCGGAGGTCCTTATCCGGGCCGGTTCGATATGCGGTATCTGTTTCGGTCGGGAAAACAGCCCAACACGCATATCGACAGGTATCCGGGTTGGGCCGATCTATTCTGCCAGGGAAAACAGCCCTGAGCGCATATCAACAGGATCTTATGGTACAGAATCGGACCAAGGCCTTTGAAAATCCAGCAAGGAATGGCAAACGGGCCTTCGTCCTCTCGTGCGGCACCCTGGGCCCATCCACGCCATCAATGGCGTATATAACCAACCCGATGGATCCAACTATCGCGCACGCCCTAGCGGAAAAAAAAGGCTTTCTCTTCTCCCAAGAAAGGAAGAACGGCGCAGCTCAAAAAAAGGAACGGCGCAGCCGCCACCGATTTCCGCGTCAGATCCCACCATGCCCGAATAAATGCCTCCATTGGCGGCGGCTACACAGCACAGCGCGGGTGTCGCCACCGTAGAAAGATTAGGCGACGGCGCTGGCTGCCGTAGTCCCTACCAGGAGCGTGAGGCGGCGGAGAGCAGCAGGCCTCCTGGCTCTGCGAACTGCAGGTGCGCCGCTGCTATCCCAGCCTTCCTGATCTGAGTTTTTGCTGAATCAGAGTTATTTTTCGTGCGTGTGTGTCTTTGTTTTTTTTTTTTTTTGCCTTTTTCTTGGTATCTGATAAGTAAAACTTTTGTCTGCTACACTGCCGGACCAGAGTTACTTTAGTGGAAAAGGTGATTTAAAAGAAAAACGTTACATGGTTGTGTGTAGATCTGGTGCTCAAACAATTTTTTTCTGCTTTATGGCTGGCAGATAATTGACGACGCTTGATTCCTGAGTGGTACTAAATATTTCATATTTTTTATTTGTTGAGATCTGGTTTTTTTTTTCTGAATCCTTTTATTTTCCTAGTTTCACTTGTCATATTTTGTTTTAGATAAGGTTTTGTAAATGGGTTTTCAATTTTTTTGACTTGTGTACATCACATATTATACTCTTTTGATTGAAAATGTTTCAAACAACTTTGTCCAAATATCGGACGTATTTACATACTAAAATATGTTTAGATACATCCGTATATGAACAATATGTGTCAATAATGTTTGATCGGATAGAGTAATTTTTATTTATTCTAAAATCACTCTTGAGTTTAAAGTTTTATAATTAATTAAATCCGTTAGTTATTTATCAGATATGTATGTAATATATATATATATCAATTAGTTTTTCAAAACCTTTGAATAATAGTTAAAAATATATTGTTTTATTCCAATGAGATTTTTTTTCAAATTTTTACAATTTTCATTAATATAAAAGTGTAACTTTCACTTAAATAGAAGTTCCAATTTTCTTCAAATTAAAATTTTATTTTACATATTACTTGAGACTCATGAAATATCAGCTAAGTGTTAATGTGGAAAAAAATTTGCCGCATAGTGACCTTAAAATCTTGTTTTGATAATTTTTGCCAAACATTTTATTTATTTGTTTGTTTATGTTTTTTTTCAACATGATTTAACTTTCCATGTATGATACTTTTACTTTTGTTAGATATTTGAGAATTTGATTTTTATTATGATACTTTGTCCATTTCAAATTAATTGAAATTCTACCTCCATACTACCGCCATTATCTCTATGTTTGACCAAATCTTTAGTCAATGGTAAAATTAAGATGATATTATCGATATTTTTATATTTTTGAACAAAGTCTGATTTTTTACAAAGCTAGAACTTCAATAATTTGTGGAATAGAGAGTAATATGTTACTCCCTCCGTTCACAAAAGGATGTCTCAATCTTTTCTAGATTATACATCCTTTTGTGAACGGAGGGAGTACATGCATGAGTTGTTTCTTGACCGTAAAATTACATATGGCATGAAGTGCATAGCAAACATGATAAATAAAAAGAGTATACACATAAAAAATCTTAAAATTACACTATTAGTGAGAATATTACCAAAAAAATTATAGTGGCATGGAATGACTTAACCACATTCTAAGTTAAGATTTGAGTTTTCAAGATATATAATTGATCTTATCTTAAAACTTGTGAGGCCGAATATGTTTGGCTAGAGTGTTTCTATATGAAACTAACTCTTTTGGACATGAGATGGACTATACAAGTTTGCTAATAGTCCCTAATGATCCGGTTATGATCTAGGTGGTGTCTTCGCAATGAATCTTACCAGCAAAACATGATGGGTTGCATTCACATTATGCTAAATTCTTTCTATTTCTTAGTAAAAACTAATTTGAGTATGGTTTCATGTTTTCACGTCTCGACTCCCGATATAGCAAAACAATGAATAGACTTTCTTCCGGATGAGTTATGTGTTGTTTTTATGACTATTTTGTGCTCAATTTGATGTGTTTTAAACATAGTTATTTTTACACGCGGGTACCCATTTTACCCATTTGCCCTATCGGGTGACGGATATAGGAAAAAGTTGTGCCCGTTGACGGATATCGGTACGAGTCATGGGTAAGATTTGTGTCGACGGGTAAGGGTATAAGGTGGCTCCACCATTACCCATACCCTCTGGGTGCCATCCCTAGGCCTTAGCAGCTATTTAGGGTATCTAAACTGGCCCACAAACAAACATTAGTTTTTCTTCGCACTTTATGCTCACTTGTCTTCACCTGCGAAGAACTTCCTGGTGGGTAACCATACTCAAATTACCTCAAGCCAGGCACGCTTATCCTCTAGATTATTTGAAGATATGCTTTAGAAAAATAAGATGCATCTTGTTGATATGAGTATTCTATCAATCCTATTAAATCTTAGGCCAGGATGTCACATATGTTCCTATATGTGTGGAATAACATGAATCTAGTTGATTTTTTGCCACAATTTTGATATGCATGTATGGCCCAAAACCAATGAACTGAAATCTCATTCGGGTGTAACCTTGCGCTAGTGAAATGCATAATGTTGGTCTAATCACCCTTGTTTCTTTTCTTGGTAATATCTTTAGATTGGCTGGATATGGATCTAATTCTTCCATTTAAAATTGGAGATTTCACGGAAGCAAAGTCCCTTGTTGAAGGTTACAGAGGTGCATGGTTTCGCTCCAAGGTGTGACAGCCAAATTGTTTTAGTATTTGTATGATTTAACTTCATTAGTTTAGTAAAGCAAATAAATACTCTCCTCATATCGGTCGCAAGAGTCTTTAAAGCAGAAAATTGACCACTAAATTTATTGCTATATATTTACTTGACTAATTTTTTTTATTATACCATATGTACTTTGTCAGACAAGTGTATTACAATTTTATGCATTCAACTTGAATATTTACAAAGCGAATGTATTTCCATAGTGGTAGGAGAGTTCATGTTATGAACGTGGTAGGTGATAAGATAAGAGCCCTAAGGCAGGTACGAGATGGCCCTGGACATATGAGGTGCGAAGCTCCCCCCCCCCCCCCCAACCCCACCCCCAATGGGGGGTTTCCGCACAAGAGCAGGGAGAAACTTTGGAGGATAACTTATAAAAGTAACTAGAGAATCAAGAAATATCTCTAAGAGATTTAACTGCCAAAACAAACTAACAATAATTAAAGATAAATTGGGGACAAGCACCTCCATGATGGCGCTGCCTTTACACCACATAACAGCAAATGTGGCACTTGTTCTTTGTGCATTCATAGTATACTCGAGCCAATTCCTCGGACCAGTTCCCTCTACTTGTCATCGTAGTGAAATCCATGACAAGTAGGATGTACGCCATTCGTTGTACATTTATAGTATAATATTTGTGCCAATTATGGTGACCTTTTCCCTCTAATTGTCTTCATAGCTCTGTTCAAAAGTCGCCGAGTCGAGTCGAGTCGAGCTCGAAGAGTTGAGTCGCATGTCGACATGTCGCCGCTTAGGCGACAACTGGGCGTTGGGCGTAATAATAATAAATAAATAAATAATATGACAGGAAAATGAAATTATGCATCATATGACAGCAAATTTGGAGATTTAAGAGAGAGAGAGAGCAGCCTAGTAGCCATCCGGGTGAACTGGGCCGAAACAGCGGAGGCCCACAAACTTAGCCAGCCTCCATCCTCAAAAGTCAAAACCCTAATCCTCCCCATGGCCTCTTTGCATCTCCCTCCCTTCCCCATCCCCGCCTCCATCCTCATTCCCAGCGAGCGCCGGCACCACCCATCGCTCTCCTCTGATGCGAACGCGCGACTCTCGCTTCGCCGCCACTCGGCCCTCCCCTCCACGCCTCCTAGCTCGTGCTGACCACTCGGATGGAGGGAGAAGGGCGCGAGAGGCAGAAGCTTGACGGCGGATGAAGCTTGGTGGTGGCGGCGGCGTCGGTGAAGCTTGGTGGTGGCGTGGTCGATTCCCTCTCTATTCCCTCTCTCCCCTCTCGATCCCCCCCCCCCCCCAATTTTCCGCCAGTTGACCTGGCCGAGCGCCTAACTCCAAATTGCTGGGCGTCGCTCCCAGTCGTCGGCGCCAGCGCGACTGGACGACTTGGCGGCGTTTAGGCGACGACATGAAAACAAAGCTTCATAGTGATATTTGCGACAAGTAGGGATATAAGCTAGCCTAAAAAGAGGTTGTTGGACATGGACAAGAATAATTACACATGGATATTATTAAGTTTAATGCACAACCCAACACAACCTACAGTTCGAACTGATGGAAAGGGCTAGGCAATCCATGTACACTTCAACACCCCCTCCCACGTGTGACACAGGGGAACAACATGTTTATAGAAGTCGGTAGGTCTTGAGTTCGAATCCTGGCTTTCACTATTTATCCAAAAATTGTTGTTGCCCTCTCTGTCAACGTATTGTCCTCTTGCACCATACCTCTGAGACTTCGGTGCTTGTGTTGGCCTGCCCGAGTCACAAGTAAGAGGGGGGTGTTGAAATGTATATGGCTTTCGTAATTCATCCAAAAATTGTTGTTGGTCTCTATGCATCCATGCATAGGCCTCTTGAGCTACACCTTCGATATTTCTATGCACATGTTGGTCTCCTTGAGTCACATGTGAGAGGGGGTGTTGAACTATATATGTGGATTGGCTAGCCTTTTCTTTCAGTTCGGACTTTTGGTTGCGTTGTCTAGTGCATGAACTTGGCATGATATCAAAACCCTTTCCATCAGTTCGTACTTTTGGTTGTGTTAGCTAGTGCATGAGACTTGCCATGATATTAGAGTTGTAGGTCTTGAGTTCGAGTCCTGGATAAATTGTTGTTGTCCCCTCTATGTCCACGTATAGGCCTCTTGAGCCAGACCTCTGCTTTTATGCACGTGTTGGCCTCCCTGAGTCACACGTGAGAGGGGGTTGAAGTGTATATGTGGATTCCCTGTCCCTTTTCATCAGTTCGGACTTTGGATTGTGTTGACTTAAGCTTCAGATATATATACTAATTTGGTTGCCCTACCACCAGATTCAACCTGAGACAGGGGCTTGGGATATTACTAGTTTATGCTTCGAGAAACTACCTCATCCTCTATAGAAACTTCTGCACAAATTAGGTTGACTAAAGTTGGATTGTAAATCCAAGTGCACTTTATATAGGCCTAGATCCTTGTTGATTTAAAAGACCCCACCACCCTTGGCGGGAGGAAAAAAATAGAGGGCAATAGTATAAAAGTTTCATAAGTTACAATCGACACCTTTAGTGGGAGAGAAAAGCACGGCCATAAGAAGAAATAATCTCCCATATTCCATCGTTGACCATTGGTTATGGACTTAGAACATGGTCTATGGTTGACCTTCACTCTTTACGGGTCTCCACTCTTTTATCCTTGTTGGTCTTTTTTCTTCTAGGATTTTTTTCCTTCAGAACTTCTTTTATTTAGTTTTCGGTCGTGTACTTGGACCAGCAGAGCATGTTCCAAACTAAAGCTAGCCAGAGGGACCTACACACAATTTTTTTGTACTTGGACCCGCGGGCCATGTTCCAAACTAAATCTAGCCAGATGGACCTCCACCCAATTTTTTTGCCACAATTTCGGTCATAGTATTCACCACGCCAACTTCCTCGTGAGAGGTGTGGGTCATATGTCAATACCTCCATCGTGGAGCCTCCTTAGGCCTTGATGACGAGGTGGCACCACCCTCTTGGGGCACTACTCTTTGGCCCTTGATCCTTTGGAACTTTGTGTTGTTGAACTAAACCTTATTAGGAATAGCTAAAGTGATCACTGAAAGATGACCAAGTAACATCAATGGTGAGCTCATTTCGTATTTTACACGATTTGTTTACTATGTTCTTTACCCGCTCAGAGTACACTCTTTAACAGTTAACCCTCATCTTTATTGCAAACTAATCGTCTTAAGGCTTACAGCCCATAGGCCGCCGGTTTAAATACTAGAAAAATCCTACGCAAATAGCATACTAGCAAGTATTTTTATAGAATCGAACTGGCCATTTGCATTGATATAGACAAGGGCTATGCGACACTTTAGGATTGTTGTGCCATTGGCCACACACAAATATATGCACTCGAAAAGTTTGATTGAATCTTATGCGCTGGAATACATATTATTACAGAATGTAGATGATGAAGCTATCTCTTCCGGTATATCATGTATTCATGTTAGTATATTACTACTTTTATGTTAAATAATAACATAAGCTTTCATCGCCCATGTTCTCATGGACTACAAAAAGAACACTTTCCTTTGACTCATTCCAGAGTAAGGTATGGGACTTTACTTACACATATTGCATTAACTCATTTTTCAGATAAAGGATATGCGTGTCACAGAATCTGGGCACCTTGAGTATTTCTTGGAGTATGTTGACTATCCTGAAGAAGGTAAGCATATCTTATCCTAGCCCTTTTTTCTCTTGTGTATTTTTCCTTTTGCATATAACCTTTTGTTGTTCGAACTTTGAAGAGAGTTGTGAAGGAAGTTTGAAATATGTGCACGTGTTGAGCTTTAATGGTTAACTTTTCTCTGTGTGGTGTCCCCAATCGAGCAGGAATCATACAATATATAATCAAGCAACATTTGTGCTCTAGAAATCTTATAATATTGCCTCCAGCTTTTAATGGATCATGTATAATGTCTAGCCAATATTTTTTACTTTTAATGAGTTGGATCGTCCAGTGCTTTAAAATCATGTGATCTACCTATTTTTATCTCCCAAAAAATGGATCTTGTTGCGTAGATCAGCATTGATGAGTTTGGTTTGAAACAGAAAATTGCAAAGCCTATACTCTAATCTACAGGACTAGTAAAAACATGGAAATGACTGATCTTACAATACCTTGCATCTGAATTTACCTGACAATTCATCAATAAGGCAACATTGTTCAGTACCCTACAAAGCATGTGCTTTCTTGCCCAAATGTTTGTCTTGTCTTATAGCGGGGTTTGTACCGTTGGTGTCTGTATCCTTGCATGGTGAAGATTTCTGGTCATAATTTATGTTATCTTATTCTGTTTTACACACCAGTAAATCTTGGAACACTGGAATCTGACCAAAATATGAACACTGATTTTCTATACACCTCATATATAGTTACGTCCCATGCCCTTCCTTTGCAGCCACGGAATGGATTAGAGTCTTTCAAAAGAACCCACCCAACCCAGCAGGCCGGAAAAAGAAATCAAGTATGAGTAGTCAAATCATGTTGCGCCCTCCCTTTCCTCAGTGGTATAGGGGGGATCAAGTTCCTGAGAACTTCTCAAAGAGCGAGCTGATAGCAAGTGTTTCCGATACCTGGAAAGTAGGTGATTGGGTGGAATGGTTGTCTGAAGATTGTTACTGGACTGCGAAAATTGTTAGGTTGATCAGTGAAGATGTGGTTGAGGTAAACACTTAATAATATGCTGTTTAAGTCAGGAATTTGCTGCTGCCCATTATGAGGACTTTCTTGTTTTTTTAGAAAAGGGAATTTTATTAATCCTAGCCTCTGCATCGAGTGATGCACACAGCCGAATGAGGACTTTCTTGTAGTTCCCTGTTATCTTTGACTCCTATGTTTTATGGAACTGGCCTCTGGATTCTTCCATTAAGTTCTTTTGCTTGTTTTATAGTGGTCCAGTGTTGTTACGGGCTGGTAACGCACAAACAAGTTTCTGATGATGAAGATGACACACACTGATAAAATCACATCATACGTACTTCCAAGCTCTGGACAATGATTAAAATTATGAAGTGGAGCAAATTGTGTTATCATTTAATCAATATGTTTTCATGTTGAATATATGTTTTTTGTCCAAGATTATAGGCAAAGTTACCAGAGATAATAATTCACATATTCCTTCTTGACATTTTTCTGCAGGTGGTTCTGCCAGAACCTCCTATAGGTGAAGGCGGATCCCCTCATCAGGTTAACCATAAGAAGCTGAGGCCCGCGCTTGACTGGTCTATCATTGAAGGTTGGACTGTACGTCGGTCAACGGTAAGTTTCTAATGCCTAGGCTCTAGCTTCTAAATACATTTTGGTAACTAATGTTTATATTTGTATTATGATGCTGAGGTGATTCTTGACCAGTTTTGGGGTACTTTAATTTATTGAATGGATTCCTGTATATATTCCACGGACAGAACCGAAATTATTGCCTATTCTTGTGGACGTCGTATAATGTATCTGTTTATGGTGTCAGGCAAATGGGAAATGCTGGTATGCTGCTCGTCTGATTCATCCTGAATCTGGTACTGTACTGCTGATCTCTTTGTGGATGTATATGGCTGTCATGTTGTTTAGGAACTGGTCAAATGAAATTTCATGTTGGATTGGTGACTTTCAATACTTTGCATAATCCTAGAGAGCCAACATCATAAGTTGGAAAGTTACAATCAATAAGCCACACTAAAAATTAGATTCTTTAGACAACAAGTACCTTTGTCATGAGAAATTATAGAAAGCACAAGGACGACTTTTCAGGCAAGTTGAATTACAGAGATTAGGAGAGTTGATATTGATCTTGGTTTGAAATTTGGAAGTTAAAAGGTAGTAGGTGAACATGCAGTATAGTCTTTCTGCTTTCCTTTAAGCGAGCTGTCCTAGTATTTTGATTAACAAATTAGTAATCAACCATGTTATTAGCCAATTGTCCAAAAAAGGGGAATCGTAGTTCTGGTAACTTTGTTGCCTGAGCACAGCTAGGATATTTGCTTAATCCTATTAAATGAAGTGTATTTATGTCTGAGGAAATAAAGGACTTTACAGGATGGTTGATCCCCACAAACTTACCTTATTTGCTATTCCCTGATTGCAGATATAGAAGAGTGCGACACAGATGAAGACGAATTTCTGGGATCTTCAATCATAAGCAATCAAAGGGACACCATCGTGGCGTCCACGGGAAAATTGAGGCCGACCTCAACACACAAATCACCAGACCTTAGTCAACGAGATACCCGCAGTTCGAGTAAGCGACAGATATCTCCATCAGAGCCTGTTCAGCTACAGCCACCTGGCACTGTGAAAGGTGCCACGGCAGAACCGGACAGGCCCTCGGACAGAGCCAGTGCCCGGCGGTACCCCTTACGAGTCCGGAAGTTTGTGAAGGACGCACCAGTGCAGCAAAAGTAAGCTGGTGACACTGGGGTCGTGGTACGGGTACTGGTTGATATGCATGGCTCTAGATAACGTTGAGGAAATGTTCGGTTAGTCTCTTCGCTTGGTGTTGCAAGGAGACTCTTTTGTCGTGGCATTTCTGATGAGAGTGTCTAGGGCATGATCCATTGGTTGGCTGTTGTTATGTACACGTTCCAACCTTAAGAATTACGGGAGCAGAATGTAATGTAGTGTAGCTCTATCGTCAAAAGAATGTAGCAGGTGAGCGTTGCCGAGTTCCTTGTGGTGCCACTCTGACTTGTATGAGGTATCATGTGGTTCTGAACTTCTGGGTGGGGATCAGGTGTGTTACACGATGAAAAGCAAAAAAAATCCTGGTTTTCTTCAAACTGATATTGATCGGAGGAAGACAGGGCAAAATGAGAAAATATCACCCAAGGAACACAGCATGTGGGTATGATACCTGGTGTCAATACATTAGGTTAGATGATCATGCATGAACAGTTGTTGATCAATGGATCATATATATATTGGGTGTTGTGATGTTTTAGTTGTGTTCTTTCAATTCCATTGTGCTTCTCAATCTATTGGGCACCAATTTCTTAACAAATTTGAGCAAAGTTTTGATGTGACAGCAACCACCTGTCACTAGATGCACAGAACCACAACCTTTTGACTTTTCATCTCGATGAACATTTACACATCGTCCAAGTTATATGTGGGAACCACTCGTCCCAGCAACCTCTCTAAAAATATGCATCTACTTCCATGTGGGAGATTGCTAGAATAATAAGTACGTTGACAATACAAAGCATTGCATATTGTGACACAAAACAATCAAATGCAACACATTATAGATCCAACACAGAAGTTACAATCGTCTGAAAATGGCAAGCCAAGCTTTAACAGTAAACACGGCTCCGTTCCAGGAAAGGAGGGAGTTAAAAGTTGCCATAGAACTACTAACATTCATGAAGGAGAAACTGCGATAGGAAAGACGAAGGCAGTCATCAAACTACGATACGAGGGCAAGCAAACAACTGGATCCACCACAATCCTCGCACTTCGTCGCTTCTAAGCACCACACAACACATGGTGCGGAGACAATCAGTATCTTCTCCTTGGTGGGCTCCTTGAGCGATTAGGCCTCGGTGATCTGAAATGGACACAGTATACAAACACAAGTAAATAACGTGGTTGTTAGAATTGTGTCGTTAATATAAGGTAACTTCTTAATCAGGATCCATACAGTCGTATTACGTAGCCATAAAGGAAATCCACAATTATTTAATTACTGGAGAAATAATATGTCTTCACTCTGGGAAACTCAGCAGGTCATATAAGAAAAGTACTATCAAGTGGGAGATAGGATTTGAGGTGGAGCTGTAAAAAGGACTACTTGAGAACTTGAAAACAGGACAGGACAAATCTCCTCAGGATTATATTGAGCAATCGGAGTGCAGAAGGTAATTAAACTTCATCAGCTAACTAGCCAAAATGGTTGTGGAGTGTAACTTGAGGAGTTAAAAACGGTCAGGACAGATTACCTTGATATCATGTTATCCAACCAGAAACTAAGTTATAAATACCAACCAGTTTTTAGAAAACTCAATTTAGATTACAACTTTTCATTCCTAATGTATTTTTTAATTACACTGATTTATTTTATAACGATTACACCTGAGCAGTCTCTGCATCAAAATCTAGAGCCACCAAGGTTTTAGCAAACTCAATTTAGATTACAACTTTTCATTCCTAATTTAATTCTTTAATTATACTGATTTATTTTATAACGATTACACCTGAGCAGTCTCTGCATCAAAATCTAGAGCCAACTCCTGCAATAGTGCTTTCATGTAAAGCCTCATATATGAATGATACATTGTTCTATGGCCACTAATTAGTTCAAGTAATGGTTTCTAGTTTCTACCACTATATCCTGAAGGTTCTCAAGAATAAGCTGACCTAATAAAACTCATTAGATTTCAAGCCTGTAATTTCCCTATGACACAACACAAAAAAGAACTAAATAAGTAAATATGAAAACACACGTAGAACATACCTCTTCCGAGTATTTCTGCGTTTGACAGGGCCATTACTAAATGCCCAGTCAACACTTATTATCTGTGAAAGAAGCTCAGTTCCATCTGATTCTTTTATTGCAACCTGGGCTTCCTCAAAGTTCTCATACTCAATCAGAGCATATCCCTACACAGGAGAAGTAAAACCAAACAGTCATGAGGCATGGATTAGGATAGGGTACAAAACCCTTCTTTTTCACACATAACATTGGCTTAATTTCACACCAACACTTGTAATTTTGTTTTTTATGGATGAGCAGTCAAATAAAATGAACCTTTTTACATATGAACTATGTGGCATGTCTTACTCATAATTAAGGAATCATTTGAGGAGTTTCACATGAGTGCTAACAAACACAATTAAGCCAATGGTATGTCTGCAAACTGAAGGACTAAAACCAGTCGAAGGCATACCTTCACAAATCCAGTTCGGCGATCCAAATTCAAATGCAAGTTCTTGACCTGCCCAAAACCACCGAAAATATTGTGAAGGTCCTCCTCCTGAGCTTCTTCATGAACTCCAGTAACCAGTACAATCCACCCTTCAATTGCTGTGGAAAAATATGCATGAACTCAATTAGTGACGTCAATTATCTTCATATTAGGGGAATTTATGCAAAGAGACAAACAGTTCAATGGACAACGTATGCAGTACTAATTGCCTTTTTGCACTAATAGCATCCATTAATTCAACGTTTTGAAGCAACAAAGCTTTAATATGAGTGGAAAGTGATAACATGAGTATGTTACATGCAACATTCACAAATAAAACTCCACAAAAGTTGAGAATTGCAACTTCAAAGGAGTTGTAGATGTATGGCAATCAAGGCACTAGCGGCTTATCAGAGAAACTGAGCATGCCCATAACACTATCAATATAAGTAGTGAGAAATAATGCTGGAGGTGAACCCAAAGCCATACCGGCTCAAAGCATAAGATACACGATACCCACAGTTTCAATCAGAAGAGCAGCCAGGTAAACAATATTGAAAATCCTAGTCTCAAGAAGGAAAAGAACAGGCAAAGATTAAAAAAGAAGCACATTTATGCTCCCCGCTGATCACTGATCTCATTTCAAAGTTTCTCACATCTAGGATAAGGCCAGCATCGGTTCAGAGATATACACTAAAATCACAGGTAAACAATCTTGAGAGTCTAGGAGTAAACAGCGATTTCCTAACCCAAGGAAACCATCCGGACAAATCCCCATCCACCTGCACATCTACATAGCTGCGGAAAAGGCAATCTTTTGCACCAAGGAACACAAGGATTTCCTAGCAATGCGCAGCAGCCCATGGGCAACGGAAGAACCCGACCAAGACAGCATCTTTATCATCCCTCGATGTCCAAATCCCCTCCTCAAACCGCAAAACCAATACATCGAGGAAGATAGCATGCTGAGCTACCGGACCTCCTACACGAGCGTTCAGATCCCGCCGCATGCCGAGTTAGCAGAAAAGAGAGGGGTGGAGAGGGATAGAGACGTACAGCGGACTGGGCCAGGGCCGCCATCGGAGGCGAGGGCGTCGAAGCCGGAGCGGCCGACGCCCGCTAAGCGCGAGTCTCGGGGCGCGGAGGAGGAGTTGGGGTCCTCGCGGAAGCCGCGCCCCTTGGTCTTACGTGGGGTGTCGTCGGCGGCGCCGCCGCCGCCTCCTGCGATTGTGGATCGGAGGCGGGGCGCGGGGGCCGGCGAGGGCTCGATGGCGCCGTCCTCGTCCATGAGGTCGTCGTCGTCGGAGTCGAAGTCGACCGCCTCTACGTCGGTGTTCATCGTCGCCGCCGCCATGGCCGCCGGGGTTGGGTTTGGATCTGGGTTCGGGTGGGAAGACCTACTACTGGGGTTTGGGGTTTGCACGTCGTCGGGTTATCTTCTCTTTTGTTTCCAGAAACACCCTTGACATTTGCAAAACAGGAGTGGTTTTCTATTTCATTTTCAAGTTGAATTTTTGTTTTCCCTAATATGCATGTTTGTATTGTTATTTTTCTTCTCCTATGTTTCCCGAACTATCAGAACATTTTTTTCTCTAACGAATTTACAATCTCTTTTTAACACCTTCGAGGAATTTTACTGGCTTGGTAGATTGGGCGCAAAGTCCAGTTGTTTCAAATGCGTTTTGCTCAGTTCGTCTGGATATTTCCCCGGTCCGAAAATTCCGACTCGTGCGTTTCATGTGCATAACCACCGGCGGAGCTTTCCTTTTTACCTTGTAATTAGCTAAAAAAATCAGTGTGTGCACCCTGTAATCAACCATTAGTGCACCCTGGTGAGCTAAATCAGCAAATATTGAGTTTGCTATAGCTCCGCCACTGCACATAACCGTTTGATATATGGGAACCTATTTAACTGGGATTTCTTCCTCAACGGTTACCAACCTCTTTCGGAAAGTTCTATCCTTCATTCTTGACCTACTCAATCTTGCTAACTCTCAATGCCTCCGTGCTTCTTCCAACTTATTGAGAGAAAAGAATAGCATATTCAGATCAATTTTTACTCTAACCAAGAGAAAACCATTTGATTTACATGTTGAGATTCATTTGTTGATTTCCTTCTTATTCTTTGTCTTTTGTTTCTCCACATCATTACTTGATTTGGTATGATTTGGGAGAAAGTACTTGATCACTTGTGTTCTTGCCATTGTATTGGTTGCATCAGTTTGAATTCTCCACGTGATTCGTGGAAGTGAAAGTTGAGAAGTTTATTACTCTTGAGTGCTTGGATAACCTAGAGCGTGTTCCTTTTGAGTGTTTGGGTGCCCTAAACGGTTGGTGTTGTTTTGGAGCTTGGCCTTGGTGGAGAGGAGCTTTAGGATTTTGTAGCAAGGCTCCAATTAAGTTGTGGAGATTGCTCTAACCTTGTACTTGGTGACCGCTATCAAGGGTCCCATAGTGGATCGTGACACTCCATGTTGGTGGGCACGAGAAGAATAAAATGAGGCATTATGTCTATTGTGGCTCAGTGGGACTCCACACCTCTACAATGTAGGCTACATAATATAGGGAAGTGAACTTGAGGATCGTTGTCATGGTCATCTGAAAGGACAAGGATGTTGCCTAGAGGGGGGGTGAATAGGCGCTTAAAACTTTTCCGGTTTAGTCTTGATAATTGCGGAATAAAACTAGGTGTTTAAATAAACAAGCCAACAACCTAAATATACTAGGCTCATCTATGTGCACCAGCAACTTAATATTGGCAAATGAGTTCTTAATATTGGCATAATGGGGGGAGGGATGGTCCAATGTATTAGGGCCGCACTCCCCCTATGTCCCTGCCTACACCTAAACCGAATAGAGAGTCAAAATATAGGTGTGTATGCAAGATAATCAAGTCAAGCTCCTTGAATCCACGATATTTAGCTCATGCCTCAAAAAGGTGAATCTTGCTTCATCAAGTGGCTTCGTGAAAATATCGGCAAGTTGGACTTTGGTTCGAATATAGCCAAGCTCAATATCACCACGGGCAATATGATCCCGAATAAAATGATGACGAATCTCAATATGCTTTGTTCTTGAGTGTTGCACCGGGTTGTGGCCAATCTTGATTGCACTTTCATTGTCACACAAAAGAGGCACTTTGTCACAATTGACAACGTATTTCTTTAAAGTTTGCCTCATCCATAACAATTGAATGTATGCACTAGCGGCCGCCACATACTCGGCTTCGGCGGACGATAGAGATATGCAATTTTGCTTCTTAGAAGACCAACTCACCAAGGACCTACCAAGAAATTGGCATGCCCCGGAAGTTGATTTCCTATCATCCTTGCAACCGGCCCAATCCGAATCCGTGTACCCGGCAAGAGAGAAATTAGTGCCCTTTGGGTACCACAAACCAAACCTTGGGGTATAAACCAAATATCGAAGGATTCTATTGACCGCCTTCAAGTGGCTTTCTTTAGGAGCGGCTTGATACCTTGCACACACCCCTACACTCAACACAATATAGGGTCTAGATGCACAAAGATAAAGCAAAGAACCAATCATAGAGCGATAAAGTTTTTGATCAACATCGATACCGTCGGGGTTAAGTTCAAGATGGCATTTGGTGTCCATGGGAAACCGCTTCTCCTTAGCATTTTGCATATTGAACCTCTTGAGCATGTCTTGGGTATATTTGGTTTGAGAGATGAAAGTCCCTTCATTCAATTGCTTGATCTCAAAACTGAGAAAGAACTTCAATTCGCCCATCATAGATATCTCGAACCTATCAGTCATAAGCTTTGAAAATTCATCATTGAAAGCTTTGTTAGATGAGCCAAATATAATATCATCAACATAAAGTTGGCATATGAAGAGCTCCCCTTTAACCCTCTTAGTAAAGGGAGTGGGATCGATTTTCCCAATCTCAAATCCACGGTCTACTAGAAGCTCTCTAAGGTGCTCATACCACGCACGTGGGGCTTGTTTAAGGCCATATAGCGCCTTATCGAGCTTGTAGACATGGTTAGGGAACTTGGGATCCTCGAAACCCGGTGGTTGCTTAACATATACCAACTCCTTTAAAGGACCATTAAGAAAGACACTTTTCACATCCATTTGTTGCAATTTAAAATTATGATGTGATGCATATGCAAGAAGGATACGGATGGACTCAAGGCGAGCCACGGGTGCATAAGTCTCTCCAAAATCAATGCCTTCAACTTGAGAGTATCCTTGTGCAACCAATTTTGCCTTGTTCCTCACAACCATTCCATGCTCATCTTGCTTGTTCTTGAATATCCACTTTGTGCCTATAACATTGCGGCAATCCTTTGGCTTCTCAACTAGATTCCACACTTTGTTGCGCTTGAAGTTATTGAGTTCATCATGCATAGCTTCCAACCAACCCGGATCTTCAAGAGCTTCAAACACTTTCTTTGGTTCCACCATGGAAATATGAGCTTGATGTTCACTAAAGCTTGTTAATTGTCTTCTTGTGGTAACACCCTTATTTAGGTCACCAAGGATTTCTTCTAACTTGTGACTCTTTATTTCAAAGTCTCTTGAAATCCTTACTTTTCGACGGGTGACGAGGGGTACCTGCATGGCATGGTGCCCGCAAGTACCTGCATGAATATCACGAAGGATGGCTTGGCCATCTTCAAATGCTATGCAACGTTGGAACATACCTGATATGCTGCGTTTGTACAGTTCACCGTTGATGACAGTGTATGCTTTAGATCGTCGAGTGACACGTCTTGACTCTGTTATGTCTTCAGGTACCTCGCCGCGGAGTATGTATGCGAGGAAAGGCTGAGTCCAAGTTGGCTCGATGAGGAGTACCTCGACTGGCGGGTCCTCTGTGCTAGGTGCTTTGCTCTTGGCTGCTGCAGCTGATGTAGGAGTTGTTCGTTTTTTCTTGATGGACTTGTGCTCGATGCGCTCGAAGAAGACACCAGGTGGAACTGGTGCTTTGGTCGCGCCAATGTTGGCTAGCTTATCTGCTTCTTCATTGCTCTCACGCCCTATGTGCCGCAACTCGCAGCCTTCGAAGCTGCCCTCCATGATGTTGTACAGGTCACGGTAGGCGATCATATTATCTGCGATTGCATCGCAGGCCTTCATTGTTTGCTGCACCACAAGATTCGAGTCACCGTAGATCATCAGTCGAGTGCACCGAGGGCTTTGGCCATCCTCATGCCGTGGATCAGGGCCTCGTACTCTGCTTCGTTATTGGATGGGAACTCGAATCCCATCTGCAGGATATAGCGAAGCTTGTCGCCTTTTGGTGATATGAGGATGACCCACGCCTGCGCCTTCGTTTTTCTTCGAGCCGTCAAAGTACATAGTCCATGAGTTGGACACATCTGGCGCTCCTGGGAGCTGAGCTTCAATCCACTCGGTGTGGAAGTCAGGTAAGACTTGTGCTTTGATGGCCTTCGGGTAATCATACTTGATGTCTCGCGGTGCTAGCTCGATGAGCCATTTTGCGACTCGCCCAGTTGCGTTGGGGTTTGTGAGGATGTCCCCGATCCCTGAGGTGCTGATTACAGTGATCGGGTGCTCGGAGAAGTAATGCGTCAGCTTCCTTGAGGACATGAACACGGCGTAGGCCAGCTTTTGATAGTGCGGGTACCGCTGCTTTGATATGGAGAGCACTTCACTCAAGTAATAGACTGGACGTTGTATGCTTTGGGTGTGTCCCTCCTCCCTTCGTTCGACTACCAGTACGGTGCTACCACCCTGTTAGTTGCAGAGACATATAGGTACAGTGGCTCGCGTTCCCTTGGTGCGACGAGGATTGGAGGGCTTGTGAGGACTCGCTTGAGGTCCGTGAAGGCTGCTTCGGCTTCTTGCGTCCACTCGAATTTGTCTGCTTTCTTCATCAGTCGATAGAACGGGAGTGCTTTTTCGCCCAGCTTGCTGATGAATCGACTGAGTGCTGCTACTCGACCCGCCAATTTTTGCACGTCATGGAGCTTTGAAGGCCTTTGCATCGTCAAGATGGCCTGTATTTTCTCCGGGTCTGCCTCGATTCCTCGAGCGAGACTAGATACCCGAGGAGTTGCCCGGCTGGCACGCCGAACGTGCACTTCTTCGGGTTGAGCTTGATGTGGAAGCGTTTGAGGTTTGCGAACGTCTCTCGCAAGTCATCGAGTAGTGTGTTTTCCTCCTTGTTGTGATGACGATGTCATCTACATAGACCTGGACGTTTCGCCCAATTTGCTTCTTGAGGCAATCTTGCATCATGCGCTGGTAGGTTGCGCCTGCGTTCTTGAGCCCGAAAGGCATTGTTGTGTAGCAGTAGACCCCGAGTGGGGTTATGAACGCCGTTTTCTCTTCATCCTCTTCCTTCATCCTTATCTGGTGGTAACCCGAGTAAGCATCCAGGAAGGACAAGCGAGCGCACCCGGCGGTGGAGTCGACGATCTGGTCGATTCGAGGTAGTGGAAAGTGATCCTTTGGACAGCACTTATTGAGTGCTGTAAAATCTACGCACATCCGAAGGATATCTGTGTGCTTCTTCTCTACGAGTACGGGGTTGGCCACCCATTGTGATTTCTTGATTTCTCTGATGAAACCTGCTGCGAGTAGCCTGTCGACTTCGGCTTCGACTGGTTCTTTTTGGGCCGGATATGCGGCGCATTGTTTGCTTGACTGGTTTAGCATCTGGAAATAATTGGAGAGAGTGCTCGGCGAATTCCCTGGGAATACCTGGCATGTCGGCTGGACACCATGCAAATATATCCCAGTTCTCACGGAGGAATTCGACGAGCGCGCTTTCCTATGCGATAGGCAGACTCGACGAGACATTGACTGTCTTGGTCGGGTCAGTCGGGTGCACCTGATGCGATCTTGTGTCATTGGTGGCATTGAATGCTCTGTCGACTGCCACCTTTTTGTGTTCTGGCATAAGTGTTCGATCGTTGGAGACCGCTAGATCAGCGAGTGTTGCTTCCATGCCAAACATCTCAGAGATTTTGCTGAATTCTCGGTCGCAAGAGTCAGACTTTTGGAAGTTCCCTTGACTGTGATTACTCCTTTTGGTCCAGGCATCTTCAGCTGGAGGTATGCGTAGTGTGGCACCGCCATGAATCGAGCGAACGTCGGGCGTCCAAGTATAGCATGGTATTGTGACTTCCAGTCGACAACTTCGAACTCAATCGACTCTGTCCTGAAGTGGTTCTTGTCCCCGAACGTTACGTCGAGTTGTATGGTGCCTTCTGGGCTTATTGCTTTGCCTGGGACGATACCGTGAAAGGTATTTGAAGATCTTGGCAGGTTTTCGACTGACCTGTTCATTTTGCGGAGCGTATCTGCGAAGATGATGTTTATGCCGCTGCCACCATCCATGAATACCTTGGACATGGCGTAGCCTCCAATTTGTGCGTCGAGTACCAGAGCAGAGTGCCCTGGACGAACAACCGATGGAGGGTGGTCCTCTCTGCTGAAGCTTATTGCGGTTTCAGAACCCTTCAAGAATTCAGTTACAGCGGGAGGTGACATGACCGCCATGTTTACTTGTCGAGTGCGAAGTTTTTGCTCCCTGTTGGAAGGGCGACCTTTCTGTATCATGTACATCTGCCCTTGGGGCGGAGGGTACTGTGGTTCGTCCACCCGAGGTATGTGCTGTATGGCACCCGCGAGATTTCCGCCTGCGGCAGGCTGTGGTGGTGGAGGTGGTGCCATCAGAACAGGCACATTGTTTGGCTGAGGCACGGGTGCAGGTGCGTGTGGCTGCTGCCTTTCTGAGATTTACGTAATCAGTCGCCATTTGGTCGAACTCCCTGCAGTTTCTCATCGAGTGATTGGAGCGCAGTTTTCCGTCTTCCCCCTTGTACAGGTGGAATCTGCAATCAGCATCCATCTTTTCTTCGAATGATCGCTCGGATTGTGCTCCGGTCGTGACTTGCGCCAGTCTTCCTCTTGTAGCTATCACTGCGTTGGCCGCGGTCTCGACTGTCCGGCGATCATCTCGACTGTCCCGTCGATCATCTCGACTGTCCGTCGATCTTCTGACCGCCGGTCGCTTCTGTCTTGGTCGTTGCGGGGTGTGGAGAACCCAGCCGCCATGAATTCGGGTCTGTCATCGTCGTAGTGACGTTTTGAACGCTTGCGCCTTCGGTCGTCTCTGTACGAGTCTCTGCGGCTTCGACTGCCGCTTTCATGATTGTCACGGGGTGAGGACCCGCGTGTGGTGCGCGCCATGTCTTCTCCGTCTGCCCACTCAGTCGCGATCATCAAGAGGTTAGCCACAGAGGTTGGCTTTTTGCGACCAAGTGCTTCTTTGAAGTCCCGCCTGGCGAGTCCCATTATGAAAGCGTCCATGGCCATATCTTCTGAAATTACTCCGACTGAGTTGCGTATCTCAGTCCATCGTCTGATGTATGACCTCAACGTTTCGTCTGAACGTTGAACGCAGCTCGCAGCTCCTCGAACGTTTTTGGGCGCTCACATAGAGGCTCGAAGTTTTTGATGAAGTCAGTGCGGAAGTGATCCCACGAGTCGTATGTTGATGGAGGTAGGGCCTTGAGCCAGTCGCGGGCTGTGCCTTCGAGCATGAGTCGTATGTATTGCATGGCTGTGGTGTTTGTGCCTCGCTGGCACGCGACAGCCAGCCTGTAGTCTTCCAGCCACCCGAAGGTTCCTGTCGACCCGTGTACTTGGGCTGTTCAGATGTAAGTTTGAACCCTTTGGGCATCCGTGTCTCGCGGACGCGTCGAGTGAAGCACAGAGCTCCATGTGGCTCAGGCTCTCGATCAGAGTATGAGTCGCTACTGTAAGATCTGCGTGATCTGCTCCTGGACCTGCGCCTACGCGAGCCGCTTCTTTCCTTCGAGTGGTGGCGGCGACCACTGTGATTGTGCTCTTCACGACGCGTGTCAACTAGGGCACGGTCTCGACTCCCCCTGGAGTTTTGGAATTTGGCGTATGGCCTTCGCGCTAAGGCGAGTGATTTGATCTGTTGGCGATGTAGTTTTGCATTGGGGTCATCAGCTGGAGGCTTGATTGCCTCTAGGTATGCTGCAGCGGTAAAGAGAGCACCCGCAGCTGTTTTGGGTACTGGCACTCCCTCCTCGTCGTATGTCATGAAAGAGTTGCCTAAGTTGCGGGTGAGTGCCGCCCTCTCGTCGGCGAGAGGTGTGACAGCCTTGATCTGGGTCTTGTGTCTGCTCGCCCGGTGGAGCTCAGGGAGAGCTGTCTTCTCGCGCACTCGACAAGCTAGCTGCTTTTTGCGTTCTTCGAGTGTGCTCTTATCTGCTTCAGTCGAAGTGATTCCTGCCAGTTGAAGTACTGGAAGGTCAGCATCTCCTCTGTGTTGCGTCTGCTGGCATCATTGTGCACTCCTTGATAACTTTATCTGCTTTTGCTGCCATCTCAGCAGTAATTGTGAGATTTGTGACTCCGTCCGGCATAGTAACGTGCACGGGAACTCTGTAGGCCTGCGACTGGCCGCAGCATCTATGATTCTGCGGCGAAGGCAACGTAGACTTGCTGGGGTATCACCCGAGGGTATGTGTATGTGTCTTCGAGTCCCACCATGGACTCGACGTCGTCATCAAGGCTCATGTCGGAGTCGATATGCCCATCGAGTGGTCCGTCTGGACGGATCTCGCTGTCGATGCCTTCATCTCCTATGCTCATCTCGGCGTCGTCGAAGTTGTTATGAATCTCGAAGTCGAGGTTGTTGTTGTTGGTGCAGATCTCGGAGTCGACGTGGTTGTCGATATGAGTTTGGTTCGTCGAAGTCGCTGAGGGAGATCCCGCAGTCGAAACTATCCTCGAGTGGGAGATCGAGCTCGGGATCGTTTGTGCGGTATGCTGATTCGGCCTCCTCGCCCTGGAGTTCTTCGATGAGCTCGTGCATCTCTCGTGTGGACATGGTTGTTGCGACGAGCAAGCTTGGAGGATCGACGATGGTATGGACGCAGTTGAAGGAGCCGCAACCGATGGAGCCTCGGGTGCGGAAGTCGCGAGTTGGCGTGGATCCGTCAAGTCCTGCACACCAAGCTTGTTGACGAAAAAATTGAACGAACCAACGGTTAAACCCAAACCTGACTCGAGATCGGAGAAGGCCTCCTGGAATTCTGGCGAGTGTGGCTCGAAATCCATCAGAGGATCCGATGCGCTTTTTGCGGGTGAAGCTGGCGTGTTGCCGTTTGTCGAGTGAGTCGGCGAGTTGCCGTGTGCTGCCTGAGTCGGCGAGTTCTGGTTTGTCGATGCAGCCGGCGAGTTGCCGTTTGTAGATCCGATCGGCGAGTCGCCGTTTTCCGATGGAACCGAAGAAACCGCGAGTCCAGCACTATTCTTTCCCACAGACGGCGCCAATTGACGAGGGGTACACTCATCAAATCCCATGGTTAAGGACCTAGGGTTGAGATTATGGGGAGAGAACGTGGTAGTACTGGTAGTTTCGTCGGCTGACAAGCAGAGGCAAAGATTTACCCAGGTTCAGGCCCCTCGGGTGGAGGTAAAGACCCTACTTCCTGCTTGTCTGGTATTGATTGTGTGGATTATGCGATTACAGGGGAGCTCTGGCGAGGTATCGATCTCGCTAGAGATTTTGGTGGTTCGAGTATGGCTTGTCCTAGATCGGCACCCCTCCCAGCCTTTAAATTGGCTGGGTCTCGGGAGTTCGTAACCGATCTAGTTTACACGTAAGGAAAGACTAAACCGACTATGCATATGTCTAATCTTGGAGGGTACTCCATCTTCTTGGGCCTCTTGTCTTGGGCTTCGAGTAGTCTCTTCGCTATTGGGACTTAGTCGTCACGTGCACCAGGTACCCTCACGGTAGGGTACCCTAGATGTATACCCTTGTCAACGGGCTTCGATATCTCTATTGCATCTTGGAGGTATCTCTTGATCATCTTGATCATTTGAGTCCCCGTCTTGACCGGAATGTTGACCTTGATCATCATTATGCACATCTTCAACCATAGAAGGAGAGGGTTGATCTTGGTCTTGACCTTGGCTAGCATCAACAAATGGAGAACTTGGTTCTTGCGTAGCAACTTGGTCAACATGAGGAGGGTCTTGAACTTGTTCTTGGGTTGGTACATCATTTGCTTCCATGGTAGGCGCCGGATCAACTTGTGATGATGAGATCTCCACTTGAGTGGAGCTTGGACTTGCTCGAGGAGGCTCGTAATGAATCTCAATGGGCGATAGAAGCCAACGCCCATCCTTCTTATTGCATCTTGAGGTTCCTCATTATGTACATCACAAACATGAAATTGCGCCACTTGGGAGCCGTCATTCTCATCGAACCTCACATCACAAGATTCTATGACTTTCCCGGCGGTTTTGTCATAGACTCTATAGGTGTGACATTCGGCACCGTACCCAACAAAAACACCCTCTAAAGCTTTAGATTCAAATTTAGACAAGCGAACACCTTTGATCTTATAGAAACACTTACAACCAAATACTCGGTAGTAGGACACATTGGGCTTGTTGCCGGTGAGCATCTCATAAGGTGTAAACTTCTTGCCTTTGCGAAAGAATAGCCGGTTTGATGAATGACACGCCGTGGAGATGGCCTCGGCCCACAAGAAGAGTGGAGATTTAAACTCCGCCAACATAGACCTTGCCATATCCATGAGGGTCCGGTTCTTCCTTTCGGCTACACCATTTTGTTGAGGGGTATATGCAACGGAATATTGATGACGAATCCACTCTTCACTAAGAAACTCGTTTAGGGTGTAGTTCTTGAATTCGGAGCCATTGTCACTCCTAATGGCCAATATAGGGACATTGTGTTGGCATTGAACTTCATTTGAAAAGTCGACGACGGCTTGTTGAGTCTCATCCTTCGTCTTGAAGAAATAAACCCAAATAAATCTTGAATAGTCATCAACAATCACCAAGCAATACTTCTTCCCACCAAGACTTGGTTGAGGCACGGCACCAAAGAGATCAACATGAAGAAGTTCCAATATCCTCTTTGATGAAATGATGGTCTTGCTTGGATGGGGAGAATCATGCATCTTTTCTTCAACACAAGCCCTACAAAGACGATCTCTAGAAAAAAACATTGTCTTTTAGTCCAAGAATGTGGCCACCTTTGTGAAGACTTTGCAAAGTTCTCATGTTGACATGGGACAAGCGGCGATGCCACAACCACCCCACGTCGACCTTTCCGAATAGGCATATTGCTTGAGTGTTGGTTGACCCCGAAAAGTCCACCACAAACAACTCATTTTCAACATACCCAACGAACATGACCTTTAGAGTCTTGCTCCTCAAGAGTACCACCATATCAATAGTAAAATGGACATCAAAATTCATCTTATTAAGTGCACCAACGGACATAAGATTGTAACCGAGGGACTCGACAAGCATGACATTTACAAGGGTGATATCCTTTGCAACTACCACCTTGCCGAGGCCCTTTACCTCCGCTTTTGATTTATCACCATAGGAGACAGATGCTTGATTTATATTTGGTCCCAAATCCGTCATAATCTCCTTGCTTCCGGTCATATGACTAGTGCATCCACTATCAACCACCCATTTAGACCCACCGAAAGCATAGTCCTACAAGAAATCATTGCTTGGTTTTAGGTACCCATCTTGCAATGGGTCCTCTTTGGTTAGCAACAAGGGTCTTAGGAACCCAAATAGCACGAGCAACATATCCATCATAAGGACCAACAAATTTTGCATAAACATCACCATAATAATCAACATATAAAATGTAGTGAGGGTTAGCATCTCCCGCAAAGTCACTACGAGTGGTCTTGCCCTAGTGGCATTCCCACCCGCAATGGGAGTCTTGGTTTATGCGGGCTTGGTCTTGTTGTTGCTCTTCTTCTTCTTTGCCTTGGCTACATAGCCAAGACCCTCCTTCCCTTGTGTTGCTTTTGCTCAATAACGTGAGTAACAACCTTTTCTTTACCTTTGGGAATTGAGGTCTTGGCACTAGTGGCCATGGCAAGATCAACCTTCAACCTAGCATTTTTCTCAATAACATTTGCATGATCACATGAAGGAGTAGAGGTGCTAGCTAGTGAGTTAGATTTAGAAAGTTGAGTTTGAAGTTGCTCATGAGACTTGACTAGAAGAGAGTGAGTACTTTCCAAGGCCTTGTGAGCCTTGTCAAGTTTCTCCATATCCTCAAGGAGTCTAGCATTAGCAACCACAAACTCGGCTTTCTCCTTTTTAATCACTTTATATTTAGCAAAAACATGGTCTCTATCCTTAATGATTTTAGCAATTATTTCATCATTTTTATCATCAAGGGACTCAAGTCTTTGCTCAAGAGTAGTTCTATATTCACTTTCTTCAAGAGAGGCATTCAAGGATGCTATGGTAAGAGAGTCCTCTCTCTCAATTTTGCCCTTGACCTCAAGAAGGTCTTCGGCGGCACCAAGTTGGCTCATGAGAGCCTCAACATGTTTCTTAGCTTCACCTTGCAAGTTAGCCACAAAGGTATCGAAAGCAACAAGCTCTTTCTTAATCACAAGACTCGAGTTATCATTCATTTCATGCATAGTCTTGGGAGTAGAAGATGATACCTCGGTGACGTGAGCCATGAGGCAATGAGCGGTGTTGATGGAGAGGTTCTCATTGGGGGATTCGAAGAGAGAAGGAGATGGAGTTGATATAATGGCCAATGCGGCCACCTCACGAGTGGGTTCTTCTTCTTCTTCGGAATCATCGGAAGGATACTCTTCTTGAGTCATCAACACAATTCTTGGTGCTTTCTTGAAGTATGGCTTCTTCTTGACAAAAGGCTTCTTTTGTATCATGTTTGATTGGCCCTTGGGGACAAGCCTTCCACCGTGTTGCTCTCTATTCTCATAAGGACAATCTTTGATGAAGTAATGCTTGTCATGACAATTGTAACAAGTCTTCGTCCTTATAGCAAACTCCTTCTTGCCACTTGGATTGTTCTTTATGTCAACTTGAGCCTTTGCCTTAGTCGGGTCACGCCAAAAGGTTCTTGTGGCAAGAGCCACGTGATCATGATAGGCTTGTTCGAGATCATCGGGAAGAATGTTGCTTGGGCAAGCTTCAACTTCCACACTATCATCTAGGCTCACAACCTTGGCCTTCAACGCAAGAGAGGCGCCTTGTTTCATCCCCATGGCCCTAGCTCGATTGTCTAGAGCATTTTTGGTGGCAACCTTGGAAGCTTGCATCTCTTGCATAACTTCATTAGAGGTCATTTCAAGGTAGTTGTGTCTTCCTTGTATAGCCTTCAAGTCAACGGGCTCGAAGGGCATGAGAGCATTCACATACTTCCTTTTGACCCAAGCATCATCCGCATACTTTGCCCCAACATTATAAAAGGCTTGGGCAAGGGTCTTGAGTCTTCCATACATCTCTTCATGAGTTTCACCCTCAAGCATGTAGAAGCCTTCGGCCTCATTGTTCAAGGCATCAAATCTATTCCTCTTCATGCTCTCATTTCCGAGGAATGCCTCGGAGAGACAATCCCAAGCTTCTTTGGCGGTGGTGAGATGTTGAATGTGATGAATATCCTTTTCACCAACGGCAAGTTCAAGCATGTATAGAGCGGTGGCATTGAGTTGAGCATCAACCACCTCTCTCCTTGTCAATTTGTTTGGATCCACGGCCTTGAATCCCGCTTGCATGATCCTCCAAAACTCGATAGAGGCACTATTGACATGAGATCTCATCGAGTGTTTGCCAACTAGTAAAAGCTAAAGCATTAAGCTTAGGAGGAGGACCTGAGGGGTTTATGCGAGGATGAGGGATAGGTGGGTCGGGAGAGTACAAATGAGGGACCTCATGGTACTCGGGCTTCCCACCTATGGGCTTGGTTATGGGTGGAGGGGATTTCTTAAGGTCGGTTTCTTTATCTTCATCCCCATTCTTTTCCCCTTTTCTTTATCGGAATCACCCGTCTCGGAAGAAAGGGGGTCCTCTATAGGGAGAGTCTCCGAAGGATCCTTGCCACTTGTGAGTTTCATGAGCAAGTCACGCATCTCAGCAAATTGGGTATCCATGGACGATTTCAAAGATGTCTCCATCGATTTGAGATCGGCCATGGATGTCGAGGTGGCTTGGTCCTTCGAGGGCTCACCCTCACCTGTCATACTTCTCTTAGGCGGTTAAGCCCAACAAGAGAGCCAAAACTCTGATACCAATTGAAAGGATCGTATGACACCTAGAGGGGGGAGGGTGAATAGGTGCTACTTCAAATTTTAATACTTTTTCGATTTAGGCTTGGCACATAAGGTAAATTCTCTAGATATGCAATTACGGTGAATTTACCTATATGACAAGCTAGCAACTAAGCAAGATACATGAAGTAAAGACGATAAACAAGGATAGAGGTAATTGAAGTGAAAGGACGTGGAGACACGGATGTATTCCCGAGTTCCTCCTTTTTAGGGGAGTACGTCTCATTGGAGAGGTGTGAGCTACCACAAAGGTCACAACTCAACAGCCACAAAGGCTTCACCTTCTTCTCCGATGAACCGCACCACAAAGGTTTGGTTCACCTTCAACTATCGGAAACCTTCAAGGCGGAGCCCGGAGCCTTTACAACAACGATCCGGGGCACAACCCACAAATGGATTGGGGGCTCCCGAACAGCTACAATCTGTCACAAAGACAATCAAGTAAGTACAACAATGAGCTAGGTTTTCCCAATGGAAATCCTAGCAAAGGGTCCCTCAAGTGAATGAGGGGGAAATGTAAATCCGCTTGGTGAAGATGTAGATCCGGGGCTTCTCCTTCAATCCTCCAAAGATCAACGAGTTTAGGTGGAGGGATTGGGAGATCTAGATGTTTCTTGAGCTTGCAATAATGGTGTCTTCAAGTTTGGGCGAGCTGAGTGGCTGGAGGTAGGTGGAGGGGTATTGTGGAGGGATTGGGAGATCTAGATGTTTCTTGAACTTGCAATAATGGTGTCTTCAAGTTTGGGCGAGCTGAGTGGCTGGAGGTAGGTGGAGGGGTATAAATACCACTCCAGATTTCTGCCCGTTGGAGCAGAGTCGACCGGATATTCCGGTATAAGTGGGGGCCGGATATTCCGGTACACCGGAATCCGGTCCACTTTGAAACTTCCGGCTGGAATCTCCGGTGACCTCCAGCAGCTGCAGCATCAGGTCCTTAGCAGATTTCTTCGACAAAACTTCTGGACCGGATATTCCGGTGTCCTGTACCGGAATTTTCGGTGATCTCCAGCACCTGGGGATTCTGGTCCTTAGCCAAATTCTTCGACAATTCTTCTGGACCAGATATTCCGGTGTCCTGTACCGGAATTTCCGGTGAACTCCAGCAACCTACAAGTTCATTTCTTCCTTCTTTTTGGTGTTGATGCACAAGTAATATATACCACTAAGACCTGCATCACTTAACACCTAGTCAAATGTTCACTAGTGTTGTTAACTAACACACAAAACACAAGGGACTAAATTATGCTCTTTCAGCCTCCCATGCACTGCTCGGCGGCTCAGAGATCCCGGCCTGGGAGCCGGCCTAGCTGGCCAGACAGACAAAACAGATAAAACTGTAAATCCAATAACTTTCTCGTTTGAAGTCCAAATCAGGTGAAACCAATTTTGTTGGAAAGATAACGACAAGAGCTTTCCTCAAGGATAAACCGATAATATTTCCAACAAGAAAACGCAACAAGTTTTTCATCCGGACTCCATTTTCTATGATCTTGGGCTTGCTCTGAAGATAATCACAAGCACTACAAGATCATGCATATACACATCATAGTCCATCATGTGAGGAGGATAACACAAGAGGATAGTTTGACCTCTCTACAAGAGACGAACCGGTAAAACCTCCAACAAAAAAAACATCACAAGATATTCAAATGAAATCCGTTTTTGATGAACTAGAGCTTGGTATGGAGATGAACACAAGCTCTGAATTCTCACATGGATAAAAGCCAATAAGAACCAAGAAAGATGATATGCCAAATATGCAAAGGTTTGAGCTCTCCACAAAGATGCAATCAAGTTACTCACTTGAGAGCCCCTCTTGATAGTACGCCGTCTATCCTATAACCCGGTCTCCCCTAACACCACGAGACCGATAAAATAGAAACCCTATCAAGATCATACATTTTCCTTGAGTATTCCACTTGAGCTAGATGATGACGATCTTGACTCCCTCAAGTTGGAACACCTTTCTTGATTGTGCTTGCTAGTACATGCTTGATGAAGACTTCTCCAAATGCTCCCCCATATTCCATTATGGGAGAGCCTCGCTGATGGTCCCGAAGAGCAAGGCTTTGATACCTGCAAAATAAACGGGATTAGGTTGAGACTCCAAGTGCAGAGTGTATAGTAAGTGGAAGACAGTTTTCCCCACGAGGGGTGACTCGAGGGTTTAATATCGAACTCTCGGGGAATCTGAAGTGGTAGATTTATCTTCTTATCCTTCTTTTGGTTACCTACAAAACAAGGTTAGATGTTTTGGTCCTCAACCTCACCTGTGGTTGTCAAGCACAAGGTGTAAGAATGATATCAGGATAGTTATGCAATGCAAACAAGAAATAAATATGCAATGATGGTGGATGCAATGATAAATGATATTTTTGGGTTTTTGAATGATGTATGCAAGATGAAAAGTATTTTTGTATTTTCGGATTTAATGATGGCTGAAAATAGAAAAGTGGTATATGGTGTTGGAAAGGTGTTTCTTATGATTAAAAATGGACTGGGGTTCATGGTTTCACAAATGCACTCTCTCTTTATAAAGTGGTAGACAATGGAACACACAAGTTAACATATGAGATTGCAACACAGGGTTTGATAACAAGTTACTTAGATATATGGGCATCACGTCCTAACATAGAGATCTTTTGGTTATTAACCTCTCTTATACTCCACCAAGATGCGAACTAAATCATAACACCTCAGTAATTAAGATAACTCAGAGTATAGCATTAAGTATCATGACATGAAGTGAAAATAAGAACATGCTAGATCTAGTCATGGAGTAGTGGCAATGGTCACGCCCACATCCCCGGTAGCATGGTATTTTAGTTTATCCCTAGTGAGGTAACAAAGTAAGGTAAAGATACCAAAGTGGATCGCAGAACTTTCTCTCACGTTCACTGCACTAGCCACCCCCCGTTACTCCAACTAATGCACACGTTCCCCCACACACGCTCTCATAAACATGCTTGATCAAAACAAGTAGACAAGAACGGGGTACATAATATGCATCTATACTCATAACTGAAACAAACATTGCAATCTCAAACATATATTAACTCATAAAGATCCACCACAAAGGTATTACAACGGTGACCGTAATCATGTTCAGCAGCTCATACGGTGCTAATTAGTGAAGCTCAAGAGAGGAGAGATACATAAGTTACTTCCACAAACCCATAGTCCAGAGGTGGACTACTCCCTCTTCATCATGGAGACGGTGGAGAAGTCGATGGAGAAGATGGAGACCACGCCGGCAGCGCCCCGCCGGAGTTTTCCCCCTCCAATCTGCAGCTCCTGATCTCCGTTTCGGTGTTTCTGTGTTTGTGCGGCGCTCCTTCCAGAGAACGTCGGGGGACCTTTTTTATAGGCGTTTTTAGGTCAAGACGATGTCGGTGGAGCGAAGATCGACGGCAACGGAGCCACGAGGCCAAACGGGTGGGCCCACGCGGCCACAGTACCTGGCCGCGTGGGCCACCCCCGTTTGGCCCTCGGCCTCCGTTTGTTCGCTTCCTTCGCCCACAGGTCTTCTTCCTTCCAAATATTGACGCCCGTAAATTTCCAGGTGATTTCGTTGACGTTTGGGTCCCTGAAACATTAAAATAAGAAAACGGGTTTTCTGCCTGTGCAGGGTTAATTCCATAAAAATAGGAAATAAATGAATATTCCCAAAATCATTATAAAACATTGATATAACCCTTATATGATGCAAATATGATTGGAATATAAGCAATTAAAGTGCAAAGTTCATGTATGCATTTTACATGCATCAACATCCCCAAGCTTAATCCATGCTCGTCCTCGAGTATGAAGATGATAAAACTAACATGGACTTTGCAATTTAATACTTAACAATGATATCAAAGATGATTACTATTGCTACATATAGTCAAATGATTCATTCTTCAAAGGAGTAGCAATATGCAAATAGTTTATGAAGTGATATCAAGTATTCAAGACAAGGATGTTCATTGATAGTTCACAAAGTGTAACATGGTAGCAAGTAATATGGAACACATGTATGCATAATGATAAGTAGAACATCCTACAATGGTCATAGAGTGTAGATGAAAATCTGAATATGATAGGTGTACACTTTGGAAAGATGTATATGTGAGTAGAGGTAAAGCATGCATAAGTTTCATCCAACTTCCAAACTCTTCTACTTAAGTTAATGATTGCAATAAGGTATTCATTGGTGTCAAGCTCTCATTGCCCCTATCATAGCATCTTGAATGATTAAGGTTAAAGTGAAAGCAAATATGAGTAGTGTGCTTGATAAAGAATGGGTTGAATGTCTCATGCCCCTTGAATACAAGTACTTACACCATGTGTTACTCAACTTGGGAAACAAAGCAAGTTCAATTAAATATCATTGTAAGCATAATAGTATCATCAAGAGCGTCAACTGGGGTACCTCTTGTCCCAAGATATGGAACAAGCCCATATCAAAATGACAAGACAAACAAACAAAATGAACAATCTCAACACCCTTTTTATTTACCATTTGGAATAGTTTTTTATTGCAAGGTGTATCACAGAAGGTTCACCATAGTATGTAAGTAAATTTCCACCATGAATGATGCATGGCTTAGATTAGCGGCCCAGGCGTCTCTCTAACCATTTACACAAACTCATTTAAACTCACTCTATTTCCACATTTATTTCAACATGATAAGCATCCATAGACAAAAGCACATGATATCAACTAAATGAGATGAAGAGCGTGTTGAAAGCTTGCCATGTGACAGCACATATGGGCTAACTTCCAACCCAAAACATTCATCAAGCCACAAACATCATAATCTTAATCACAATGGGTCAAGTTTTATTATGCAAATAAAAGAACATTGTGCATCAAGTTCGTGAGAGCTATATAACCAATTTTTTCCATTGCAATCAATAACATAAACATTTTCATTCAGAGGTAAGATAACACAAACAACATGTTAAACATACTCGGAATAGCATAAAGCCAATAGGTAGATATGGTGGACTCACTGGAATAACTTTGGTTGAAGGTGTTGGAAACAAGTTTTTGCTTGTTGGAGTTTTTGGGCTAGCAAAAGGGAGAAAGTTGACCATCTAGATGCATGCATGAGTGTCCATAGAACTAACTAATCCATGTTAAACCAAGTAAATAACAATCAGCACCAAAACATGAATAAGTGATAGCTCTACAAAAAGAATTTGCAAACTATTACTCATAAACAAGCTCATGAATCATGCAACTATATGTATCATTAAAAATCAAGTCAAACATCCCTTTTCCCAATCTTATAAAAGCATCCAACATATTTCAACCCATATTTCCAGTAGCTCTCTCATATATAATTGATAGTGTGGTGGTCTCTCAAGACTCAAACAAAAACAAAAACGACGCTCCAAGTTTATGCGATAAAGTGTTTCGATCGAAAAACAGAAGTTGGACGTGTGCAAACCGAGAGTGTGTAGGTCCAGCGGGGTTGTCTTCACATCCCCAAGCTTATGGTCTTCACCATCCTTGGATAGCTCTTGGTGCATCTCCTCCAATCCCTGTGAAAAAACTTCAAAACACCGTTTCTCCCATCTCTTTTCTGTGGGGTGCATTAATAGTGATAAACAAATAGGTTCCTTGCTGCATATAATCCTTGAACAAAAATTCATATGACATGTCCAGAAAGTGTATAATGTTGTATGCCTACTCATAAACTCAATTGGATCAAAAAGATTCAACTTAAAAGCTCAAAGCATGCATCAAACAAAATGGGACAGAATCTGTCCAGAAAAACAGCAGCAGCAAAACGTATTTTTCTACCCTACCAAACTTTCTCGAAAAATTCCGAAAAAATTCATGCATACAGAGGATGAAAAGTTGCAACTACAGTTCAAATATGAGCTCATTCGGAGTTACAGAATAAGAATTAAAAATCATACCGTGCACTGACTCGTGCAGGAATAAAATCTCCGAACGCTATAAGCAACTTTTTCAAACCAAAAAGGGTAAAACTTGGCACTTTATTAAAAACTCCAGAACCTAACTAGACACAAAATCTCTTGTTACAGCAAGAGGACACAAAGAAAAATCACACACAAAAATAACCGGGTTGCCTCCCGCAAAGCGCTTTCTTTATAGCCATATAGCTAGGCTTCTTACTTGTTGTTTTATTGTGGACGAAGCTCATGAGGGAGCTTGAACTTTGGTGGTTCCCTCTTCCTTGGAAAGTGTTCCATGCACTTCTTGTGTGGAAACTGAAACTTTACATTCCCTTCCTTTGAATCAATGATAGCACCTGTGGTACGAAGAAAAGGTCTTCCAAGAATAATAGGACTAGAGGTTTTATTCCCCATATCCATGATTAGAAAATCCACAGGCACAAAAGTCATATGTAACTCTACCATAACATCACTTACTTTTCCCAAAGCATGTTTAATAGAGTCATCAGCAAGTGCTAGTTCAATAGAGCATTTTTCAAGATTTTTCAATTCAAGCACTTCATATAGTTCTTTAGATAAAACAGAGACACTAGATCCTAGATCAAGTATGGCATGGTGTGTCTCTTTTCCAATAGTTACTAGTACCTTAGGTATCCACATATCCCCAAGCTTAGGTGGTATCATAGCCTCTTGGTTGTACCTAGCAATCTTTTCTTTCAAGACATGATTAGCAATATAAGAACCAAAACCTGCTTGGTTAGTGTTGATGGAAGGATCACTTGCAAATTTTTGTAAGATAGATATTAATTCATGCAAGCTACAATTTTCTAAGTCAAGCAAAGGATCCTTGACTTCATTAAGCATTTTAACTTCCTCAACTTCTTCCCAAGCAAGATTCTCATTCCTTTTCTTTAAAGCAAGATTCAAGGCTATTTGGAGGTCATCCTCCTCTTCAACATGATTCTTAATATCCCTATCTAAAGGTTCCAGCATAGAAGATATTCTTTCATTCAATTCCCTAGTCAACTTCTTTTTAGACTTGGCATAGTTCAATATTGTTTCCATTTTCAAAGAGATTCCAGAAAGAGTGTTATTTGTCTTTTTCATCCTAGACTTGGTATGAAGGATAAATGAATGCAAATCATTTTTAGTAGGATAGTCCTCCACATAAGTTTGTAGACATAAAGTTGACCTATCCATAGAAGCTTTTAGTTGTTTGATCCCAGTTTCATATTTGGATTCTATAGAATTCCCAAATAAATTTTCCATCAAATTATTAGCATGTGAGGGATTTCCAGAAGCAAATTTTCCACTAGTCAATGAGTCTAGAAAACATTTCGACCAGCCATCTATACCTTTATAGAAGTTTCTTATCACAGTGGCAGGAGTATATTTAATGACACCATTTTTACTAGTGTCCTTAATTCTATACCAAGCATCCATCAATGACTCTCCATAGTATTGACCAAAGTTGTTCATTTCAGCACTAGGATTCATTTTAGCAAGTTTTTTTTGGTATTTTTAATTTTTTATGCAAAACTGAAATAAATATGATATGATATGCAATGACACTAACAAAACAAATAAATTGCTTTGTAAGTAAAGATGGATAAGATGGTGCTCACGTAGGTGCAACCTCCCCAAGCTTAGGTGTTAGCACAAGTTGGTGACGTTGACTTTGTTGTGAGATGAATGCGATGATGCACACCCTTGGATAAATCTCTCAGCTACGATTCCCCGGCAACGGCGCCAGAAAACGTCTTGATGATCCCGAAGAGCAAGTTTGATACCTGCAAAATAAACGGGATTAGGTTGAGACTCCAAGTGCAGAGTGTATAGTAAGTGGAAGACAGTTTTCCCCACGAGGGGTGACTCGAGGGTTTAATATCGAACTCTCGGGGAATCTGAAGTGGTAGATTTATCTTCTTATCCTTCTTTTGGTTACCTACAAAACAAGGTTAGATGTTTTGGTCCTCAACCTCACCTGTGGTTGTCAAGCACAAGGTGTAAGAATGATATCAGGATAGTTATGCAATGCAAACAAGAAATAAATATGCAATGATGGTGGATGCAATGATAAATGATATTTTTGGGTTTTTGAATGATGTATGCAAGATGAAAAGTATTTTTGTATTTTCGGATTTAATGATGGCTGAAAATAGAAAAGTGGTATATGGTGTTGGAAAGGTGTTTCTTATGATTAAAAATGGACTGGGGTTCATGGTTTCACAAATGCACTCTCTCTTTATAAAGTGGTAGACAATGGAACACACAAGTTAACATATGAGATTGCAACACAGGGTTTGATAACAAGTTACTTAGATATATGGGCATCACGTCCTAACATAGAGATCTTTTGGTTATTAACCTCTCTTATACTCCACCAAGATGCGAACTAAATCATAACACCTCAGTAATTAAGATAACTCAGAGTATAGCATTAAGTATCATGACATGAAGTGAAAATAAGAACATGCTAGATCTAGTCATGGAGTAGTGGCAATGGTCACGCCCACATCCCCGGTAGCATGGTATTTTAGTTTATCCCTAGTGAGGTAACAAAGTAAGGTAAAGATACCAAAGTGGATCGCAGAACTTTCTCTCACGTTCACTGCACTAGCCACCCCCCGTTACTCCAACTAATGCACACGTTCCCCCACACACGCTCTCATAAACATGCTTGATCAAAACAAGTAGACAAGAACGGGGTACATAATATGCATCTATACTCATAACTGAAACAAACATTGCAATCTCAAACATATATTAACTCATAAAGATCCACCACAAAGGTATTACAACGGTGACCGTAATCATGTTCAGCAGCTCATACGGTGCTAATTAGTGAAGCTCAAGAGAGGAGAGATACATAAGTTACTTCCACAAACCCATAGTCCAGAGGTGGACTACTCCCTCTTCATCATGGAGACGGTGGAGAAGTCGATGGAGAAGATGGAGACCACGCCGGCAGCGCCCCGCCGGAGTTTTCCCCCTCCAATCTGCAGCTCCTGATCTCCGTTTCGGTGTTTCTGTGTTTGTGCGGCGCTCCTTCCAGAGAACGTCGGGGGACCTTTTTTATAGGCGTTTTTAGGTCAAGACGATGTCGGTGGAGCGAAGATCGACGGCAACGGAGCCACGAGGCCCAAACGGGTGGGCCCCACGCGGCCACAGTACCTGGCCGCGTGGGCCACCCCGTTTGGCCTCGGCCTCCGTTTGTTCGCTTCCTTCGCCCACAGGTCTTCTTCCTTCCAAATATTGACGCCCGTAAATTTCCAGGTGATTTCGTTGACGTTTGGGTCCCTGAAACATTAAAATAAGAAAACGGGGTTTTCTGCCTGTGCAGGGTTAATTCCATAAAAATAGGAAATAAATGAATATTCCCAAAAATCATTATAAAACATTGATATAACCCTTATATGATGCAAATATGATTGGAATATAAGCAATTAAAGTGCAAAGTTCATGTATGCGTTTTACATGCATCACTCGCTAAGCTCCGTTTCACAAAGATGATGTCTTGAATCCTTCAAGACTTACTTGCAATATGCTCAACTCTAGATGACCATTCTTTAGTTAAACCATTGGATAGAACCTTGGTCAACACTTTATCTTCTAGAGTCCAACATATGAACTCCAATCTTTTTCCATGGACAAGATCTATAAGGATAACTCAATGCAAACATTAGTCCATAGGGATTGTCATTAATTACCAAAACCACGCATGGGGCAACACATGCACTTTCATCATCTCTTATCCAAGCCCCACTTATTATGCATTTACTTTGTGATAGCTTTCGTGTTTCAAGTTGTAGATCATACTATTACTTAGTTTTTTTATCTTGTTTCACATAATTTGTTGGTGCACATACTTGAGCCTATATTTAGGTTTTGTTCTTGATAAATCAAACGCTAGTTTTATTTCGCATTTATCCAAGCAAAACGTACCTAGTTTTAATCTCCTATTCACTCCTCATGTAGGCGGCATCCGTGTACTTTCAATCGCGTGCTGATCTGTCTTGACGCTATGATGTGATTCGGTGGCATTGGTAGCACACCCTTGACTGTGGTGTTAATTCCTCGGCGGATCAGGCCCTTTAACGACGTCGCTAGCTGAGATCGAATGCCCCTCCCTCTAGGTTGTGGCTACCGAGGGGTTCAGTTGCGCTATGTTTTGCTTTCTTCCCTTCCTTTGGATGTCGTCTCCTATTCTTGGTTGGTTGTTCTTCTTTTATCTTTTTGTAATTCTCCTCCCCATTGCATCCCATGTGCTTTCACTTGTATGTTTGTGAGAACACAACCCTGCCATAGTGCTTTCGAGTTTATATAACAAGAAGTCGGGATAAACAAACCCCCCAATTCCTGAAAAAATTGTATACCAGCCTTCTCATAGGCGTTCAAAGGCTATTATTCTCGTAGTCGTTCAAAGACCATAATTACCATAATCGTTCCAAGGCCAACATTCCATGTTCACACTTTTAGCGGTTGTTACTCATCAAGGTTCATTAGTTCTTCTTAGGATAATTAACCCCTGCCATGAGATTGATCACTCAAACCACTCCATCAAGCATACTTAGCAAAATAAAACCATGCAAAAATAACCAATTCGTCCAACCACACCACATTGCAGAAAACCCAAACAATGTAAACAAAATCTCCCAAAATAAACTACGCGTGGTAGTAATATTGTCTTTCTAAACTCAAATCCTAAGAAATTGCTTACCAATTTCACGCACTGACGAGGTGTACCCTCATCAAATCCCATGGTTACGGACCTAGGGTTGAGATTATGGGGAGAGAACATGGTAGTACTGGTAGTTTCGTCGGCTGACAAGCAGAGGCAAAGATTTACCCAGGTTCAGGCCCCTCGGGTGGAGGTAAAGACCCTACTTCCTGCTTGTCTGTTATTGATCGCGGAGATTATGAGGTTACAGGGGCTCCGCGAGACGACAATCTCGCTAGAGTTTTGGTGGTTTGAGTATGGCTTGTCCTAGATCGGCACCCCTCCCAGCCTTTAAATAGGCTGGGTCTCGGGAGTTTGTAACCGACCTAGTTTACACGTAAGGAAAGTACAAACCGACTATGCCTATGTCTAATCTTGGAGGGTACTCCATCTTGTTGGGCCTCCTGTCTTGGGCTTCGAGTAGGCTCTTCGCTATTGGGCCTTAGTCGTCACGTGCACCAGGTACCCTCACGGTAGGGTACCCGAGATGTATACCCTTGTCAGTAGCCCCCGAGTACTTGTCTGACTCGAAGAATCGGGCATGGACTCGTTCGTAAGTGCACGTCATATGCTTTGTATTTGTATATTATAATTGGAATTCCTGTATGAATAGCACATGTTGGCTATGTCGAGTATTTCATCGACTGTGGTTTTTGCTTATGAAGATCAAGGGATAATAGCTTAGCAGGCCCAGTACACTCGACGGATCGGGACTGGTTAACTACACATTCGGGTAAAACCTTACTAGCTTTCAATCAAACTCGAGTCCCCGGACTCGAATCTGGAACAAACTGGTCAGATTCGACTAGGCCGCTTGAGGTCTTACTGAGTCGATCTGCAGTATAACTTTGAATTTTACCCAACGCGTCCGTCGGGATTTTTCATCATGTCTGCTGACACGGAAAGTATAAGGATTGACGTTGCTGGAACGGTCCTTAGCCCAGCTCGAAAGTTCGGCGGGTCTTACCTTTGCACTATGCGTGCAGCATCCGAGGTATTTGCGACGGACGCAACTCGGGAATGTTTCGAGTATGATTTCGTATGAACGAGTCGATATATTTGTCGACTGACCTTTTGACGTTTATTCTATCGGGTGCGCGACAGCGCTCCCGATGGGAGTAGCCCCCGAGATTGTGCTTTATTACTTGTAATGGAGGATAATCTCAAAATCATTGTCTTGAGCATCTTTAGTCGAAGAAATTTTTGATACGCTCCCGATGGGAGTAATATGGAATCAGCCGAAGGAACGGTCGAGTGACCAATTTTGCTTATCATTGCTTTTTCACACCCGAACCAAACAAGGCAATCGAGTGACCAATACGCGTTGAGCGGACTCGAACGTATTTCTGATCAAAGTTCTTGTGACGACGTCATGGATGACGTTTTGTGGCGACTGCGCCATCTGACACGTGGCGTGCGTTATGCTGCGATGGATGGGACGTGACACATAGGTGGGCCCATTTGTGCAGAGCTGACCGAACGACGGTGCAGTTTGGACTTGATTTGACCACTCGGGCCCACTTTTTCGGAGAGGTGATTATGGCTCCTCTTTTTGCGTGCGTAGTGGGCGGAGTGGCCGGCGACGGTTGCCCTCCGCGTTTGCCACGTGTACGGTGAGATTGCGTGCGTAGCGCACGGTTTAGGATCTGAATGGCTGTGATTGCCTTTGATTTGAGGTAAATAGGGGAAACGGCGCTGGCATTGTTTTTTACTAGCCATTTGCTCTGCGCGCCGCCCCTGTTCCATCTTCTTCCTCGCGCTCCTGCTCCATTGTTTCTTGCGCCCAAGCTTTTGCTGCTCTCCCTAGCCACCACCGCCATGGCGCCAAAGAGGAAAGCCTCTGCCACCGACGCGCCCGCGACTGACGCGGCCGCTCTGAAGGGGAAGAAAGCTGCGGCTGGCGCATCTGCGGCCGCCGTCGACCTCAAGAAGAGCGACGGTGACTGGATGAAGTCCACAATCAAGGCAGCCCACCTCGAGAAGTTCCGCGAGGACGGATTGCTGCCGCCGGCGGACCAGCTTACCGTCCGCGCGCCATCAAAAGAGGTACTCCCCGAGCCTCGCGCAAACGAGCGCGTATGTTTTGCGGAGTTCTTGCCTAGGGGTCTATCTTTTCCCCTCCACGATTTCGTTCGTGGTTTGTTGTACGCCTATGGGGTGCAGATCCATGATCTCACCCCGAACGGCATTATGCACATTGCCTGCTTCATGGTATTGTGCGAGTGTTTCCTGGGAGTTGCTCCCAGCTGGGCTCTTTGGAAATCCATCTTCATGGTCAGGCCCAACAACCGAGGCGGCCGAACCTACCCAGTTGGAGGCCTTCAGATCCAAGTACGCAGCGACACCCGATACTTTGCCCTGAAGCCAGTCGACTCGGCGCAAGGGTGGAGAAAAGGTGGTTCTATGTGCTAGTCGACCAGGAAGGGGCCCCAGCATTTTCGACTGCTGGTATAGCCGCTAGGACGAAGGCCTGGGACCATGAGCTTTCGACTGAAGAAGTGGCGGAAGCGGCGCCTCTGCTGGAGACGATTGGAGGACTGCTTAACAGCGTCACTGGTGTGCATCTAATTGCCACCTTTGTGAAGATGCGGGTGTGGCCGCTCCGCGCGCGAGCTCACCCTATGTGGCAGTATGAAGGCCCTCTCGACTCCACTCGGATGAACAAGGAGGAGCTGTCTAGGAGCGAGCTGGTGGCACATGTGCGGTCCATCACCAGCACAAAATCCAGCGAGCCCTGCAACGTCGACTGCCCGTCGCTCCTTATACGGCTGAAAAGCCTTTGCCAGAGGTTAGTGAATCTATCAAGTTTATGATCTCCTGTTTTTGTTATTCTGCTATGCATCTTTGTGACTTCGACTGCTGTATTTTGTGTGCAGGGCCACTCGACCACCTCAACCCTTCCTCCTCTTCCTGAAGATGGCCCAACTCATGAAACAGAGGTGACGGTAGAAGCGAAGGGAGGAGATGAATCGCCTCTTCCTTCGGCTACTACATCTCCCACAGAAGAGGTTGAAGAGGAAGGGGTTGAAGAAGCACATGACAAGGAGCGTGCCACGACTGATGATGTGAGCGAGATCCCCACTCGCAAGCGCCGTCGGGCAGCTCAAGTTGTGTCTTCCTCCATGAGTTCACCCCAAAGGGATCAGATGTGAGAGATGACGGAGACTCAGGCTCGTCTCCTACGACCACAGCTGCTCCTTTGGACGTGAGCCCGTTGAGCTCGGCTCCTCCTCCTCCTCAGTCGGGTGGGGAGCTACTTTTTGGAGGCCCAAACTTTGAAGAGCTCGACACTGATGATGAAGAAGAGCACAGGTTTGCTCCTTTTTGTACTAAATTTTTTGTGAGTTGAGTACTGTTTCTTATGTTGTATGTCTTTCGGTCACTCGCAGTGCTGAGACTGTGCGACCTCCAACTCCTCCAACCGAGAGAGCTTCGACTCCAGATCAGCCAGAAGCTTCCCCTGTTGCGGCTGAGGTTGTGAGAACAGTAGCCACGGCTACTACCCTTGAGGCCGCCAAGATCGCGAGTGCGTCAACTCCGCAAATTGGGACTTCTGCTGCCAAGCCTGCGCCTTGGGTTGAACACGTAAGTGTCGTTTGTCGAGTCCTCACTCTGGGACTATTTGTGTATAGCTTATGCTTGTTCCATGTGCATGCAGCCCTTCTACCTCAACCTGGTGGAATCAGGCAAGGCGTTTGTCCAGGTTGAACAGGAGAGGGACAATCTGCGCGCTATCATGGAGCAACTCAGCCGTAAGTGTGTTTGACTTCTGTATGTCTTTGCTTTGTCGATTGTGAATGACATCTGTCCATCTATCTCAGGTGACAAGGCAACCGCTGAGTCCCGGGTTAAAGAGCTAGAAGACGCACTCGCCAAACAGCGCGCTGAGTCGAAGAAGGCCTTGGATGATGCCAAGAACTCCGCTGCTTTGCGCGAGAAAAATTATGCTGAGCGCTTGGCGAGCCTCACCCGAGACGTAGGCGGTGAGTTGAATCTTTCACTTTTTGTCTACTTCTTTTTGCCACTGAATGTTATGTAAAATTTTCTGTTCTTTCTGCTTTTTTGAAGGAGCTGTTGGCGCACCGGCACCTGTAGACCAGTCGAGTGGCGATTTGTCCCTTGACCGCGCGATCGGCGACCTGGATGTCGTCTCCACCCAAGCCAAGGATGCACTCGCCAAGTCTACGAGCACGCTCGGCGCCGTGTACAAGGACGTGTTCCCGTCTAGCCAACCTCCTTCGACTGTGGATGGCTTCGCCGACGTCCTGGGCCCGGGAACTTCGACTATGACGAACTTTGCTCGCGCTTTGACGGTACGCGGCTCAGAGACCACCCTCAAACTCCTTTTAGGTCATGGGATAGAGGGTGACTTCAAAGCCGCTCTGTCTGACTTTCCTCGCAAGCCGGGCGGGAAGCTGGTGTCCCTAAAGCATGTGAACGAGCCAGCCGCGAAGTTGGCTGAAATATTTATGGCTACCATGGAGCGCCGGGCAGCAGAGGTCGCCGCCCGTGCGAGTAGGGCTAGGTCGGAGTCGATGTCTGAGAAGTAGGGCAGCCGCGCCTTTTTATGCCTTGTAATTAAACTTATGACCATGCGAGTATGCATGTGCTTTTGCTACCTTTGTATGAATTTATTTTCCTCGTTATGATTCTGCTTGTAAGGCTGTGTGTTGTTACTCGCCTAAGCTTTGTGATGAGTTTCTTATGAAACTTTTATGATGTTTGGAACAGAAACAGCCAGCCGCCACTGTATCCAGCTCGTCGCGGCATCGTGCCCCTACTCGATCTCGAGCTCAGGTGGCAAACGATGCCGCAGTAATACGTTATATGAAGGCCCGACTCGCGAAACTGGAGCAAGAGCTGGAGAATACCCGCAGCGAGCTGGAAAGGATGAGGGCGAGGCCTGCTTTACCCACCAACGGGAGGAGTATGTGCTTGGCGAGATGGAGATCGTGAACAGACAGCTCGAGTGTAAGCATGACTGCCTTGATCTTGTGAGTTCACAACCTGTTCCTTTTTGTTCACCCAACTTGTGTTGTTGCAGGTTTTGTTCAAGATTTCCAGGCGGAGCAGGCTCGTGTAGATGAGCAATTGAACATGGCGACTGACGAACCCACTACTGGCCGTCAGCACTTTCGCTTGGATAGCACCGAGCACGCATACTCGCGACTCTGCAGGATCGGTGTGGCGGAGCACTATGCTGCTTGAGTTATGCAGGTCGGCCTTCAGTCGAATCAACCAGACGCTTTTCCCGACTGGGCCGCAACCTCAAGGAATCCACGCTTTGCTCGGGCTTTTCCGGAGTGCAGGTCCCATTCGAGATTTTATCACCCAGAAGCTTGTGGATGGGGCCAACGCAACGATGGCATACATCCGAAGTCAGCGCCCGAATTTGCAGCTACGTACACCCGTGCCTGGATCGTCCTTGTCCCAATCGCATCTGGACGATACAGTCGAACATGCGAGGGTGTTGGTTGAGTGTTATAACGCTCAACTTATGGGCCCCGTTCTCCCAGTCAAGGACGAACCAGAAGATTAGGGTATTTATGTATAGGGAACAGCCCCCGAGTGTAAATTTTGAATTGTACTTAGTACATATTTGTTACTTGTATGTATGCAGCCCCCGAGTGTATCGAGTGGGGTTTATGAAAAACACTTTGTATAGAACATGCATTCTACAGCCCCCGAGTGCTCGAGTGAGGCTGTGAATTTTTTACGGTGTTTGAAGCTTCAACTCATGTTATTGAGCAACCTTGTGGTTTTTTATGATTTTGACGACCCAGCCCCCGAGTATTCGAGTGCGCCTAGGTATTATGTTTGAAGGAGCGAGAGCTCACGTTTTGAAGTAGCGCAGCCCCCGAGTATTCGGGTGAGGCTAAGGTTGTGCGAGTAGTAAACAGGGAGAAATATGAGGAATTTATTGACTATATTCCATTTATGAATGTTTGCCTCATTAAAAACCTTCCAGTCCCCTTAGGTACCCTGGTAAGGAAAAGAGCGCGTCTGAAACCTGCAGCCATCCGACATATGTGCCTATTACATTATGCGACTGAGCAATCTAAGCATAGAAACGGCGCAGCTGCGCAACGTTCCAAGGATTATGAGAGAGTTCGCCTGTCTTCGCGTGCTTCAGTCTGTATGCTCCACCACCAATGACCTCGGTGATGATGAAGGGTCCTTCCCATGGAGAAGCAAGTTTATGCACCTTCTTTTGCTTCAGTCGAAGTACCAAGTCCCACCTCGAAGGACCTGGTACGCAGTCGACGGCTGTGATAGTTGCGTAGATCTTGCTGGTAGACAGCTGTGCGTGCTAGCGCCGTGTTGCGTGCTTCTTCGAGCAAGTCGACTGCATCTTCGAGTGCTTCATCTGCATCGTCTTCATTGTATGCTTCGACCCTTGGTGCGTTGAACCTTACGTCTGATGGCAGGATTGCCTCTGCGCCGTAGACCATGAAGAATGGAGTGAATTGCGTTGAGGCGTTGGGTGTTGTGCGTAGGCTCCATAGCACAGACGGGAGCTCTTCTACCCAAGCACCCGCGCCCTTTTGAGTGGCACCAGGAGGCGTTTCTTGATTCCGCTTGTCACAAGTCCATTGGCCTTTTCGACTTGGCCATTAGATTGCGGGTGTGCCACAGATGCATAATTGAGCGTGATATCTTGCTCTTTGCAGAAGGATTTGAATTCCTCAGCCGTGAAGTTTGTACCGTTGTCAGTGATGATGCTACTTGGCACACCAAAGCGGTATATGATGGATTTTATGAAATTGACTGCTGTAGTGGCAGTCGAACTTGTGATAGGTACTGCTTCAATCCACTTGGTGAACTTGTCGACCGCCACCAGAAGGTGAGTATGCCCTCCATGGGAGGATTTTTTGAGTGGCCCAACCATATCGAGCCCCCACTGGGCGAAGGGCCAGGCCAATGGTATTGTCTTCAACGCCGATGCGGGTGCGTGCGGCTTTGTGGCGAATTTTTGACAGCCGATGCACCTTTTGACTATGTCCTCCGCGTCTTTGAGTGCTGTGGGCCAGTAGAAGCCTGCGCGAAAGGCTTTGGCTACGAGTGATCGACTGCTGGCGTGATGCCCGCAGGTACCTGCATGAATATCACGAAGGATGGCTTGGCCATCTTCAAATGCTATGCAACGTTGGAACATACCTGATATGCTGCGTTTGTAAAGTTCACCGTTGATAACAGTGTATGCTTTAGATCGTCGAGTGACGCGTCTTGACTCTGTGATGTCTTCGGGTACCTCGCCGCGGAGTATGTATGCGAGGAAAGGTTGAGTCCAAGTTGGCTCGATGAGGAGTACCTCGACTGGTGGGTCCTCTGTGCTAGGTGCTTTGCTCTTGGCTGGTGCGGCTGATGTAGGAGTTGCTCGCTTCTTTTTGATGGATCTGTGCTCGATGCGCTCGAAGAAGACACCAGGTGGCACTGGTGCTTTGGTCGCACCAATGTTGGCTAACTTATCTGCTTCTTCATTGCTCTCACGCCCTATGTGCCGCAACTCGCAGCCTTCGAAGCTGCCCTCCATGATGTTGTACAGGTCACGGTAGGCGATCATGTTATCTGCGATTGCATCGCAGGCCTTCATTGTTTGCTGTACCACAAGATTCGAGTCACCGTAGATCATCAGTCGAGTGCACCCGAGGGCTTTGGCCATCCTCATGCCATGGATCAGAGCCTCATATTCTGCTTCGTTATTGGACGGGAACTCGAACCCCATTTGTAGGATAGCGGAGCTTGTCGCCTTTTGGTGATATGAGGATAACACCTGCGCCTGCGCCTTCGTTTTTCTTTGAGCCGTCGAAGTACATAGTCCATGAGTTGGACACATCTGGTGCTCCTGGGAGCTGAGCTTCAATCCACTCGGTGTGGAAGTCAGGTAAAACTTGTGCTTTGATGGCCTTCGGGTAATCATACTTGATGTCTCTTGGTGCTAGCTCGATGAGCCATTTTGCTACTCGCCCAGTTGCGTTGGGGTTTGTGAGGATGTCCCCGATCCCTGAGGTGCTGATTACAGTGATCGGGTGCTCGGAGAAGTAATGCGTCAGCTTCCTTGAGGACATGAACACGGCGTAGGCCAGCTTCTGATAGTGCGGGTACCGCTGCTTTGATGTGGAGAGCACTTCACTCAAGTAATAGACTGGACGTTGTATGCTTTGGGCGTGTCCCTCCTCCCTTCGTTCGACTACCAGTACGGTGCTTACCACCCTGTTAGTTGCAGAGACATATAGGTACAATGGCTCGCGTTCCCTTGGTGCGACGAGGATTGGAGGGCTTGTGAGGACTCGCTTGAGATCCGTAAAGGCTGCTTCAGCTTCTGGCGTCCACTCGAATTTATCTGCTTTCTTCATCAGTCGATAGAACGGGAGTGCTTTTTCGCCTAGCTTGCTGATGAATCGACTGAGCGCTGCCACTCGACCCGCTAACTTTTGCACGTCATGGAGCTTTGAAGGCCTTTGCATCGTCAAGATGGCCTGTATTTTCTCCGGGTCGCCTCGATTCCTCGAGCTGAGACTAGATACCCGAGGAGTTGCCCGGCTGGCACGCCGAACGTGCACTTCTTCGGGTTGAGCTTGATGTGGAAGCGTTTGAGGTTTGCGAATGTCTCTCGCAAGTCATCGAGTAGTGTGTTTTCCTCTCTTGTGGTGATGACGATGTCATCTACATAGACCTGGACGTTTCGCCCAATTTGCTTCTTGAGGCAATCTTGCATCATGCGCTGGTAGGTTGCGCCTGCGTTCTTGAGCCCGAAAGGCATTGTGGTGTAGCAGTAGACCCCGAGTGGGGTTATGAACGCCGTTTTCTCTTCATCCTCTTCCTTCATCCTTATCTGGTGGTAACCCGAGTAGCATCCAGGAAGGACAAGCGAGCGCACCCGGCGGTGGAGTCGACGATCTGGTCGATTCGAGGTAGTGGAAAGTGATCCTTTGGACAGCATTTATTGAGTGCTGTAAAATCTACGCACATCCGAAGGATATCTGTGTGTTTCTTCTCTACGAGTACGGGGTTGGCCACCCATTGTGATTTCTTGATCTCTCTGATGAATCCTGCTGCGAGTAGCCTGTCGACTTCGGCTTCGACTGCAGTTCTTTTTGGGCCGGATATGCGGCGCATTGTTTGCTTGACTGGTTTAGCATCTGGAAATAACTGGAGAGAGTGCTCGGCGAATTCCCTGGGAATACCTGGCATGTCGGCTGGACACCATGCAAATATATCCCAGTTCTCACGGAGGAATTCGACGAGCGCGCTTTCCTATGCGATAGGCAGACTCGACGAGACATTGACTGTCTTGGTCGGGTCAGTCGGGTGCACCTGATGCGATCTTGTGTCATTGGTGGCATTGAATGCTCTGTCGACTGCCACCTTTTTGTGTTCTGGCATAAGTGTTCGATCGTTGGAGACCGCTAGATCAGCGAGTGTTGCTTCCATGCCAAACATCTCTGAGATTTTGCTGAATTACCGATCACACACTAGTACAGAACGACACATCGAAATGGGCCAAAAACCCCTTCGGCAACGGAGAAAGGGTCCGTGTTCCCGCCTCTGTCACTGATGTGAAGCCTCACAATGGCAACGGAGATTTTTATCGTTTGCAATAAGTTTAGCAACGGGCATAATATATAACCGTTGCCTTTAGTCTTACATCAGATACGGAGATTAGTTTTTGACCGTTTGTAATGAGGGCTAAAGGAAAAAAAAAAAGCCGGTGACGCCGGCTGCACCGTCGACGGAGCCCTGTGGTTCCTGCTTGACGGCCGCCAGTTCTTCACCTTCCTCTTCGCCCAGCTTCATTGCGTGGTCTTCTTCTACCTATTTAGTACTGCACAAAAGTCTTGCTCCTGGAGGCGCCGGCTTCAGTGGACCGTGTGGACGGAGCCCCGCTCCTACGTCTTCACGGCCGCCGCATAGTCTCCAGGTTTCCTCCTCGCCCTAAAGGAGATGAAAAAAAATCAAAATGTAAGCTCCTTCATCTCTATACACAAGACATATGCTTCTTCATCGGCATTACAGAAAATATAGAACTAATTACAACTAGAACATAGTCTAAACAATGCCTCATATATAGGTAGATTGGACACACAAATTCCAGGGATGGAGCAAGCGAGCCAAGTAGGATGCACAAGATCGATGTGTATTTGTGCATATCACAAGGATCACTAGCGCCACCCCCGGATCACACGGTGTCACCTAATTTTAATCATCGGCATAACAGAAACAAAGCTAAAATCAGAGCAAATGCCTACTAAAAACAGAGAAAATCCATGGATAAACAATTAGCTACTTACAACTAGAAAACAACTAAAATCTATGTGTAAACAATGTCTACTAAAAACAGAGCAAATCTATGGATAAACAATTAGCTACTTACAACTAGAAAACAGTTAAAATCTATGTGTAAACAATGCCTACTAAAAACAGAGCAAATCTATGGATAAACAATTAGCTACTTACAATTAGAAAACAGCTAAAATCTATGTGTAAACAATGCCTACTAAAAACAGAGCAAATCTATGGATAAACAATTAGCTACTTACAACTAGAAAACAGCTAAAATCTATGTGTAAACAATGCCTACTAAAAATCTATGTGTAAACAATGCCTACTAAAAACAGAGCAAATCTATGGATAAACAATTAGCTACTTACAACTAGAAAACAGCTAAAATCTATGTGTAAACAATGCCTACTAAAAATAGAGCAAATCTATGGATAAACAATTAGCTACTTACAACTAGAAAACAGCTAAAATCTATGTGTAAACAATGCCTACTAAAAACAGAGCAAATCTATGGATAAACAATTAGCTACTTACAACTAGAAAACAGCTAAAATCTACGTGTAAATAATGCCTACTAAAAACAGAGCAAATCTATGGATAAACAATTAGCTACTTACAACTAGAAAACAGCTAAAATCTATGTGTAAACAATGCCTACTAAAAACAGAGCAAATCTATGGATAAACAATTAGCTACTTACAACTAGAAAACAGCTATCCTACTGAACTGGGGTCTTACATTAGGCGAGGCGGGCTCGCTTAGCGTCGCCGCCGGCGACGGAGCTAGCGCCGCCTCCCCTGGCGGCGCCTTGCCCTCGCCGTGGACCAAAGAGAGGCTATGGCGGCCCGGAGGTCAGACTGGTAGACCGCCTCCTCGGCGCGTTCGACCTGGGCCGACGCCTCGGAGAGGAGGACCGCCGCCTCCAGTTCGGCCTCGCCCTGACGACGCTTGGCGTCCTCGTGCTCGAAATCGGCGCGGGAGAGTTGGCAAGCGATCTCCAGATCACGATCCTCCTCCTCTTCCTCTTCCTCTTCCCCTTCCTCTTCCTCCTCGTCGAGGACGAGGACGAGGAGGAGGAGGAAGACGGATGGCGGCCGGGGTACATCGCCTGACGGATCTCGCGGTAGCTGCAATGGTGGCCAAATGAGCGGGTGCGGCCGAGCCTTCGCCGTGCGGACGAGCGCCAAGGCTGCGGGACCGGCCCGCGGGGCCGGATCGGCGGCGGCCTGTTCCGCAAGCTCGTCCCGCAACACCAGCTGACGCTGCTGCTGCCTGAAGACCCGGAGGGTGGGGCGGCCATGGCCACGGCCGCGGCCATGGCCGCGATGGCCGGATCTACCAGCGCCGACGGTGGAAGCCATGCGAGAGAGTGGAGATAGAGGAGACTGTGCGGCGGCTAGGGTTGGAAGTGAGACAGTGAGAGTGAGAGTGAAGGGCATAGTAGGTTCTTATAGGCCGGCTGTCGGGCTGCTTCTAATGGCAACGGAGAGTACGAAACTGTCCGTGTGCGATGAGCACACATCGGTAACGGAGTTAAACCAAACTCCGTTGCCAACATATATTCCACTATTCACCCATTGCCTTTGTTGTGGGCCTGCTTTACGGCCCAGTGCGGGCACGCGGGGGATGTCGCGATTTACCGTCGCCTAACTCCTGCCATTGCCATAGAGGGGTATCCGATGTGTCGTTCTGTACTAGTGACAAGAGTCAGACTTTTGGAAGTTCCCCTTGACTGTGATTACTCCTTTTGATCCAGGCATCTTCAGCTGGAGGTATGCGTAATGTGGCACCGCCATGAATCGAGCGAACGTCGGGCGTCCAAGTATAGCATGGTATTGTGACTTCCAGTCGACAACTTCGAACTCAATCGATTCTGTCCTGAAGTGGTTCTTGTCCCCAAACGCTACGTCGAGTTGTATGGTGCCTTCTGGGCTTATTGCTTTGCCTGGGACGATACCGTGAAAGGTATTTGAGGACCTTGGCAGGTTTTCGACTGACCTGTTCATTTTGCGGAGCGTATCTGCAAGATGATGTTTATACCGCTGCCACCGTCCATGAATACATTAGACATGGCGTAGCTTCCAATTTGCGCGTCGAGTACCAGAGCAGAGTGCCCTGGACGAACAACCGACGGAGGGTGGTCCTCTTTGCTGAAGCTTATTGTGGTTTCAGAACCCTTCAAGAATTCAGTTACAGCGGGAGGTGACATGACCGCCATGTTTACTTGTCGAGTGCGAAGTTTTTGCTCCCTGTTGGAAGGTCGACCTTTCTGTATCATGTACATCTGCCCTTGGGGCGGAGGGTACTGTGCCTCGTCCACCCGAGGCATGTGCTATATGGCACCCGCGAGGTTTCCGCCTGCAGCAGGCTGTGGTGGCGGCGGTGGTGCCATCAGAACAGGCACATTGTTTGGCTGAGGCACGGGTGCAGGTGCTTGTGTGGCTGCTACCTTTCTGAGATTTACGTAATCAGTCGCCATTTGGTCGAACTCCCTGCAGTTTCTCATCGAGTGATTGGAGCGCAGTTTTCCGTCGTCTCCCTTGTACAGGTGAAATCTGCAATCAGCATCCATCTTTTCTTCGAATGATTGCTCAGATTGTGCCCGTGACTTGCGCCAGTCGTTCCTGTTGTAGCTATCACTGCGTTGGCCGCGGTCTCGACTGTCCCGACGATCATCTAGACTATCCCGCGATCATCTCGACTGTCTCGCCGATCTTCCGACTGTCGCTCGCTTCTGTCCTGGTCATTGCGGGGTGTGGAGAACCCAGCCGCCATGAATTCGGGTCTGTCATCGTCGTAGTGATGTTTTGAACGTTTGCGCCTTCGGTCGTCTCTGTACGAGTCTCTGCGGCTCGACTGCCGCTTTCATGATTGTCACGGGGTGAGGACCCGCGTGTGGTGCGCGCCATGTCTTCTCCGTCTGCCCTCTCAGTCGCGGTCATCAAGAGGCTAACCACAGAGGTTGGTTTTTGCGACCGAGTGCTTCTTTGAGGTCCCGCCTGGCGAGTCCCATTATGAAAGCATCCATGGCCATGTCTTCTGAAATTACTCCGACTGAGTTGCGTATCTCAGTCCATCGTCTGATGTATGACCTCAGCGTTTCGTCTGAACGTTGCACGCAGGCCCGCAGCTCCTCGAACGTTTTTGGGCGCTCACATAGAGGTTCGAAGTTTTTGATGAAGTCATCGCGGAAGTGATCCCACGAGTCGTACTTTGATGGAGGTAAGGCCTTGAGCCAGTCGCAGGCTGTGCCTTCGAGCATGAGTCGTATGTATTGCATAGCCGTGGTGTTTGTACCCTGCTGGCACGCGACAGCCAGCCTGTAATCTTCCAGCCACCCAGAAGGTTCTTGTCGACCCGTGTACTTGGGCTGTTCAGATGTGAGTTTGAACCCTTTGGGCATCCGTGTCTCGCGGACGCGTCGAGTGAAGCACAGAGCTCCATGTGGCTCAGGCTCTCGATCAGAGTATGAGTCGCTACTGTAGATCTGTGTGATCTGCTCCTGGACCTGCGCCTGCGTGAGCCGCTTCTTTCCCTCGAGTGGTGGCGGTGACCACTGTGATTATGCTCTTCCTGACGTGCGTCGACTAGGGCACGGTCTCGACTCCCACCTGAAGTTCTTGGAGTTTGGCGTATGGCCTTCGCCGCTAAGGCGAGTGATTTGACTTGCTGGCGATGCAGTTTTGCATTGGGGTCATCAGCCGGAGGCTTGATTGCTTCTAGGTATGCTGCGGCGGTGAAGAGGGCACCCGCAGCTGTTTTGGGTACTGGCACTCCCTCTTTGTCGTATGTCATGAAAGAGTTGCCTAAGTTGCGGGTGAGTGCCGCCCTTTCGTCTGGCGAGAGGTGTGACAACCTTGATCTAGGTCTTGTGTCTGCTCGCCCGGTGGAGCTCAGGGAGAGCTGTTTCTTCGCGCACTCGACAAGCTAGCTTGCTTTTTGCGTTCTTCGAGTGTTGCTCCGACCTGCCGCAGTCGAAGTGATTCCTGCCAGTTGAAGTACTGGAAGGTTAACATCTCTTTGTGTTGCGTCTGCTGGCATCATTGTGCACTCCTTGATGACTTTATCTGCTTTTGCTGCCATCTCAGCAGTGATTGTGAGAGTTGTGACTCCGTCCGGCATAGTAACTGTGCACGGGAATTCTGTAGGCCTGCGGCTGGCGCAGCATCTGATGATTCTGCGGCGATGGCGACGTAGACCTGCTGGGGTATCACCCGAGGATATGTATGTGTGTCTTCGAGTCCTGTCATGGACTCGACATCATCATCAAGGCTCATGTCGTAGTCGATACACCGTCGAGTGGTCCGTCTGGACCAATCTTGCTGTTGATGCCGTCATCGCCTATGCTCATCTCGGCGTCGATGAAGTTGTTATGAATCTCAGAGTCAAGGTTGTTGTTGTTGGTGCAGATCTCGGAGTCGACGTGGTTGTCGATATGAGTTTCGAGTTCGTCGAAGTCGCTGAAGGAGATCCCGCAGTCGAAACTATCCTCGAGTGAGAGATCGAGCTCGGGATTGTTTGTGCGGTATGCTGATTCGGCCTCCTCGCCCTGAAGTTCTTCGATGAGCTCGTGCATCTCCCGTGTGGACATGGTTGTTGCGGACGAGCAAGCTTGGAGGATCGACGATGGTATGAACGCGGCTGAGGGATCCGCAGTCGAAGGAGCCGCAATCGATGGAGCCTCGGGTGCGGAAGTCGCGAGTTGGTGTGGATCCGTCAAGTCCTGCACACCAAGCTTGTTGACGAAAAAATTGAACGAACCAACGGTTAAACCCAAACCTGACTCGAGATCGGAGAAGGCCTCCTGGAATCCTGGCGAGTGTGGCTCGAAATCCATCAGAGGATCCGATGCGCTTTTTGCGGGTGAAGATGGCGTGTTGCCGTTTGTCGAGTGAGCCGGTGAGTTGCCGTGTGCCGACTGAGTCGGCGAGTTCTGGTTTGTCGATGCAGCCGGCGAGTTGCCGTTTGTAGATCCGATCGGCGAGTCGCCGTTTTCCGATGGAACCGAAGAAACCGTGAGTCCAGCACTATTCTTTCCCACAGACGGCGCCAATTGACGAGGTGTACCCTCATCAAATCCCATGGTTAAGGACAGGGTTGAGATTATGGGGAGAGAACGTGGTAGTACTGATAGTTTCGTCGGCTGACAAGCAGAGGCAAAGATTTACCTAGGTTCAAGCCCCTCGGGTGGAGGTAAAGACCCTACTTCCTGCTTGTCTGTTATTGATCGCGGGAGATTATGAGGTTACAAGGTGGCTCCGACGAGACGACGATCTCGCAAGAGGTTTGGTGGTTTGAGTATGGATTCGTCCTAGATCGGCACCCCTCCCAGCCTTTAAATAGGCTGGGTCTCGGGAGTTTGTAACCGACCTAGTTTACACGTAAGGAAAGTACAAACCGACTATGCCTATGTCTAATCTTGGAGGGTACTCCATCTTGTTGGGCCTCCTGTCTTGGGCTTCGAGTAGGCTCTTCGCTATTGGGACTTAGTCGTCACGTGCACCAGGTACCCTCACGGTAGGGTACACGAGATGTATACCCTTGTCACGCACAATCATAGCAATCCATAAAATCTTAACTCTGGCCTCCGCTCCTCCCCAACCATCTCGGTGCAATGTAACATCATCGAGAAAAAAAGAGAAAGTGAGGCTTACTCGAGACAGAGACAGGAGAGCACCTCGTTGCACTCCATCATCGCTAATAGAGCCGCCGAAGTAATTTGGCCTCCGTGTGAAAGATTACAACAAATCCAGTGGATTTATCTTACCCCGAGCCCCAAAACATGTGGTTTTGCCCAATATCCTCGAGGCCAAACAATGATTCGTGCAGGTAAAAAGAAAACGATTTACGCTGTTTGATTACATAAATATTTCTTAAAAAACAGTGTCTTTCTCACTCACGTTCAACCGTGCACTAGGAAACAGAGAAATAACTAATCAAGTAGTACTTGTATATATGCGTGTAGATATGCAATGTAACACACACATACATGCTCCAAATAACCCCAATTAGGAGAAAGAAGTTGACGACATACACACTACATACGGCTAAAAAAAGGATGCGTTGCTTCATTACACGACCGATCTGATCCATCATGCATACATCCAAGATCGACGTCGCAGCTAGTAGTAAGTTGCTCATGCGGAAGCATCAAGAATTCAAGATCCGAGGTGTGTGGTGGATGCTAGCGCCACCGCCTGCGCCCACACCTTGAGCCTCGCCTTCACGTCCACCGGATCCTCCCCTGAAAGATTAAAGATTAGTGTTAAGGACAACTACAATACAGTAAGGTAAAGACGCAGTGGCACTGCTAATTAACTATGGCTAATCTGAGTGGAACCATATATATAATTTTTTTTTTGAAACGAGAACCATATATTCTCATGATGAGCAGATCACGACGGAGACGGATCGATCAAGATATACAAGTGGAACGTGGCAAACGGTGAGTAGCCAGATCCACATGGAACGGAAGCGTCGCCGGCGATGAGTGGGGTGCATGATAGCAACGCTAATTAATTCTCATTGATGGAGGAGTCGAGGTGCCCTGCTTTTGACCCATCGGGAGATGAGTCGTCCATGGCATGCCCGGCAAGGCAGGGTGACGTGCATGGCGACTGAATTAGCATGCAGATATATCTGGAGCTAGCGACACTCATGGAATTAAGTAGTCCACGTGGAAGGTTAGAACAAGATTATGTGTGATGGTGACGACGTACCGCTGGGGCTGGAGATGGAGCAGCTGCCGGCGTGGAAGGGGAGCCGGAGCCGCTTCCGCTTCCGCTGCCGCTGTGGGTGGGGCTGGTGCTGCCGGAGATGCCGTGTATTTCGACGGTGGTGCAGTCGGAGGGGAGCTCGAGGCCGAGGTCCCTGCACGCGCGCACCTCCTCCATGTCCATGGCCACGCCGGCCGCGCGTGGCCGTGGCGGTGCGGGACGAGCAGGACGACGGCGACGAGGTCCCGCTTCCTCCACCGTGCTGCTTCGTGCCCACGACGACCACGACGGGGTGTCGGCGTCGGGGCGCCGCCGTTGCGCTCGTGCCAGTTCCTCTTCATCTCCCACGCGCGGTCCAGCCACGCCTCCCGCGCCCCACGATCGGTGCGCCGGACCAACGCTGAAGCTGCTCCGCCGCGGCTGCCGCTGCTCCTGCGCCTCCGCCGCCTCGGCCTGCGCCGACCCGCCGCGCTGCAGCAGCCGCGCCAACTGCTCCTCGTTCTCGCTCCGAACCCGCCGCTCTTCTTGCTCTTCGTCTCCTCCCCGCCAGCCACGCGTGCGGCGGCGGCAGGGCCTCGACGGCGCCGCGTCGGCGGTCCCGCACGCCGCCCCCTTCCTCGACAGCGAAGCGGACACCCGCCTCCTGGCCAACTCGCTCGCCCCCCCGGCGCCGCTGTCCCCGTCCACGGCGAAGCGGGACACGCGCCTCCTCACCTCCATCACCTCCTCGCCGTCATCTTCGCCGCTACTATCGTCCTCGCCGGCGCGGCCAAAAGGTGGCTCCGTGCTCATGGACGCCATGATCGACTAGCGAGAGCGTCTTTAGGCTTTACGCGAGAGTGGAGCAGACTGCAGAGCAGGTGAGTGACAATGCCTGCTGGAGATCAGTGGTTGGGTGGGAAGCAAGAGCTGTTGGACAATCGGGTGTATATATAGAGACCGCACTGAGTGCTGACGGGTGGTGCGCCACATGCTCTCCGGCCCGGCCCTGCGTTGGATGACATGAGATGATGAGATACGATATACATAGTCAATATAGCTATGTCGATCTGTGTGCCACTGGATGTCGACGCTGTCTACCGTAGCTGCAAGGCAAGGCATGGCACATGTGCACACACATAGTCTCCTCCACTCCACTTGGTTGACATGAGAGACAATAGGTCAATATAGCTGTGCTCTGTGACTGTGTGTCGACGGACGATGCCATGGTTGCCTGGGATGTATGGCAGGTGTATATCAGCAGTAACCTGTTCAATCAGGCAGTGTCGGTACAAGTTATGTGAGAAGATTTTGCAAGCCACGGCCACCTAATGAATATGCACATTCATTTTTGACGAAATAGGCCGTAGCCCCGCTATATAAATATAGCAAACACCCGATACAACCAACATACTTGAAATGCTGGGACGGCAGCAAACATACACCCAAAGAAAAGAAAACGAAACAAAATGGAGACATAGGCAGATCGACTAAACAAAAGTGACCCGCAATCGTTGCGCCCTCTCCAACAGAGTACTACCACGCTCCTAGCACCGAATCGACAAGTACCAAGCAACACCTTCAAGAAGGGACGCCACGCTGCTGCCCGGACCAGGGCACTGGTCCTAGGGTTTCCCCCGGCACAGAGGGAAGGGAAGGTAGCCCCGACGCCCTTCAGGAAGGAAGGATGCCACCCGGAGGCGGCACCACGTCGGTGTCGGACTAATCGACAATGATTTTCCCGAAATCCCATCCACAACCCAGACGATCGGTAGCACAGGAGCCCGCGAGGACGAGCCTTGAAACCACCGGACTAGCCGCCCACCAATCATGCGCCAAAACGATCCCGAAGCCACCAACGTCGTCTCACCGAAGTAGCTGGCACGAGGTCTGCAAGACGAAGGTGAGGACAAGAATGACCTGGGGTCAGCAGTATCGGCCGGCCGGCGGGAGGGACCAACCTCCACCGTCGAGGACGGTAGTCGATCGGACGTGGCCGCAAACATACCAGTCCCCGTCAGGTCCGGCCGGGCCCAGCGGGCCCGTAAAGCCCACACGGGGCACACCAGTCCTAATAGGGTCCAGCGGCCCCAGATCGGGCCCGTGAAGTTCGCCGCCACGATGCAACAGGCTGGCCACCGTCACCGTTGTCCCCTGCATCCTCCGCCTCACTTTCATCTGCAGAGAATGCCACAGGTCGGCCGGCCCGCCAAGCCCAGGTGGGCCCGCCGGCCCAGATCTAGGACGCAAGGCCCGGCCGGCCACCGCCGCTGCACCCGTCGCCGCAGCACTGCGCCGACCCGCATGCAAGTGCACGACATCCTCCATCCCGCCACCACCCGCCGAAGCTGGGCCGCCGCCGCCCGATTTGCGCCGCCGCCAAACAGGGATGGCCCCGCCGTCACCCTAGATTGGCGCGGGTAGAGACAGGCCGGCGCCGCCGGCGCCACACGGTCTTCGCCCGCAGCCCTGCCGGCGGCGGCGACGGGAGAGGAAGGTGGGAGGGGGCTGGGCGAGGGAGAGAGCGAGCAGCGTGCCGCCGCCACAGGGGGAGGGGGGGGGGGGGGCGAGGGACGCGCGAGGGAGAGGAGAGGGGATGATATGCACATTCATGACCTTGGGTTGACCGCTCGCTCTCACGCTCAACCCATTTTTCTCTTCAAACCTCGCTAATTTCTCGTCAAGTTGATGTACTTTCATGTTGAATTTCCAATTGCATTTCAAACGAATCAATTATTAGGCCATGTATGTATATAGTTATCACGTGATAAGTACTGCCTTCGGAATCATGTCCGCGCCACAAGTGTGTTTGCCGTACTAGTACTGCAGAAGCATTTCTACAGACTACATCAGGGGTAACGCTGAAAAGGACCGGTGGCTGGCATATCTAGATAAGATAGATCGAAGAGAATAAAACTCAAACCATAGAGTAACAACTACTCATCACATCATGAAAAGCAAAAGGCACCAAGCAAATTAATAAGGCGGGAACGAGCCGATCTCATGGGACGACGTGGCGCATTGAGAGAGAGGACCGGGAGACCAGGGCGCCCATGGGGCCGGAGGATGACTGGTGGCGCCACGGGAGGCTCGCAGGTGGGCTAGGGTTAGAGGAGAAGAGTAGCTTAGTTAGGGGTCGGTGTCCACGCGGTTAAGCTGACGCACCTAGATGTGTACTTACTGGGTTAATTAACACAACCCTGAGATACTGATGGGAGATTAGATCACTTTGATTATGGATGGGCGGAACTGGATTAGATGACGATTAGTTAAGTCCAATGTGAGGTGACATGAGGTTGGTGCACATCACGACGCGAGGAATGTGCAAATAAATTAAGGAGCTTGCGTTTTGTTTGGCACTTGTGTAGATTACAGGGAAAATTGGCTACATGACATCGTTTATTAATTTTCGGATACTTGCCAAAACACACCGCCAAATTGCGTCTTTGCCAGTTACCATTACAATTTGGTGTGTTTTGTTCGGCCTTGGTGTAGATTATGGTAGTTTAACTTTTTCAACTAATATGTTTTTCGCTTGGTTAACTTTTCCAACTAACAAGTTGAATACATCACAATTTACTAAGGACTAAGTGTTGGTTTGAGCTAATTCGTTTGTTCAACAAGGTTTTGTTATTTTGTAGCTTAGCTTATAATTATATTGAATTTTACTTTTTATCCTACCCTGTGCATACTTAATACCCCATTTAATGAGACAAATAAGAAATACACTATGTATAAAGTCCCCCTCCCCCAGTTCCATATTCCTCATGTTCGTTAGAAATAGGTCTGTATTTTAGGTCTATGTGGTGCGTCAAAATATGTAAATATCAGAGGGCGCATATATTGACAAAAGTTTCTACCATTCTCTTCACCACCTTTTCAATTCCTCTTCCTTGTTTCTGATATTTTAGACTCAATCATTATCAGTTATCACACATTGCCTGTTCAAAGTTTCTAAAATGGTTTATCTTGACGATTTTTCAAAAATGAGGTAATTAGTGTCATAAATGCATAACTATAGTGTAACCACATATAGCCTTTGTACACGAGCAGAAAGTAGAAATAAGTGTAGTCGCACGCGGTGAATTCGTCTACTTCATCTTCTTATGAGACTAGTAAATGTGCACGTGCAATGCACATGTAACCTCAAGACATACTCCGTCAAAATTTGGGTGAGTAAAAGTCAAACGATTTAATTTAATTTTTTAATTTACTATGGCATTACTTTTTAACTCATGAAAATTGATTGACTAATTCAATTAATCTATTATGTGAAGAAACAACAACAATTCAAATTGATTGACTGGTTAGACACTCCTGAAGAATATTAATGAAGAAACAACAACAAATCAAAATGATACAAACTTGTTATATGTTTATTATGAAAATAAAGATCATTCCGCACATATGACGGCTTGAATTAAAACTTGACGATTAACAAAAACTGGTCACTCTAATTTATGTTATTCTGGACATTAATATCTAATCCAGCCCGTCTTTTTTCGCTCGATTTTATGTCCTCAGTCATGTTTTTCGCTCGCTTTATGCCCTTGGTCATCACCACTAATATAAAAAGAGGGGGGGGGGGGGGGGGTGATCCAATCAATCTTGACCACAGATGGTTCAATCAAACGGTTGTCGGATCAATGGACTGACCGCGGAACGGAGTCAGCACGGAATGAAAAAAAATCGCATGTTTATCTGTTCCGTTAACAACGCATCTCAATGTTTCAAAAAAAAAAAAAACGCATCTCAAAACAACACCGCCGTATGCACAACGACCTCCACGGCTCCGCCCCCGTCCCTGCGACGCACCGCGCCGCCGCCTGCCACCATCCATTCCCGCGCCCGCCTTGTGCTCGCCTGGCGCCTACACAATCCCGACGACCCCCCGCCCCGACGCTCCGCCGGCCAGCCTCCATCCCCGATGCCCCCCATCCGCCGGCCCGAGACGCAGGGCCGGCGCAGCCACGATGTGCTCCGCCGCTTACCCGACGACCCAGACCGACTACACCGCCCGTCGTGCCGCCCTCGCATGGGTATGATTTAATTCTGTAGGTATTACAGAGTCATCTGAAATTGGCAAAGTGTTCACTTTCTGTCTCGGCTGAACTGCATCCAAAGGCTTCATAGCACATAAAAACCATGTTTTCGGTTCACCTCTCCTAGCTGCCTCGGGAGGAGATCACAATGACATGTTGAAAGTAGTGAATAGCTGCCTCCCTGGCCTCATTTCCATGCTAAACTTGATTGCTTGTTTTGCTTACCATCCTTCTTTGACTACCTTTGATGTGAGAGGCTGAGCAGATTCTAATGTGCCGATACAAATATCTGTTATATATTTTTCCATCAATGAAAATTTATGCAGAAAACAGATGTGAAATCATCATGTGTATACATATCAATTGCTTTTATAGCTTTTGCACACTTCGTCGATTTAAATATTGGAAGATTTTACATCACTCTCCTCTGCTTCTGAATCTGTAAACTGCTCTGTTCCGTTGAAACTGCTCTCTGTATTCAATTTATTTGGGTAGCCAAACGAGCTTAGAAAAATTGAAAATTGTACACAAACAAGGTCTAACTATTATTTTCATACTGTAAAAATTTCAGCTTAATCAGAGTTGATTTGAATTTTTCATAAATTCGAAAACAGTGGAGCCAGAATTTTGGCAAAATCTGAAACCTGAACCATATCTAGCATTCGAGTGGAATTTTAAAGCAATAAAACAGTTTTGAAGTTACTTGCAGCATGATAAAAGTTCAATGGTAAGTATTTGAGCTGTGGATGATTTCTATGGGCCACTCGGCACTCCATACAGCTTATCTTTATAATCATAATCATGCTATATATATGAACTCTAAATGGCCAAGGTTCAGTTAAATTTTGTTGTCATCTTATTTCAGACGCTTATGGACAAAACAATGCTCTGTTAATATGCTGATCTTTTGATGGTAGACAGGCGAGGTCTCTGTTAAAATGTTGATCTTCTCATGGTAGACAGAGGTGAGGTCTATTTCCAATGTTGCCGGTTCACATTCATGTTGCCGGTTCTTCTTCAGGTTTTTATCTTTGACCCAGTACAGCGCCTACGTGGTTTGTTTATCTTCCGGTTTTGTTTGCAGGTTTGTTTGTAGAAATTGTACAAGCTTGATTTTCTGTGCACACTTTGCCTTCAGATTTTTTCACCGTTGAGATCTTTTTACTTTTATTTTGGTAGAAATGATTAATAATAGTCCTACAAATTTTAGCATTACAATGTTTCCTGTATAGATACGGCTTTGATTGCAGCCATAACGGTAGTCCTTCAAGTTTTGTTTCTTTTATTTTGGTAGAGGAAATGAATTTGCTGGCAGCCGTTTGTCACCCGAGATTGAACTCTCTGAATTTCCAGCTGTGTGTACCAGTACATTCCACATGCTTAACGATAGTCCTTCAGAATCTCTATCAAAGAAGACAATGTTTGAAGGTTGATCAAGCCGAACACACGCTTCGTGCTTAAATCATACTCCCTCCGTTTTTTAATATAAGAAGTTTTAGGTGTTGCACATATTGTCTAGATACATACTAAAATGAGTGAACATGCACGCTAACACATGTCTACATACATTTGTGTACATGTGCATGTAGACAAATGCTAAAACATACTCCATCCGTTCCTAAATATAAGATGTTTTAGGTTTTGTCCACATTCATATACCCACAAGTGTATCTAGACATCAGTTATTGTTGGACGGAGGGAGTATTAAAAAATGGAGGGAGTATGTTTTTCGGGAGATACACCCACGTATACGCGGGAACATCGGGTGTCATCTGCACAGTGTTGCGGTGTATCTGTGCACCTGCTCGTGTCTTAGCGTTGCATGGACAAGGCGCAAGCTTCCAGAATGGCCGTGTGTTCGTGGTAGTTCGCGCCCACTCCTCTTGTTTTTTCACGTCGATCAGCTGATGTGTGTCCTTGCCTCCGGGAGTTCCGGGTGCGCTTTACGCCGAATTGACCGTGTGTGCATCATCGTAACCTCTCTTTTCTCCTTTTGGGGTACAAGGCATCATCGCAATTTGTTTTCAGTGACACCTAGCTAGAACTGCAACGAGAGACTGGCTGAGATACTATGCAGTAGTAATAAAGCAAAAGGTGCCGAAAGCGTGGTGGACTAGCGGCGCCCAACGACCGCTGCCCCCCACACCCCGCTTTTGCTACCTCCCGGACAATTGAGATTTACGTTAACACTCGGTCGATCCCGTCAGTACCAAATCCAGAGGTGGGGGGAGAGACAGAGAGTAGGAGGCGGAGCTCCTCGTTGAGGGCGACGAGTGGCGGAGGCGAGCAAGTGACTTAATTGTTGGGGGAGGGGGGGGGGGGGGGGGGGGGTACCGGCCACGGAGAAGACGACCGGGATCAGGGGATTTAGAGGGATGGCCGTGGTGGCGGTGGACCGACAGAGCAGGAGCTTGGGCAGGGAGGGGCGGCGAGGAAGGTGGTTAGGCCGGCGGTGGCTAGGGTCACTAGAGTTCAAAGAGAAAGTCTTTGGTCTTGACTGAGGGCTACCGTGTTTCTCGGTCAACCGAGCCCTACTGTGTTTCTCGGTCGACCGAGCGCTAGCCGCATCCTTTTTTTGGATATACGTCCGCATATTATATGTTCGCATAAAAAGTTTCGTGAAAAATGACATTTTTTGTGGCATGTGTACAAAATACAAATTCTGGTGGTCCAAAATAAATTTTCACGAATCATTTATTTGTCTTTTTTACCCAGGCTACAAAAAATATCATTTTTTAGCGAAACTTTTTGTGCAAACACAAAATATGCGGGTGTGTATCTGAAGTTTTTGGTTGGAATTTTATTTTTTTTATAGTATTTTAAAATATTTTATATAACGGCGGCATCTAAATGTACGACCCGAAACACCGTGTCCAATTGTTTTTTTTGTTGTTGTGAGAGAATGCAACCGAAATCATCAGGAATGAAAACACCGACCTCTCGGGCCCATTTCGTAGCCCAGTCTAAACCCGCCATTCCTCGAACCCAACTGGATATCAAATCCTCGGCCCATCTTCTCAAAAAAAAAAAAATCAAATCCTCGGCCCGATCCGCCCATGATCCGCAAGACCTCCAAGGCGCACCACCCTGGTCGAAAGCGACGGCGCCCCTCCTCCTCCTGCTCCGCCCCGAGGAGACAGGCGTACGAGCGACACAGAGACCACCGCACCACCACCACCGGCAGCGCAGAGGAAGAGAGGCGCAGCCTCGCCGCCTCCCTTTATCCGGTCGCCGGCCGTTTTCCGCCGCCGCGGCGGATGCCGCCTCGACCGGACCACGTGATCCTGGTACGGGCTTCCCTTCCCCTCCCCTCCCCGCCCCGGCGGTGTTAATTTTGAATTGATTAGCCTCGCGTCGACGAGTCCTAAAGTAAATCTGCTTAGAACGGTGGTACGCGTTCCGTAATGGAGACCGCCCCGTCGGTTCCCCGGCCGAATTGATGCGTCCCTGCTCGAAACAATTACCACCAATGTGCAGCATTGGAGACTGAGTCCTGGAGCTTGACTTGCTTCACTGTACTCGTGGACGTGGGCTCTGACGCCTCTGCCACCGTTCGTCGCTGGTCGAAATCGTTTGTCGATGTTCACGGCCGTTCAATCATGTTCCGTAAGCTGCTGGCCACTAACCAGTCACCTCCTCTCTTTTGTCTGAAACCCTGAACTATTGCTTGCTATGGGTAAAGCAGGTCGCCAGCCATGGTGCCGTACCATTTTGTATAACTAAAAACAACCGTGCAGAAATAGTTTTGAAATTTATCATGTTAGATATAGTTCAGGTTTCAAAACCTTAAAGGTCTGTGAATGCCTATTAGGTTTTGGAACTGAACCCAGCTGTTAGTACCACTGTACTGCAGGCCTGCATCTAATTGCAGCACCGTCGCGTTAGCTGTGCGCTAGCACCAATGGCGGCGAAGGAATGTATTGGATGTTAGTTTTCTTCACCCTCAAGAAGTGCCATTAGCTTAATCTCTTGATCCTAGACTAGTTTTCTTATGTGCCTATGTGGTAACTATGGCGTTCTATTAAGTGTATATCTGAACCTTGTGAATTTTAATTTCCTCGAAAGTAACATCCATTTTTATTTTGCGTTAGATACGATGTATAGTTGCCATACTATATCCTTGCGTGATGCGACTGCGCCAGTCTTCATTTTGCATGTCTAGTGTGGTCACACACTTTTCACTTACCTTGAGTCCTACCACCTTGCTCTGCTTTGTCAAGTATTTAATCTGCTGTTGGCTTCGTTGGAGCATAACTCGTTACTTCGTTACCTATCAAATATAACTGCTATAGGGTCCAATTAGTGGTTCACGGACAATTATGAAGAAAATGTAATGCAGTTTTGCGTCTGATACATGTGGTGTGATCTTGCCATCTATTAAACATGGTGAAATTCAAATGCTAGCTTAGACTCCTGGACTTTTATATTTAAAAGAGAGTTGTACCTCCTTTCTTTTTAGGACGAAAGCTGAATTGGCTGATCCTCTTTGGCTTTGGCTAGACTCTGGTGTAATGTTTGAGAAAGAAAATAGGAGAAGACGAGTAGATAAGTTGGTAGAACCACATAAATATTTTTGAGGTAATATATACAAATTATTTCATAGGAATATTATTTTTAGTGCACGTTAAGTCAAAGTTTATAAAAAATTCTTTATTGATAATATTTCATATACAGATACATTGATTATCGTTTTTAATTTATATCAAGTGGACTGGAATTCTATTTTCGTTTTGGGCCTCTAAAACCTAAGGACCGACCCTTGGAGTAGCAGCCATAAGAAGAATAACTTTTTGCATATATAAGAAGAATGGAAATTATATCGCACATTGCTTCTGCAGTTTTGCTGCTACTGCTGCGACAACTGCACCTCTCTACATGCTTCCGTCAGGAACAACTGCTCCAGAGTCGGTGGCGGCACCGAAAGCTCTGGTTCCACCGACAAAAATGTTGAGCTACGTGGACACCACCAGTTCCGTGTGCGCGCGGGAGCTCCTTCGTCTGTCACTTGTGGCACCAGCTCTTGTAGTGTTTCTTTTCCGACCTGCTCGTAGTGCTCGGAGTACCTCTCGGGCACAAGGTGGGGTGTAATATGACTTACCAATCTGAGAGACATGCCGTCGTTCGCAGGTGTGTCTGACGAATCCTCCTGTGGCACGGCGAAGTACACGGCATGGACTCGAATGATTGGGAACGGCAGATGCGCGTCACCATTAGTGGTATTGCGTCCTTGGTCCATGGAATTACGGTGACACCTATATGCTGAGGAGACGCACATCATTGACATAGATGATGCACCAGAGTAGCTCGTTTCCTGCGTTGGCAGCACCTCCCTGGCTAATTCCCTTGTTGTCACACATGCAACACCGAATTGGGGAGGCAAGACCTCCAAAACGGACATGACGATGTTCAAGATGCCAGTGTTCTCAAGCAGCTCGAACACCACACAGAGCTTCACATTCTTCTCCCACACGGCGGTGTCATCGTAGGAGAGGAACAGAACAATCTCCTTTAGGCCACTGGCTTCTCCATCGCAGGATGAAGCAAGAGGAAGGCACTCAAGCTGCCGATCTTGAGAGAGAATTCAAGTGTCTTCCCTTCAAGCAGTGACTCCATTGGAACTTTGAAGGGCACTATCAAACTCTTAGGCCTCCTTTGATTTGGAGGAATTATGAAGGAATTGTACAGGGTTTGGAAATATTCCTGAGTTGGTACTGTTCATGTGTTTGATTCGTGGGATTGGTGCATGGGAAAAGTACAGGAAAATTTCCTCTGTTTCTCACTTTCAAGGCAGATGGTAGAGGAAAATAAACATTCACTCACACCTCATTTTTTCAATCCTTTGCACAAGGAACTAGGAAAGTTTGACACCGGCCACCCTTTCCTATCCCTTTCCCTTTCCTATTCCTTTCATTTTTATTTCCTTCGAATCAAAGAGGGCCTTAGGATGGCCTCCAAACTGGACGTACCGGAAGAACTCCTCGGCGACGTTTGCTAACCTCTCGAACCTCCGCACCATGGCGTTGCTCGGACCTTCCTCCTCCTTGCACCTGAAAGTCTTCACGTCCCTGTTCGGATGGGGAAAGTTAGGAAACTTGAGGCTTACAAAAATATACTTGAAAGCGCCTCCCAAAAAAGTAGGACTTCCACTATCCAGAACCGTCTTGGGCCCCAGAGCAAAATGCGAAGTGTACATTAAAATTTAAAAAATGCATGTAACTAATATAACTAAGTCATACTTTCACTTGATTATACAACATCAATTTTTTAATTTCATATAATAATTAAAAGTATATCAAATATTGATGCTAAAAGGTAATGGCGAGGATGCAGGGTGGGAACTCGGGACTACCTTGGAAACTAACCGGTAAACGGTAAAACTCAATTTGAATGGATTCTTCGTCTGGCCGTCGATAGGGGTGTCAGCTCGTCAGACTCAGTCTCACGGATCACACAGTGATTTTTGTAAACTGGACAAAGTTAGAACCTGCTGGAAGCAGGTCAAGATCATACGATAATGAAGTGGCATCTACTGCTCTCTCTTAACATGGAAGTTTGAATGGAGACCCTCCTCTGTACCCCCCAGTTTTTCTAAGAAAATCATGGTCGGTCCCTAGTTCCCTACAGTTTCCGCTATATTTTTTTTTTCAAAATTCTGTGCAGTACCATGCTCATTTGTGGCCGTAACCGTGTTTGGAAACAAGGACAGCATAAATTCCGACAAAGCAGAAACAGGACCAATGAACATAAAAATTGGATAAAATCACAAAGCAAAAACGATGATAAATAGCAAACCCGATGTTTCGGATTTGACCAGAAAGGTAGAAATCGAGGATGGTCTAAGTCAGGCTCTCCTAGTGAAAAACTCCTAGACAAATAAGTTAGTAATTCAGAATGTTTTTTCGCTTCTACATATACTGTTGAGGTTCTGTCGTGGTAGTGGATGCATAGATCTTCTTTTTATCAATGAACAAAGTGCAATCGTTACTTGCACTATAATTTTTACCAAGGTCTAACATGAGTTGGGAACTTTGGGACAGATCAACCATAGGCTCTGATGTGCTGCTCGCTGTTTGATCCTAGATTTGCCCTAAGTTGTAGAACAGACTTTGGGACCTCAGTTTCTTGGGTGTACTTTTGTAATTGTCATAGCAGGCCCACGAGAAATTTCCTTAAACGCTGGTATGCGAATGAGAAGATGGCCTCAATGTGCTGGGCCTATGCTCCTGAACATAGTAGCCAGCCTGTGAAAGAGGAAACTGCAGCAGCACTCCTCACAAGGCCTATTGAACCAATCTTACCAGCAAAATGTGTGCCAAAGAGGGAAAGAAACCCCAGCAGAAAAAAACATTGATACCCTGACATCTGATTTCACGAATTAAATTGTTGAATGTGCATGCACTTGGGTACCCATGGCCATAAGCCGCACCTTTAATACCCACGTCTGCCACCGTGTTAGGCTGTATCTAGTTGCTAACTTATTTCTCTTGGTTGATGTTAACTGTCCACTTGCACACCTTCATTACTGGGCAATCAACTCAAGGTTGCTTCCAACTAATTAGGCTACTCATATTTGTTGCTTCCTCCTACCTTATGGTCTTGGGCCATTTGTTTTGATTGAATGGACCTATTGTTAATGGCTGGGTATATACTGTTGAGATTTAGCTCTGCACTTCTCCCTCTACCTGATCCTGATGTGTTTCAAGAACCATATCTCATCTTAGTTTTAGGAGCTTAGGAGAGATTGCTAATGTATGTACATGTGCCAGTTTGACATTTCTTGTCACATAGTCTGTGTATTTTCTGTTTATTAACTTATTTGTAGTCATGTCTCGAGCCTGTAACTTGTCTGTAAATGACACATGTTGACTGCAGAGACAGGGAGTGTTGAAGTCAGGGAAATTAACTAGACAGGTGTGCCCTCAAGATTGGAGCAGCATTCTTAATTACCGAAACACAAGCTTAAAGCTGCAACGATATTTTTTCCTATTTCGATTGCCATGCTGATGGTAAACAGAGTGAGAGGAAAAAACTAATCAGAAACACAGTTATATATCATGCAGTAGTAGATTCATGTCTCACCTTTTATTATTCCTGGTGAAACGAGACATATTTATGGGTTATATCTGTTTGCTTAACCTAAAAATCATGGTTCTGTTAAACCAAAGCTTTACTATTGAAACGAGCACCTTCTTTCTCAAAATTCATACTTGATCCCAATCATTATGGGTTGTGTCAAATGGAATGGGTGAACTGGCTGTTGAATATTCATTGCTCCATTTGGACCTCCTAATAGAAGACACGTTGGAATATCCCATATCTAACATAGCTAAGTTACTGTTGCTTGAGTAATTTGTGATATTATTCCTTCCAATCTGTTATCTTCAATTCGTTAATGATGATGTTAGGTGGTCATTATTGCAGCCTACCACTGTTGGCAATCTTGACACAAAATATCAAGTTATTAAACTAAATTTCTCTTTCATCTGGAGCACTAGCATCCTCCTTTTCAGCAGTTGCTATTTTCCTGTCTTGTTACATCTTCCTTTCAACTTTTTGTGCTTTTATTTCAACTGATGTGTCAATTTTCAAAACATGCAGGTACATCCAATAAGACAGCTCATACGTCCATGCAGACACAGGATGCAAACAAAGGAACTTAAAGTGCATATGCCACATAAGTTGAACCAGCAGGGTATGCAACAAAGCTCTATTAAGCGTCATTCATTGTGAGTTCCTGACCAGCATCTAGAGATAGATATGTAGTATTTATCGCTGCGTTTCAGAATTGTGGGCGTTCTCTAATTTCTCTTTTGGTGATAATGGTACTTATGAGCATTATTGGCCTCGTCGTGTTTTTGGAACTGAAAGGATCGGTCGCTTTATGCCAGTTTTTTTTTGCACATGACCAATCGCTATTATAATCTATATCTTTTAAAGCTAATCTATTCTTTAGGAACCTGATCTGTAGCTCCATTACTGAGCACTATTGCAGTCCATAGAAAATAAACCTACTAGAGGGTTTGAAATGGAGTCATAGAAAAAACCCACCAAAGCCAAGTGAAATTAGTTAACAATCTAGATCAGCCCATAACATGTTCCCTCAGTTGTATTATGGCACTCGGTACGACGGTGCTTAAATTTGAAACCAAGTTATGATACTGTATTGGGCCTTATCAAGTAAAGCCTATCTCTTCTGGACGGTGGAGGTGGGGGTACTCACCTAGCTCGTTCCACAATTAGTCGGGATAAACCAATTAAGCAGCCTTAATGGCTTCAGTCCATGGCTGCTGAATATTGAGCTCATGGTCAAGTTTAAGGTATGTTTTGTAAGGCTACATGTAATCAAGGATAAACAATAACGCACAGCCACAGTTCAGCATATTTGGCGTGCTCACCACAAATGGAGGCTTCATATGCTATCCATTTGCTCGGTACACGGTAGGTAGATATTCATAAAAACTTGTCTCCTTTTCTCTCAGTCGTGCTTACGCTCTCCTGAGGAAGCTTACCTCTTTCGACCATATCAAAATCAACCAATCCTTTTCCATGCTGGTATCGAAGTAGAAAACGATCAAGTAGCTTCAGATTCTCCACAGGGAAAGAAAAAGGTTAAGGCAGGAACAGGAAAGGGAAAGCCAAAGAAAAAATAGCTCTCGGGTCAATATTGTAATGCTCTGCCTTTGCAAATATACAACCGCAGTTTGTCGGCAACTGCTCAGAAGAAATAGAAATACAACATGGAATAATTAATTTCCATCTACGTACGTGCATGGCAGCAGTTGAAAAGTTTGGGACTACTGGTATGGTTTTCTGATAGCTACCGACACATGCAGTTTTTCCCATGCCTGTCTATTTATTTGATAAACAGAGAGTGAACCAAAACTCAAGTATCCAAAAGTGGAGTTGTCGTGTACAGAAGAAAACAACAATTTTAGAAGAGAAAGAAAGGGAGACTCCAGAATGTACTTTTCTGTGCAATTTGTTGCCACTCCTGAGGATAGAGCTCTCTTTTCCATGGCACTGCTTGATCTTGAACTGAAGAAAGCTGTGGAGGTTGATTTCTGTATCAACCTGCATATGTATCTGTGAAAGCACCTCAGCATAACCTGCTCACGAATCTGTGAGAACAAGTCTCAGTCTCTGCTGATTTGCTCTTTTCCATGCATCGCTGCCGATGCTGCTTCTAGATATGCTCAAAAGACAAGGGCATTCTTTGCAAGTCTTTCTCATACATGTCTGATGCTGCCTGTAGCTGTTGCTGCGGCTGCTGATTCTGGAACCAAGAAGCACATATCCCTTCCATGTTGAATTGGCTCTCTGCCTTGATCACATCATCGTATAATGATTGGCTCTGGTTCTGCAGCGCCGTGGTTGCCTCTGGAAAGGTTCCATGAAGCAAGTCAGGCCACTTGAGTTCCTCCACTAAGTGAGCTCTGCTATCTTTATCTTGTCCAACTCCGATATCTGTCCACGGGAATACGCTGTTCTCCAGGATTGAGTTCGTGCTCTGTGGCTCGAATCCCATGCTGTTGCTTCCACTGCTCCCGGTGCTGCCACTGCTGCTAGGATTAATACCATCCCAGTAGAAAGGGGCACCACCGATGCCAGCGCCCCCGTGGCGGTGATTGTCTGGTGGGAGATTCAGGCCCATCGACGTCGAGAGCGCCGATGGTGAGACTGTTGGCATCACGCTGGAAATTGTGCTGCAGCTGAAATCACTCTGGTTGAACCAGAGAGAATTCATGTTTGCACCTTCACCGCTGCCACACTCGTTGCTGTAGCCTATTTGCTGCTGGAAAGGGAAATACAGCGTCGGACCTGATGAACGGCAGCTTGATGGGCTGTCATGACCAGGGGCAAGCTGGTCCAGAAACAACTCCTTTGCCGGCACCTTAGGCCGTGCCAAGCTTGGAAGTTCAGGGCGCTTCTTCTCGTACACTGGCAGCAGCATTGACGATTGGGCCGTCTCGCTGAGGAGGTGACTGAAGTTCCCTAGACCACCAGCACTCGACGGGTCGACATCACTGGAACCCGAGGTCCTCTCGGTGCTGATGGTGGGAGCTGCTCCGCTGCGATCAGCCTCAGCAAGGGGCTTGTGGGTGTTGGGATCGATGCCTTTCTGCCTCAGCTTCTTCTTGAGGGACGAGTTCCAGAGGTTCTTGATCTCATTGTCGGTCCTCCCGGGCATCTGTGCTGCAATCTGAGACCATCTTCTCACGGAAAAGAAAGAAAAAAAGGGTCGTATTAGTTTAATTTTATCAAAGTCTTGCTCTGTAGTTAGTTACTAATGCTGAATTCTGCTAGCAGGGGCCTAGTGCAGCTTCAGGGTTAAAATGTACCTGTTCCCGAGCACGGCATGGAGTTCAATGATGAGGTCTTCCTCGTCCTGATCGAAGGCGCCCCTCTTGAGGTCTGGCCTCAGGTAGTTTATCCACCTTAGCCTGCAGCTCTTGCCACACCTCTGGAGCCCTGCAGCAATTTATCAGGCATGTTTTAGATAATTGGACTGACCAAGCCGAGGAAATTCTCGGGGAAAGAGTAGAAGTTGGTAATTGACGAGTGAAGTGCAGAAGGAATTGCTTTTGTCTCTCACCTGCGAGTTTAGGGACGGAGCTCCAGCAGCCATGGCCGTGCTTGGTTATGTGGTTCATGAGCTTCTCATCCTCCTCAGGGGACCAGAGCCCCTTCCTCAGCTTCTGCTTGTAGCAGCAAGAATGCCTCCCCATTTCAGCGCAATGCAGAACCTGAAAGAGGAGGGCCTTGAATTTTCGCGCGGCCGACCTACAGGTTAGCCTACAGTTGCGCACAGCTCAAGTGTCCTTCCTCTGGCGGACAGGGTTAGCTTGCAATTCTGGACGGCTCAAGCCTCCTTCCTCTGGCAGCGCGAAGAAAGCTAGCAGGAATCCATGGCTGAAGGAGTGGGAATTGGGAAATGCAGAGGGTATAGTGGCTTAGTTATATATCGGCAGATGACTGATTGAGCTGAGAGACCCAAAGCAGGGCATGAGGGACTGCTGTATGGTTGCAGATAGGAGGAGATTTCAGTGGAAAGCAGGGAAAGGTTAGGGGGCACTCCTCTCCTTCCCTTTGCGCAGGACACCACCCCCTTTAGCACCTTCTTTTAAAGGTGGTGGTGGTGGTGGTGGTGGAGGTGGTTGTGTGAGGGGAGGGCAAGGGAGGTTTAATCCCTGTTGAGTTGATTTACGCGTGGGGGTGCATGCGTCTCCTCGTCTCTCCTAAGAATCTTTGTCCGGCGCCAAAACCGGTGGGGCAGCCGTCCACCGATATTTTCATTGTCGTGGCCCTGTGCAAGCAAGCACCTGTTGGTTTTTCTTCTCATCCTTCCTTTCTTCTTCTTCTTCTGTCACAGTTCCCGTGGCCCAGGGTGTTCCGTCGAGCGCAAGCCAGTGAAAGTGAAACGGCTGCATTGTCGCTCTTGCTTGCATGGATGCTCCCATGGTGAAAACGACTGTGACCCCAGTAGTGCATCTCATCACTCTCACTCCTACTACTACTACTCCTACTACTACTACTACTACTACTAGTGGAAAACTTGTCCTTTTATTATCTGGCCGCTGCTTCTACGTCACGAGTGTTCCATGCAGGCAGGGTAAAGCACACGCCCAGCTCAGCCTCCTTCTCCGGCTGCTGATCTGAACTCATCTTGCTGTGCATGTGCACCTCGTTTTCTCTCTCACCTGCAAGATTTTGTGTGTCAGAGCCCTTTACTACTTCCGTTGCTTTTCACCGGATCACTTCCTTCTGGGCTGGGGGGAGAAGCCATGGCCAATCATCACAGTTGGGGTCCTGGGGAGAAAGAGGTGGCAGCAGATGTTCGTATTCCAGGACAGACGGCATCTCCCCCCTTTTGTTTACCCCGCCCGCCCGGGCAGCTTGCTACCTAGCCAGCCATTTTCCAATCAGAAACCTTCCCATTGCTCATCCAATCCGAGACGAAGCACGTTGCCGCCGCTGAACATGTCGAAGAGCCACGCCGGCTTCCTATAATTGCAGAGATAATTGCGACGCAGACTAATGATTTGCCTTGCTGACTGTCGCTCGCGTAGCGTACGTCAATGGATACGCCGATCGTCTGCGGAAAGAAAAAACCAATCTTTGTGATTCTGAATTTTCCGATGCAAAATAGCTAGGTCCATAGGATAGGAGGGAGACAAATATTCGCAGCAACAGTGTAGTAGTATTCCCCGATAGATGATGAGCTGAGTCAATGCAAGTATTATTGTTCCCATCCTCGCATGTCCGATTGTACAAAGAAACTAAAAAGTTTAATCCATGGTTCCATGATTAGGGTCTCGTAATGGCGTCCTTCTGTGTGTGTGTGCCCATGTGACGGCCGATACTGGCCTCCATTAAACAAACGCGGTGGCGGAGCGAATCAGAAAGATTGATGATTGAACGTTTTTTTTTTAAATTTTAGTTTGGTTTACAGCTCGATCGCTTCGTCCTTTGATTCCCCATGCAACGGATCTCATCCGTTCCGGAGGCTTGCATTGTCTGTACTGACAGACTCTTGTACATATGTTTAATGGAGGTTTTGGAGCAATTAGCACATCTCCGTTGTTTGTATGTATGCAACGGTTGTAGCCGAATTAGTGCCTCATGTCACCATCTCTTCTTTCTCTCCATGCAGGAGCGACTGGCAGTTGAGCCAAGATAAACATATTCTTAGGTAACTACAACTAATTCGTTTGCTTCGCTTCTTTTTTCTCCAGGGCTATGAGCCAGGAGATGGAGCCATGTAATTCCGGTCTTTTTCGTCGTCGCCTCAGAGAGGCGTTATCTAGAAGAGGCGAAGGGACGGCAGCAGCAGCATGGCAGTTAGTAGCAAGGCTGGCATGAGAGGATAATCACGGGCGGGGAAGTTTGAGGAATGAAGGAGAGGGCATCTTCTCCGTCCGGCCGGGGTCCCGATCGAGAAGCACAACATAGGTCCACCCCCTCCCTACTACTACAGCAACCCATGCATCCACGGTGAGCGACTTACCTGCATGCGCACTACTAGTATTCAGTTATCATCCATTTGATTTATGCAAATACGGTTGCGATCACATTATTATGCATGAGAGAGGCGTTCTATTTAGTGGCGGCATGGGTCCCTGCCGTCCTGGCGATGATGAAGGAATGATCGGTACAGCCGGCCGGGATTCAAGAGGGATAATTCAGAACGGGACGGGGTGGGCCCGCCCCCACGGTGCCACTTGACTAGAGAGAGCCGTAGGACAATGGGCCGTCGTCCGTAGGGTACCGTCCGTCCTATCCCCCGACCCAATCCCGTCCATGTGGCTGGATGGATTGAACGAACAATTCTAGAGAAAAGGGACCACGCGCGTACGTACCGTGTGTGCCAACCAACTCGACGCGCACTGCCGCTAGCTAGCCTAGGCTGATGGCTTTGCTAAGCTAGGCTACAAACTTTCCTATACTATGAATCAACATGTTCATATCACAAATACCACTAGTAGAAAAACCACCTTTCATACAGAGCCGAACCAGCTATTAATCCCGGTTCATAGAAAAACCGGGACCAATGCCTGGCATTGGTCCCGGTTCGAGCTGCAGGGGTCCGTGGAGCATTGGTCCCGGTTCGGTTGGGGACATTGGTCCCGGTTCGTGCCACGAACCGGGACCAAAGCTCCAGAGCCGGACACGTGGCGCCGCGGAGCTTTGGTCCCGGTTCGTGCACGAACCGGGACCAATACCCCTCCCCTGCCTATAAATAACCCACCCCCTCTCTTCTCTCCTTTTTTTTTCTGGTTGGATTGGTGGGAAGTGGGTGCTAGTTTTTTTTTCCTTTGCCACGCACAAGATGTGTTCGATGAAATGCCCGAGCCACACTTAAGTTCACACAAGATGATATCCTCGGCCGAGGTTAGCAACTTTATCCTTTTCATCTGTAATTGATACAGAAATATTGCACGTGTCGATGTACGGTGGTCATTTCACTATTCAAGATGTTATTGTAATGGTATTTGATAAACTTAATTATATGATGCAGATGGATGCACGGATGCGATGGATGTACGGCGAACGACGCAGTTCCGAGTTTATTGCAGGCCTGCATAAATTTCTCGAAGTGGCTGAGGCAAACAAAGTGATAATTTTATGCCTTGTCCATGTGAGAAGTGTCGGAACGTCAGGGAGTACTCTGACCCGAGAACCATTCAAGACCACGTGATTCGGAGAGGTTTCATGCCCAGCTATAATTGTTGGACCAAGCACGGAGAAAGAGGGGTTAGGATGGAAGACAATGAAGAAGAGGAGGATGATGACAACTATCCTATGTTCCCTGAGGAATGCGGTGATACTGTAATGGAAGACGTTGAAGAAGAAGGGTGAACATCGGGCATCAGATGAGCCCGCTGATGGTCTTGGTGGGGTCATTTCTGATGCAAAGCGAGAATGCGATACAGAAAAGGAGAAGCTAAAGTTGGAGGCCATGCTAGAGGATCACAAAAAGTTGCTGTACCCAAATTGCGAAGATGGCAGCACAAAGCTCGGTACCACACTGGAACTGCTGAAATGGAAGGCAGAGACTGGTTGTTCTGACAAGGGATTTGAGAAGTTACTGAAAATAATGAAGCCGAAGCTTCCAAAGGATAACGAATTGCCCGAGACTACATACGAAGCAAAGAAGGCTATCTGCCCTCTAGGATTAGATGTGCAGAAGATACATGCATGCATTAATGACTGCATCCTGTACCGCGGTGAGAGTACGAGAATATGGATAAATGCCCGGTATGCAATGCACTGCGGTACAAGATCAGACAAGATGACCCTGGTGATGTTGAGGCGATGACGAGCCCCCCCGGAAGAGGGTTCCTGCTAAGGTGATGTGGTATGCTCCTATAATACCACGGTTGAAACGTCTGTTCAGAAACAAAGAGCATGCCAGGTTGTTGCGATGGCACAAAGAAGAGCGTAAGAAAGACGGGAAGTTGAGACACCCCGCCGATGGGTCCCAGTGGAGAAAAATCGACAGAGAGTTCCCGACATTTTCAGATGACGCAAGGAACTTAAGATTTGGTCTAAGTACAGATGGCTTTAATCCTTTTGGGGAGCAGAGCTCCAGTCATAGCACTTGGCCCGTGACTCTATGTATCTACAACCTTCCTCCTTGGTTGTGCATGAAGCGGAAGTTCATTATGATGCCAGTGCTCATCCAAGGCCCGAAGCAACCCGGCAACGACATTGATGTGTACCTAAGGCCATTAGTTGATGAACTTTTGCAGTTGTGGTCCGAACCAGGTGTACGTGTGTGGGATGAGCACAAACAACAGGAATTTGACCTACGAGCGTTGTTGTTCGTAACCATCAATGATTGGCCTGCTCTTAGTAACATTTCAGGACAGTCAAACAAGGGATACAATGCATGCACGCACTGTTTAGATAAGACTGAAAGTATACATTTGGGAAACAAGAACGTGTACCTGGGGCATCGTCGATTTCTTCCGAACAGTCATGCCGTAAGAAAGAAAGGCAAGCATTTCAACGGTGAGGCAGATCGCCGGAAGAAGCCTAACCTCCCTGATGGTGATGTTATATATGACATGGTCAAGGATTTAGAAGTAATCTTTGGAAAGGGTCCTGGCAGTCTATCTGTTCCGAATGACGCTGACAACCACGTACCCATATGGAAGAAGAAATCTATATTTTGGGAGCTACCCTATTGGAAAGTCCTAGAGGTCCGGTCTTCAATCGACGTGATGCACGTGACGAAGAATCTTTGCGTGAACCTGCTAGGCTTCCTGGGCGTGTATGGGAAGACAAAAGATACACCAGAAGCACGGGAGACCAGCAACGTATGAAAGACCCATACAACAAGCAGACGGATAAAGGGCGTCAATACTTAAGCAGCTACGCTCTTACCAAAGCAGAGAAGGAAATCTTTTTTGAATGCCTGAGCAGTATCAAGGTCCCGGCTGGCTTCTCGTCAAATATAAAGGGAATAATAAATATGGCAGAGAAAAAATTCCAGAACCTGAAGTCTCATGATTGCCACGTGATTATGACGCAGTTGCTTCCGGTTGCATTGAGGGGGCTTCTACCGGAAAATGTTCGAGTACCCATTGTGAAGCTATGTGCATTCCTCAATGCAATATCTCAGAAGGTCATCGATCCAGTAACTCTACCAAGTTTACAGAAGGCTGTGGTCCAATGTCTTGTCAGCTTCGAGTTGGTGTTCCCCCCATCATTCTTCAATATTATGACGCATCTCCTGGTTCACCTAGTCGACGAGATTGCCATTCTCGGTCCTGTATTTCTACACAATATGTTCCCCTTCGAGAGGTTCATGGGAGTCTTGAAGAAATATGTTCATAACCGTGCTAGGCCAGAAGGAAGCATCTCAAAGGGCTATGGAACAGAGGAGGTCATTGAGTTCTGTGTTGACTTTATTCCTGACCTTAAGCCGATTGGTGTTCCTGAATCGCGGCATGAGGGGAGACTGAGTGGAAAAGGCACGCTAGGAAAGAAAGCACTGATATGTAGGGACGGGCATTCTTTAACTCAAGCACACTACACAGTTCTACAAAGTTCCACCTTCGTGGCTCCGTATATCGAGGAACACAAGAATTATGTACGCTCCAAGAACCCGGGGAGGATGACTCCTGGATTAAAGAAAAACACATGGAGACTTTCGGCAGTTGGTTGCGATTACAGCTCATGAATGACACCACTGTCGGAGATCAGCTCTACTTGTTGGCCGCGTCACCATCTTCGACTGTATTGAATTTCCAAGGGTACGAGATAAATGGGAATACATTTTACACGATCGCCCAAGATAAAAAGAGCACCAACCAAAACAGTGGTGTCCGCTTTGATGCAACAGACGAGAATGGGCAAAAGGACACATACTATGGTTACATAGAGGAGATATGGGAACTTGACTATGGACCTACTTTTAAGGTCCCTTTGTTTCGGTGCAGTTGGGTCAACATGAATGGAGAAGGGATAAAGGTAGACCAGCTGTACGGAATGACAACAGTGGATCTCAAGAATCTTGGTTGTTACAGAACGAACCATTCGTCCTAGCCAATGATGTGGCTCAGGTTTTCTATGTGAAGGACATGTCCTCCAGACCGAAAAAAAGAAAAAAAAGCAAACGAATACATCAGACGATGAGCCAAAGCGTCACATAGTTCTTTCAGGGAAAAGAAACATCGTGGGAGTCGAGGACAAGACAGACATGTCAGCAGATTATGATAAGTTTGATGAAATTCCGCCCTTCACAGTGAAAACTGACCCAAGCATCCCGTTAAATAATGAAGATGCTCCATGGTTACGGCCGAAGCGATCATAGGCCAGGGACATACGCGAAGAAGGGTTCATGGCATTTATGTAAATCAATGTAATGTATTAAACCTTTATGTGATGTGTAGTAATGTATTAAACCTTTATGTGGTGAAAACCATAATACACGAAATGGGAGTTTCCACCTAGAAGAAATGGGTTATATCAGAAGAAAACTCCAACGTCTTACACGCGCTCGAAAAAGTTGGAACAAAACACACGGTTCCCCCTGCATACAGCCCGACGGTGGCTCGTGAGTGCCCGCATATCAAATGCACCGTAGGACGTAGCTAGGGAACCCGAATGTTTTGTGTTTGAGCGCCACTTCGATCCAAGCAGCGGTAAGACGTCTCTGATGATCTACAACCGTCCGGCAAGACATCTCTGATCATCTCTGATGATCTCCAACCGTTTGGAACGGTCGCAGGTCATCAGAGACGTCTTGCCGCTGGTTGCCCAAAGATGCCTCTCCGAGTGACGCTGAAATGTTTTGTGTGAGTGAGTAACCTATCTGAGGAGGGGGCTATATATAGGGTACGTGTGCTTCTTTAGTCCCGGTTGGTGTTTACCAACCGGGTCATGTGGCTCACGAAGTGGTCGTGATGATACTGCTGATCCAACAACTCACAATCCCTCAAAAGAAACACACCCCTGATCCAACGTCTCACAAGCGCTTGAAAGAAACACACGATCCGTGTGCTTCTTTAGTACCGGTTGGTAACACCAACCGGGACTAAAGGCGGGCTTTGCGGGCACGTTTCCTCCCCCAGCGCTGCCCTGGAGGTCTTTATATATTGTCGCCGACGGGGTAAACCCTAATCCACCATTCCTAGCCACGAACGCATCGTCTCCACGAGATGGATCCGCCACGCCCGCCGCAGCGCCTTCTGGATGAGGTCGAGCGTGCTCGGCAGAGCGCGCTTGGGCGCAACCGCGGGAGCCTATCCCGCCGTATGCCCACGAGCCCGACGTGGAGAGGAATGCCCAGCTACCGGCCTCCTGCTCCACCAGGTGTCGCCGCACCTCTACCTGGCGCCGCTGCACCTCCACCAGGCGCCGCCGCTCCTCCCGCGGAGAAGGAGGAGGATGACGACTTCGACTGGAGCGACGACGGGAAGAGGGTTGTGGGTTGCAGATACAGGAGCCCATGGAAGCCTCCTTCCAGTCTGTCCGCGACTACCCTGTCCAGCGAGCCAAGACTTCCTACCAGCTCAAGGCGAAGGAGGCTTCCGAGCTGGATTGGGCGCTGAAAGACTCATCCTCCATGGATCTTGCCCTCCGCCGCAAACGTGCGCGCGAGAACCGGGCGGCCGCCCACGGGGCTGGCTCCTCCCGCCGTTCCCCTAATCCTACGGCCTTCGAGCCAGCAAGTCCGTTTATGTAGAATAATGTTGGTGATGTTGGATCAGGGGTGTGTTTCTTTCAAGCGCTTGTGAGACGTTGGATCATGTGTAATAATGTATTAAACCTTTTATGTAATGCATTCTATGGAATGTATTAAACCTTGATGTGGCTCACGAAGTGGTCGTGATACTACTGATCCAACAGCTCACAATCTCTCAAAAGAAACACACCCCTGATCCAACATTTCACAAGCGCTTGAAAGAAACACACGATCCGTGTGCTTCTTCCTTATTGGTGGGATTCCCTTTAGTCCCGGGTGGTGGCTCACAAAGTGATATCCAACAGCTCACAAGCCTTCAAAAGAAACACACCCCTGATCCAACGGCTCACAAGCGCTCGAAAGAAACACACGATCCGTGTGCTTCTTCCTTATTGGTGGGATTCTCACTATATATATGTAGTCATGCATGGCCTCCATTGGCATAGCACATCTAAACTCATATCTGCAACCTCATCACTCTCCCATGGCTTCCACCGTACCCACTCTAACCTACTTGGAGGCGGAGGCGCTTTGCGTCTCAAACTACCCCTGCCCGCCCGGCTACGACGTCCCCGCCGGCTGGAGGCTGAGCACCGGAGGCGTGCCGGTCCCTCCTGTCCCTCAAGGTTTGGCGGGCCAGGCGGCCATCACGAACCACTACTACCTCGAGCTCACTCCGGCGCAGCGGATGGATCCCCGCTGGCATCCCGACTACCGCCCGACTTGGGACGCCTTCTTCATCAATCGGCGTGAGAGGGCGCTCGACAGGTACGAGGAGGACGGCCCGCCTCCTTCGAACTTCAACGAGGCCGGCCGTCGGCTGTGGTGGAGCGGCCGGACTCTCCAGAGCGTCATGAACTACATCACGGCCGGCGATAACCCCCGCCTGCGCTACCCTCGCTTCCAGTCCAGGCGAGCGCCGCCCGACGACAGCGACGACGACGGCGGCGACTACGACGACTACGAGGACGAGTATTATAGGCCTAGGCAGGAGTATGACTTACCTGAGCCACATCGTTGGTTAGGACAAATGGTTCGTCTATGTACGACGACGATCGTGTAAAATGTTTGTCTATCTACGACGACGATCGTGTAAAATGTATTATTTATCTCTGCATTTCCAACTAATGATCTTTAGCATCTGAATAAGTAATCTGGTTTTGAGTTAGTTATGCAAAAGATAAAAGTTAATGCATTTTTTAATTCAAAATGGCAAAATGGTTAATAGTTTGAAAGTTTAGTGAGATTCAAATTGAAAATGACAATAATAAAGTATGCAAAAGATATGAGTTAATGGCACAGTTGATACATGATGCAAACAGATGTATGGATGATATATTCAGATTCCTTATTTTTCTGATAATAATAAACATATTATTGTATTATTTGGATTTATAATAATAGACATATAAATAGATGGGGTTCATTTTTCTTAGCATTTTGATATATTAATCATAATTTTCTGATAAACAGATTAAAAGTTATTGATTTTACAAGTTTAAATCATTTCCTGGAAATTATATAAAAGAAAACAAAAAATTTCGAAAAGCCCATTAAAAAGGCCTTTGGTCCCGGTTGTTCTTACCAACCGGGACGAAAAGCGGCCCAAAATTGCGCGAACTTCAAGCGGCCCAAAATTTGACCTTTGGTCCCGGTTGTTCTTACAAACCGGGACCAAAGACCCTTTCGTCCCGGTTGGCAAGAACAACCGGGACCAAAGGCCTTTTGTTTATAAGCGCCCGTGTGTTTCCTCTTCTTCCACCTCTGCCGCAGTTCCCCCGACGATAGACGAAGCGCTCTGGCGAAGCCCTGCTCCGGCGATTTTTCGATCTCCGGCGCGGCCCCGCCCTCCACCTCTGCCGCCACCCTGCTCCGGCGCGGCCCCGCCCTCCACCTCTGCCGCCACCCTGCTCCGGCGCGGCCCCGCCCTCCACCTCCTCCGCCGCGCGGATTGACCGGCCGCGGAGCCGCCGTCGCGCCTCCCTCTTGCTCGCCGGCTCGAAGCTCGCCCCTGCTCACCGGCGCGGCTAATCCGGCCGTCCATACGCCGCCACCCTACACCGGCGCGCTCCACCACCACCGGCGCGCTCCACCACCACCGCCGGCCGTAGCTACTCAAGGTGAGTGCTTTTTAATTTTTGTTAGATATGTTAATTGTTAGATATGTTAATTGTTAGGTTATAGAAATTTGTTAATTGTTAGATATGTTAATTTTTGTTAGATATGTTAATTTTTGTTAGATATGTTAATTGTTAGATATTTTGCATTGTAGATTGTAGATTGTAGATTAAAATGTGTAGATTCATAATTTGTTAGATATGTTAATTGTTAGGTTATAGAAATTTGTTAATTGTGTTAATTTGTTAGATATGTTAATTGTTAATTAGGTTACTTTGTTAGATATGTAGCATTGTAGAAATTGCTAGGTTAGTTGTAGATGATTTTTTGTTAGCCATTTGTTAGTGTTAGTTGCTAGGTTAGTTGCTAGGTTTTAGCTATTTTTTGTTAGCCATTTTCTGTTAGCCATTTGCTAGAATTAGTTTTGTTAATGGTAGTTTTAGTTTTGCTATATATTGATGTTAATTTTAGTTTTGCTATATATTGATGTTAATTTTAATTTTAGCTTTGCAAATGATTTTGAAGTGGTAATACATGCTTTTCAGTATATTTTAGCTTGAGTCTTATGTTCTTGAGCTTAATGGCTTTAATTTCTTGATGGTTTAGGGTTTAGGGTCTCCGAGTTCGCCGTCGCGCCCAAGAATCCCCGCCCGAGGTGCTCTGCCGCTCCCCGCCCGAGGTGCTCTTGCAAATGAGATTATAAGGCAGCATATGAAGTTTCTAATTTGTTCTTGCAAATGAGATGATATTGTGTATGTTACACACAAAAATCAAATTGTGAAATTTATAATTTGTGCTTGTCCTAATTAAATTTGAATTTTCCTGTGGCTTATCTCCCTAGTGTGTGTGCACATATGGTCCTAGGCACTGAATAAAAAGGTTGCCAAGTGTTTGCATTATTTTTTATGGCCTTTTCTTATTTTCTTAGTTTTTGTACTGAAAACAAAAGGGCAAAAATGTCCAAATTATTTGGGTTCTACAAGTAATGAGGATCATTCCCTAATTTTTAGTGAATTTTCTGAGGTATGAAAAAGGTAGCTCCTTTGTAAACCTAAGAAAAGGGGATTTTCTGAAAATAAATAAAAGAGTATTTTATTTTAGGTTTTTGGGCAAGTCAAAAATTGTGTAGATGTATCTTGACATATGGAACAAGTTACCCAACTAAAGTTTTGTGCATTGTTCTTAATTTGCAGAAACTATGGAACGAGACGAAAATCAGGAAAACATCCTCGAGGATATAATCCGCGGGCCGGAAGATGTTGGCGATGTCACCTCGCAGTTTCTGAACAACTCCGGTGAGGGAGATGAGTCTCTCAACCGAAGAGACGGCTCCGGTGAGGTAGAACCCGACGGCTGGGGTGGGGAGAAGTCGGCGAGGGAGAAGCCGACGAGGGAGAAGCCGAAGGCTCCGGTGGAACATTAAATGTTGCAAACTCCGGCGAGGTGCATATACATATATTAATGAAGCCGAAGATTGTATTAATTAAGCCTCTGCTGTCTATATACATATATTAACGCTCTTTCTTCTTTTAGCCCTCCGGATCGAGCAAATCTTCTGTAAGGACAAAACGAGGCCCAACCAAAAAGTTGGGCGACCAAGAAAGGTACAGGATCGAAAAAGTCGCTGAAGACGGCACACCGACTGCTCCCCCTGGTGTTAAAAATAAAATGGTAAAGCAATGCGGAGTTCTTGTTAGGGACTACATCCCGATCACCGTTCGAGAATGGCATCAGCCAAAGGAGGGAGGAGTAAGATATGTCGGCGAGGAGGGCAAAGAAAGACTTTGGAGAAAGCTCATGCTTAATTTCACCCTGGCGCCAGAGGTGGATCCAGATGAGGAGGATCCAAATGAGGCAGAAAAGATTGCCCGGAAAAACATGGAGCAAAAAGTCAGGGACTGGGCTCTTAAGAAGATGGCCGAGCTATTCAAGAACTGGAAGAAAAGATTGAACATCGAGTTTGTCCAGAAAAATAAGACTCCGGACTTCGATAAAGGGTATGAGAAGATAAGGGACTACTGGGAAGAATTTGTGGCGTACAAGAAATCGGAGGAAGCTCAGGAAAAGTCTGCAAAAAATAAGGCAAATGCTGCTAAAAAGATCTACCACCATACTATGGGGGCTGGTGGCTACGCTTTTAGCATGCCTAAGTGGGAGAAACTTGAGGCGGACCTGCTGGCTAAAGGGATCACTCCAGAGCCACTCGCATGGATCGAACGGGCAAGAAATTGGTTTTACGGGCATGGGGGCACGTTGGACGCAGAAGGGAAGTGCATATATAACAGAAGACACAAAGATAATCCCCTACTACCCATCGAAGGCATTAGAAATGCAGTAAAGGATGTTGCAGAGAGACGGTTCATTCCCGATAGAGAGGATGACGAGCTCACACGCGCCCTTGGGAATAAGGAACACGACGGACGGTTACGAGGCGTACCAGGCTCCAAGCCCAAGACAATTGCGATTCCCGAGCACAGGAAGAAATTTCCTGATAGAAGCCATCAGAGGAGAAAGGAAAGGGAGGCAATGGAAGCACGCGCTGCTGCAGACCGGCTAAGTAATATAGAAGAAGAATTAAAGCGGCAGAAGGATCAAATTGCCGCACTTAGCCAGCAAGGTACTAGCGGCCAATCTCAGCGGCACATGGTAGAAGCTGCATGCGATGGTACCGGCGGCCCATCGAATCGGAAAAGCAGCGTGGCTTCCACGGAGCTCCAGGATGGTACTGATGATGCAGTCACGGTGGCTCCACTTCGTCGCTACCCAGTGGATGATATCACGGAGAGCACACCTTGTGAGATGCATGTGAAAGTTTTTAACTTAACCATGAAGGTGGCGGTCGGCTATGTCGTACCAATTGGACCTAATCCAACTTACCATTTCTCTCCGGTTCCAAATGGCTACGCTGTTGTCGCGGTGGATGAAGTGATGAAAGATTTTGAGGAGCTGAAGCTGGAACACCCTGCAGGTGAAGATGGGGAGGTGCTTGAACTTGGAGAAGCCAAGAAAGCGACCATTCTATGGCCAAAGGAATTCATCGTGCTTCCGAACTGGCAGCCAAGGCCATCGACTCCTCACCAGTCTCCAGCGCAACAGTCCTCTTCACCGCCTCAGCATTCTCCAGCGCAACAGTCCTCTTCACCGCCTCACCAGTCTCCAGCGCAGCCGTCTCCGCCGCCGCGTCAGCCGTCTCCGCCCACCGCTCGTACTATGAGGGGTAAGCGATCACCGAAACGTAAAAGGTCGACGCCCCTCCCAAAAGTACCTCATAAGAATCTTCCCATTAGACCTTATGACAGGACTGTAGCGGAAAACGCCGCGGAGGTGGCTGCCTACAATAAGACTTTTTTTGCACCAAAAAAGCCCGAGCAAAAGCCGGTATACGATGAAAAATCCAAAAAGTGGGCTGAATCTGCAATCTGACTATGGTCGTGAACTTAGTAAGCTAGCACGTGCCCAGTCTGAGCAGGACAAGGAAAGAAGTGCAAAAAGCGGGAAACAAATTGCCCAGCTCGGACAGCAGAAAAATCAATCGGTCCCCCCGCTCATAGTGTGTTCCGATATCGACAAGGACTTCAGAGCCGATATGGATAAGGACCTGCAATTATTGGACCCCAGAGCCATAGCTGCTGCTAGAGAACATGGTATCACTGTATCGCAGGCCATGGAAAATGCTACCGCCATGGGTATGACTCTTGGTCAACTTTTAGGCTATGAAGAACGCCAATGTTAGAGATAGCACGGAAATATGTCACAGGGGAGTCTATGGTCAGTAATGAGGAGCTCATGCGTCTATCAACACATATGCGAAATCTGCACACTGGTACATGGTGCACACATCAAAGAAGGGCGAAGGAGTGGATTGCGGTGGACGTTCGAGTGGAGCATTTCTTCAAACCTTACAGTATACAGGTTCAAATGACTGAACTGTTTCAGTTATTTAATCAGCGCGCCTCGACAAATCTATCCTCAGTTGCTATTGTATGTAAGTGATTTATTTTCGTAATTAAGTCTCTAGCTCAGCTCGTTCATTGCCTGTATTATATTATCCTGACTATATATATATCCTTTTGTACGCTATTATGTAGAATGAAGATGATGGAATGCAAAGCATCTAGACATTATGAGGTTGGGTTCGTTGACCCATATATCGTTAATGAACATACGTTACGCAATCACCCCAGAGACGTGGAGCATGACCTGACCACCTCTTTAATCAAGCAAAACTTTTGTACGGAAATACTATTTCCTTACAACTTCAAGTGAGTGTTTCTGTCTTGTACATATTTTTATTTGGCTTTCTCGATGTTAAGTGTAATTGATGAGTTATGCATGTCTGCTTTATGTAAACGTCCGCAGGTTCCACTGGATTCTGCTAAGCATTCAAGTTGACAAGTACATAGTTGAAGTCCACGACTCATTAAGTTGGGACCAAGCGACGTGGACCTCAATGAAAGAAATGCTCAATAAGTAATTTCAATCATTATCGCATTATATCGGCCTCTTTCGTTCGTTTCCTGATATCAAGTAATTAATAACTCCTTTGTTCATTTTTTTGCCAAAGCAGGTGTTGGACACTATTCAAACAGAATGTACAAGGTCCATTCAAAGATGAGCTAACTTATATATCGGTGAAAAGTCCGCAGCAGCCACCGGGGAGTAATTTATGTGGATTCTACGTTTGCGAGTTCATTCGCGAGTTGACCTCTGAGCGGAGAACAACTTCTTTGAGCAAAATGCGGGAGAAGCTCGACCCAGAACGGCGCATACGAGCAATTCAAAAGGAATTGGCGGGATTTCTGCTTAGGGAGGTCATCGATGAAAGGGGAGAACATTATGCTGCGGACGATGAACTACATATGTGATCTATCTCTATGTAATTAAATAGTTGTATTCTCGCAAGAGATCAAATATTAATTATATATGCATCAACGTGTACTGTGTATATAGTAGAGCGTATAATATGCATACGGAAACGATGGAGAGCACGTCGGCGATGCGAAGAAGGGGGAGACGACGGAGGCACCAGCGAGAGGGAGAGTGGGCACCGGCGAGAGGGAGAGGGGGCACCGGCGAGAGGAAGACCCTAAGCCCTAAATACAAAAAAAAAACAATCATTGGTCCCGGTTCGTAACACGAACCGGGACCAATGAGTCTCCCCCACGTCGAACCGGGACCAGCATTCGTCCCGATTGGCTAGTCCCGGTTCGGGAACCGGGACGGATGGCCCAACCGAACCGAGACCATAGACCAGTTTTCTACCAGTGTACATACTCTTTAGTTGGCGGCTCCTTCGATTTTACGTTGAGCTCTGACACGAAATGAGGATGACATGACAATATATATGCTACAGACTTTCTGTTGAATTTTGTTTGAAACTTTAACCAAGACGCGATACTCTGCCAAACGTACTTCCCCAGCTGGTACGTAGACGTATCTCTGTCTATCGTGCCCAGAGAGCAAGTGAATTTTGCTGTCCCTTTTTAGTTTTAATCAGACGTGTCCGGTCGCTGTCCGCGGCTAGCTGGCACCCGTGCGCGTGTGTGGTATACGTGCGTCTTTGTGTTTCGTGTATCCGAACAAAATCCCAAAAGCATATGCATGTGCGATCGAGCTCCCCTATAGAATGGCGTAATCCGCAAGAATCTAAGGTAACATGGCCTGCTTGCTTGCTTAAGTACAAGAGGACATAATACGCTTCACACCACACATGCCCGCCGTCTACTACGTACACATGCAGCTGGGAAATACTGCGGAATAACCCGATTCCTACGCACACGGCTCTGCTGATTAAACACATCATATATATGCGCATATGGTAACCTCGGCTAATATATATGAGCTGGACCAGTACTATCTACTTTTGTATCAAGTGGATGTGCTTTGGGATATAGTATAACACATGATCAATTTCCGCATGCACCCAAAAAAAAAAAAAACGCATGCACGCCTACTTTTCCTCGCACCGATCCAGTGGCTAGCGAGAATCACCTTTTATCATCGGCTCAATCGTTCGTCAAGATTACAACGAAGATTATTATCCAACTTTTTATTGACCTTTATTAATTAGTTTCCAACTTTTGTAGCTTCCTCATGTCTGATTTAAAAAAGTAATTAAGGACGAGGTCCATATGTTGATATGTAGTACTATATGCATGCTGCCTCGCGCGCCCTCGTCCTTTTCCTGCCAAAGAAGTGGACTCTATGAATTTCCTTTCATGCCATGCCATCGATATCACTTTTGTAGCCTCCTCATGTCTGATTTAAAAAAGTAATTAAGGACGAGGTCCATATGTTGATATGTAGTATATGCATGCTGCCTCGCCCTCGTCCTTTTCCTGCCAAAGAAGTGGACTCTATGAATTTGCTTTCATGCCATGCCGTCGATATCACTTTCTCCACCCTAGTATATCCGTGTAGCTCGAAAGCTGCATCCATACGGTCTTCTTTTGTAATTAGTTTCCAACTTTTGTAGCCTCCTCATGCATGCGTCCGACCTTAATTCTTTCTTTTAAGCATCTCTTTCTTTCCCCTTTCAGTCTCAGCACTCAAACACCCCGAAAAAGGGCAGTGATAATATGTTGCATTCTTGCGAACGGTGATACCGTACGGTCTGATCTCATATATAATAGCAAGAAATTGTCCCATGACGGGTGCTACTGCCTATATTGCGACTCCAAAATGGTGATAAGAAAGAACCTGTTGTAATATTACTTCAATTTAGTTATATATATATTGCAATTTAGATGGGTAGCATGCATGGAATTGAAGATTCTATGATAGAGGAACACGTATAGACTGCTGGCGAATTGAATTACATATTAAAAAGTGCTTCGTGCCTTTCATCTAAAAATTGCCAATTATGTGAGCTTTCCTTGTTTGTGCTAGTGGTCCAGCAACACAACTCCACCTTGGTGCCTCCCTCAATGCCGCCCGCTGGCGCGTGCCCAAGGACGTGAGTGAGGGCTCACACACGAAATTGACGACATAAGGTACTGCTAGGCAATGTCGCAATATGACCGTAGACGTTGCCAGGAAGGTTTGCCAGAGAGCACCTATGGCGAAGGAGGTCTCGACCCTTTGGTGTCCACGGGCTTCGTGGCTGTCTGGCTCCCACAGATTGGGAGAGAATGTGGGCAGAGAGGATAGAGACATGGGGTCGAATAAGGGAATGACAATTATACATGAAATGAAACTATATTTTTTAGTTTGACATATAGATAGTTTTTGTGGTGAACTTAGGTAGTTAAGAAATGAATAGCGAGTCAGATATAAGCCAAATAAGCTATGTGTACTTACTATGTTATAAGAGTGGAGAATACATAACACAACTTTTCTTTGTGTAACATACATACCAGCTGACAGATTCTTTCTCATCCTCTATCTTCCTTTTTTCTTTGGGAAAAACTGTAGGGGATGCCCCGGCATAAAAGAGCAGATATTTACAAGAGGGGAAAGGACGACAAAAGGTAATATATATGTAACCCCGTAGTTACGTTCAACATAACAGTTAGATAAGATAACAAAATAATACAATTTTGCGTGATTAGTTAGCTATCAGTTTTGGGGCGGGGGTTCAAATTGCCCTACCACCTTTAGCAAGGACATGACAACGGGCAGCATGGCGGGGCTCCATTTCCACGATAACATCACTTTCCATGACCCCCTTTGTTTTCAAAATTTGTAAACAAAAACCTAATCAATGTTTTTTTTTTGCTGGATGTGCATGCATTACTGCAACTTGCACTCTTAGCTCTCATATCTCATCTCTATAATCAACCTAATATAGTGCAAAGCATGGCACCATAGAAAACCATATCACCATATTTTTTCCCCTGCCGCCCGATCAAAATCGAATGGATACTGGTACACCATGTATGATATTTTCCTTACACAATTATGCAACATTCATTACTAGATACTGATACACCATGTATGGTATTTTCCTCAGACGTTTAGGCAACATTATTCATTAATTCATATATATGGTTTTGCATACATAAACATTTTCTTTCACCATTCATGATGCATGATTCATGCTCAAGACCGGTACACATCTAGCTAGTTTACACAAAATGGTTATCGGTACATCCCTTGTCCATCTTAATTATGCTACTAAAATCCTTGATTAATAATGGTCGTGGTTTAACCCAAGGTCCGGCCACCCTAGTTGACAAGACATCGATTAATTAAGAGGGCCCTATCAGCACTAATCATAATTAATCTCCTGTCCCTACGCGATGTGAAACCGCACCTTTTCCTGGCAAAGAAGTGGACTCTATGAATTTGCTTTCATGCCATGCATCGATATCACTTTCTCCAGCCTAGTATCTCCGTGTAGCTCGAAAGCTCCATGCATGCGTCCGACCTTAATTCTTTCTTTTAAGCATCTCTTTCTTTCCCCTTTCAGTCTCAGCACCCAAACACCTCAAAGTGATGATATGTTGCATTCTTGCTAACGGTGATACCATACGGTCTGATCGTAATAGCAACGAATTGTGGTGATCAGAAATAATCTGTTGTAATATTACTTCAATCAAGCTTCATACTATTGCAATATAGTAGAATGTAGATGGGTAACATGCATGCATGGAATTGAAGATTCTATAATAAAGGAACACGTATAGATTGTTGGCGAATTTAATTGCCAATTAAAAAGTGCCTCGTGCCTTTCATCTAAAAATTGCCAATTAACGTCAGCATTCCTTGTTTGTGCTAGCGGTACTGCTCAACCTTGGTGCCTCCCTCAACGCCTCGGTGCCTCCCTCAACGCCGCCCTCTGGCGCGTGCCCAAGGACGTGAGTGAGGGCTCACACACGAACCTGGCGAGATGCGGTACTGCTCGGCAATGGCGCAATTTCACCATACATGTTGCCAGAGAGCACCTATGGCGAAGGAGGTCTCGGCCCTTTGGTGTCCACGAGCTTCGTGGCTCTCTGGCTCCCACAGATTGGAAGAGAATGTGGACACAGAGGATAGAGACATGGGGACGAAAAAGGGAATGACAGTTATACATGAAGTACAACTATATTTTTCAGTTTGACATATAGATAGTTTTTCTGGTGAACTTAGCTATAGTTAAGAAATGGATAGCGCGAGTCAGATATAAGTTAATTAAGCTATGCCTACTTACTATGTTGCAAGACTGGAGAAATACCATGCCAACAAAAAAAAGACAACTTTTCTTTGTGTAAGACGTACCAGCCGAGAGTAGATATTTACAAGAAAGAAAGGTAATATATATGTAACCCCATAGCTATGGTCAACACAACAGTTAGCCAAGATACCAAAATAATACAAATTCGTGATTAGTTAGCTATCAGTGTTGGGGCCGGGGTTCAAATTGCCCTACCACCTTTAGCAAGGACATGACAACGGGCAGCATGGTGGGGCTCCATTTCCACGATAACATCACTTTCCCTGACCCCCTTTGTTTTTTAAATTTGTAAACGTAACTTAATTAATGTTTTTGTTGGATGTGCATGCATTACTGCAACTTGCACTCTTAGCTCTCACAATATATATTCAACCTAATTAAGTACAGAGTATGGCACATAGAAAACCATATCACCATATTTCCCCCCTGCCGCCCGATTCAAATCGGATGGATACTGGTACACATCTAGCTCAAGTAGACCGGTACACATCTAGCTAGTCCACACAAAATGGTTATCGGTACATCTCTTGTCCATCTCAATTATGCTAAATATCCTCGATTAATTATGGTCGTGGTTTAACCCAAGGTCCGGCCACCCTAGTTGACAAGCCATCGATTAATTAAGAGGGCCCTATCAGCACTAATCATAATTAATCTCCTGTCCCTACGCGATGTGAAACCGCACCTTCCATATATATGGTCCCCCACGCACGCATGAGTGTCACTAGTAGTAGTAGTGTAGCACTTTAGCAGCTAGCTGCCGCTAGTGCACAGTTTTCTTCTTAGTTTCTTTCCAACGTCACCATATATGCCCTGTCTGTGCACAGTTTTCTTCTTAGTTTCTTTCCAACGTCACAATATATGCATATGTTTCTATCGACATCGTTGTAATCTCGTCATGCATGTATACATCAAGTACCTGTCTTCCGTACACGACGACACATCAGTGTTCTACGTATTTTTACACGTATTGTCTTTATAAATTAAATGCATATATACAAGTCTTTGCTGATTTATATGCTCGTGTATTGCTGTACTTAATTGTATAGCTTATGCATGTCCACGTGCATACATTATGAAGATCACATGCGTGATATCCACATGCATATGGTCCATTCTCTTCATTTTCGTTTGAAATTCGCATGGTCCATTCGAAATCATTTATCGTATATCCTCAAAGCAGCTAGCGAAGGCTCACGCATAGCTGTCCACATATTGGTGTAGTATCAAGATAAGTATACGTGTGGCCTCTAATGTTTAGTATACGTAGCTAGCCAGCGTTGGACGTGTGCCTAGCTAGTATTCTGCCATGCACGTACGCCAGCGTCTGTTCAGACGTCGTTTCTACGTATCTCCATCGGGTCCTAGGATGTGCGCCGACAAATAAATGATGCCAGCTCTCTGGACGGACTAGCTTTTCTCTTGCTAGCTGCTAACCAACTTCTGCATATGCATGCGCATGGATCGATGGGATATATATCCTCAAGAAGAATGAAACATGTAATTAAATAACCTATGTTGACAACACAAGATTTTTTCACATGAAACTGTTCAATTTCAGTATGACCAACAAAATAAGATTGACCACTACAATTTTTTCTTTCAAAATGGGGGTATTCCCGGCCTCCGCATCAGATGATGCATAAAGCCTAATTGCCATCGAATTATCACTTCTGACCGAAAAACCATCAAACGAGCAATACTTACCGTGAACCAGTTAATTTGGTTAGCCGTCTGTCTCATTTTTTTCTACGTACACATATACATTTTTCTTTCTATTTGCAAACAGGTCTTAGTTTAATTAGGGCCTTGTGTGACATGGAGTATACGCCAAGTGGCACGTACAATGCTCAGTTGAGTTCAAATGCTAGAATCTGTTGGGGCGCAACAGTGATCAGAGAACATATCACATGTACTTGTGGCAAAGTGGGGGCACAATTATTTGAACAATCCACTGTAGCTGGTTGAACCAAGAGACTCTAGTCTTACAACGAGGCAGTGCTCATGTACTGTCAACTATCCAGCATAGTCCGTCTCTTGTCGTGCATTATTCTCTGTTCATATGCGAAACACGTGTTGTTCTAAATATGATGATTATGAGCATGATTTCACCTAATTAATCATTTGTGTGGATGGATGTACATGCGGGGGTATTACTCCCTCCGTCCGGAAAAGGATGTCTTAGATTTGTCTAGATTCGGATGTATGTAGATATGTTTTAGTGTACACATACATCCGAATTTGGATATATGTAAGACATCCTTTTCCAAACGGAGGGAGTAGCTATTACAATATGGACTACATATGGATTAAAAAGAGCGAATATAGACACTAAAACGTGTGTAGATGCATATGAATCTGAGAAAACTGAGAAAAGTTTAAACATCTTATATTTAGCAACGGAGTGAGTATATATGTCAGTAACCCTACTGACCACGACACTACACGACCAGGCGAGGTTGTGTTTGATTTTATGGGTCTTGACCCATTGAGCTTAACAAATTCTGGAAATTTCAAACGCTTATTCAGTTTGGTTGCATGGTATGTACATTAAGTCGGAGTAGGACTAAGTTTAAGTTTAGTTCCACGTTAATGTAGAGAGAGTTGGAGGTAGCTTGTAAGGGCAACTCTTCTATAAAGTGAATGAGAATTGGAGTAGTTCACACGTACTCCTCCTCCACCGGCTGCCACACAATACATCACGTGAATAATATTCAAATTAAAACTCGACTGGGTGGAGTAGACATGTGTGCTTGACACATGCCCTCTTTCTTCCACCGTGTGGCGTTTGCGTTCTCTGTATGTAACCATGCTATAGAGAAGAAAACATACGGATCCAGAACACTCCACTCACTCCCTGTCTAGGCATTGCCTACATATTTTTGCTTTGTTGCTTCAAGTTAGGCATATAAACTTTTTAGCATGGAATTGGGTACATAAACTTGGAAGGACATGTAAAAAACACTAATTTTTAATGTTACTCCCATGAAGTTTCTTAAAATTGGCTGGAATTTTCAACATTAAAGCACCCGAACAAAATGTGATAATTTTACCTCTTTTATGGTGATCTTTCGCCTAGGCCTTTGTTCAACATTCGTGATAAGAATTGTGAACTAATCACCACTTTTTAAGTAAAAATAACTATTTATTATTTTCTAAAATTGTTTAGTGGGAAAATAAAATAATAGTTAAAACTTGTCAAGCATTAAATTTTTTCGTATGGAGTCATATTATGGGTAGATAAGCTTGGAATAAATAGGGAAAGTTAAAACACTAATTTTAAATGATACACCCATGAAGTTGCTTAACATTCAATGCATACTCCAACTCTGAAAACACACTACAAAATATTGTAATAATTTGGTCTATTTTTTGTTGATCTTCGAACTAGGCCTGCCTTTAACATTCATAATGAGGATTGTGAATAAACCAGTACTTTTCATGTTTTTTTGCAATTTCTAGAGCGATCTAATTGCAAAATGAAAAAAATAGTTAAATCTGTCACACATTTTTGTGTGTGATGGAATCTAATATTGGTTTATAAGCTTACAACAAGACCTTACAACTAGTTTGGAACCGTTTGGTTGGAAAAATTACAAAGCAGTTTCAAGACATGGAAAAGTGAAATAGAGAGGAAGGAAAGAAGAAAGATAGGAAAAATGAACTAGACGATTGAACCAGTCCGCCCAACCCATTTAGCCACTCTTGCTGCGCTCTCCACCGACTAATCTAATTAGAAGGCTCCCACCGACTCTGCATTGAATAAAACGGTCGGTATGGCCCAACCCTAGCTCTTACCCTTTTCCTCCATTTTTTTGCGCCTGCGTGAACCCTGGCTATGGCGGCGCGGCGGCTCCCTTCGCCGGCGCAACATGCAGATCACGTGCGCCGCAACGTTGAACGTGGCTTTCTGTTCGGCACAACAACAAACGGTGTGATCGATGGAGAGAAGGTGGTGATGGCGTTGGTGGACATGAGGCGGTGACGACGTCGTAGTTGGAGTGAACCCGTGCACGTTTTAGTTCTTAAGACCAATGCCCGACCAAGGCGTGATGTCAACTCGTCTTTCATGGTGGCACCAAGCTTTTAAATCTCGGTCGATAGACTGACGATGTATCATTTTTGGAGGTTACCGATACAAATGCATCATATTATTTTCACATATTTCACCCAATATAGTTCTATATATCTACCGATATGGCAGATGCATGTCCAGAATGTCCACCGATATATAAAGATATGTTGATGACAATGGTTCTTTCGCAAGAAAAATGATAGAACTAACATTCAGTATATACAATTTCAGTAAACTATCAAAATCATGCATAATGTTATGTGGATACACATTTGGAATGTACTTTTGATGTTTTTTTTAGTGTTAAGTACTTTATTTCTTAATTGGGTAGTTAATAAACTTTGAATAAGATAGTTTTATGCTCAAACATTGACATTATTTACTATTTTGTCAACGATATGGCCTGGAAGGCATATCAATTTTTATAAAAGGAGGGCCCAGCGGCCAAGTTTAAAACGCGGGCCGGCACAATTGCCAAGCGCGTACACCACGCTGCCGAACAACTACATCGACAACACACACACACACACACACTGACTACTCGCCAAACCTTCACCGCTCCGCCTGTAGTAGGCTACCCCAGAAAAGGCCCACTTGTCGCCAGGCTTCGGCCTCCTCCTCCACCTTGGTCATCAATACCGTCAACGAAGGTCTCGCGCCGTTGAAAACGATGTCGTTATGATGGCACTAGAAGGACCAACAAACGAATGCAATTGCGGTCCAAAGGTCGCGCTCGTCTCACCCCGCGATCCTCCGGTGTTTGATCCACTCCACGAGGGTCTGATATGTGTCGGAACCCAATCCTCGAATCTCCATCCACGACAACATCCTGCCCAAACTGTGCACGTAATACACAACCGATGAGCGAGTGGTCAATAGACTCATCGTGTTGGTCGCAAAACGGGTAAGCCGCCAGGCAGGGTAGTTCACGCTAGGCTAGACGATCGTCTATCCAACAACGGTCTCGGATGGGCAGCCACAGAAGGATTTGTACTTCAATGGTAAGGCCCGGCCCGACCATCTCAACCGATCGCCGAAAGAGCGCCGCATAGCAGGAGTGTGAGGTGTATTCCGAGCGTGCACCCCACAACCATTGGAAGCTATCTTCCCGGCCCTGGACGAGAGTAACTCCGACCAATGTGTCGGCAAGGTCAAGGAGCTCCACAATGGCTGGCGTGCCCATGTCTGGCGAGACGTCGTCCAGTCAAGAGCCCCAAGGCCCTCATTGACCATCCGGGATCTCACGGCCCTCCTTGAGATTGCCACGAGAAGAGGTTCGGGGCAAAGTCGCGGATCCGACCCACAACAGCCACCTATCAGTCCAAAACAAGGTCGACCTCCCATCTCCTAGTACGAGGGAGTGGCGGGCTGTAAGATCCGTCTGACCTATTAGGTTGAACTCTCGCCACGGCTTGTCAGGGGCGGTCCTCTCCAGCCATAGCCATCTAACCCTTAGGGTCTGGTTCATCATGCTCAGGTGGAGGATGCCAAGTCCACCAAGCTCTCTGGGCATAAATGCTCTCTCCCACGCCACAATGCAATTAATGGCCACCATGTACATCCTTGTGCCCCTTCCATAGGAAACCACGCAAGTCCTTCTCGATACCGGTGAGGGTATTTACCGGCACGTCCAGCGACATTAGGGCAAAAATCGAGAACGCCGAGAGAGTCGTGCGGATGAACGATAGCCTGCGACCCGTGTTCATCAAAAACGCCCCCTTGTAATATCACCAGTTTTGTTAATTGGGTATTGTTTGATGTGGGATTTTACTACGCTCAAGCGACAGGAATTACTAACTATATTAAAGCTGGCCGGATCGGCGGCCTCGCAGCACCCCGGGCACTGTTTGGTACTGCAGAAATGAACAGTGTTCAACAGTGCTCGGGTGGGTCCCACCTGCCAGCGTCACGTCGCGCGGTCATTTTGCAAAAAAGCGACAAGCGAGCCCAGATTTTGCCCCACAGAGCTCCACTTTTACGAAGGGAAGGACCTAAACGTAATTCGGCCAAATCTCAGGGACCTCCGTGTAAAACGGCCCGCAGACCAGCCCTTCCCCTCTCTCTCTCCCCGCGCGAGCCCGCGGCCGGCGACGCCGCCGGCGCGCATCGCCGCTGCCACGGCCCTCTCCGCTCCAATCGCGACCCACGGTAGGCTCGCGGTCGCCGCCCCTCCCTCCTCCCAGCCCTGCGTGGCGGCACGCCGCATCGGCGGCGGAATCGCCGGCGCCGTGCCGCGGCTTCCTCCGCCGCTTCCGTGCGACGCCGGCGGCATTCCGGCGAACAAGAAGCGGCGGCACCGCCACGTCCGAGCGCGCCGCGTCGAGGCGCATCCGTCGCGCGCACGCGCGCGTCTCGGAACGCGCGGACGCGTCGCCGGCGCCGGCGCCGCCGTGCTCCGCCCTGGCCGCAGTGGCCGCCGATGACGGCTGACGTCAGCACGACGTCATTTGCGGCCCCACGTGTAAGTTTTTTTTTTACAGAAAAATGTTTAAATTTGCAAAATCAATTACTTCAAATCTACCCATCAGAAAAATATGAAAAAAATATCAAAATAATCAGAAGAATACATGCTATCTATTTATGGCAAAATACATTTATTTTTGAATATTTTAATTTGCTAAATAAACCTTTGCAAATTTTAAAATACAGCTCCAAATCAATTCGAACCAAATTCAAAAAGAAAAAAATGGAAAACAAAATAGCCATTCCAAATAGTTTGGGACCTTATCCAAATTATTTCAAATCTAATTTACATCAAGGCAGGTGGGCCCCACTGCCTGACACAAATTCCAGAAAAAGGAAAACAAATTACAAATTAAGTAGCTTTAAATTTACACACCATGAAAATGCAGAAAAAGTAAAGCAAAATGGAAAAATAAAATAAATGGTGTCTACATACGCCATACGATCAAAATTTTAAATTTAAATGTTTCTAAAATTTTAAATAACCCCCAAAACTTAACGTTCCGTAAATGTTAGAAGAATTATAATCTGAATACCTTCCCAATTTACCGAGTTTTTGAAATCCAACCAGCTTTTAAACGTAAACTTTTTTACAATCCCAGTAATTTCCAAATTTGAAGAACTTTCAAATGCAAGCGCTGCCAAATTTAAAGTATTTCCCCTAATTACACTGAATCAGATTTGATGAATGCTCACAAATTGCATTCTCCCTAATTATATCTCGAGATATTCGAAATGACAAATTGCTTCTTTTCTTTTACATGTTTTCATTTTTTTTTCTAATCTCTTTTCTTTTTCGTTGCCTTCTCCCATGGTCACCAAGCTTACATATTTACTGACAATTCATCTCCTTACAGATTTCACATTTCAATTTGGAGCCATAGTTGATGATTTCAATTGTACTAACATATTTAGAGGTAATATAACTTAAAACTCTTTAATTATGTAGTTAAATTTTAAAATGCATGCCTTCATAAATATTTAAAGAAAATGCAAATTCATTTTCTCTAATTACGGAATGAATTTTTAATTGAACTTAATGCATGCTCACACAATATATTCTCACTGATTGTTGGATTAAATTTGCTATTTAAGAAAAACCTTAAATACATGATATGAACCAAAAAGATTAATATTTAGAAACGATACTATAAATGAACTTCTTACAATTATGCAGCTGAATCTAATAACTGTTCATATTGAACTAACCTTTCTGTAGTTTGACAGTTAAATTTACATAGATGAACAAACATACCACACAATTCGCGACAAAAAATAATTGCTGACTACTTATGACATACAATCCAATTTCAAATATGACTATTTAGAAACTACAAAGCATTTTTTAGATGCGCACATTTCCAAAATTGAAATTTACCACGCGAGCACGACATATGCCGCGGGGAGAAAATCAAAACTATCGCAACAATACAAATTTCGAAGTATAAACACTTTTTTTTAACAGTAAACTTTATTTGCATTCCCAATTTTTTTTAAACAGTAAACTTTACTTGCATTCCCAATTTTTCGTGATCGATTAGTTAACATGGTGGTCAACCGTATTATGAAAAGCAGGAAAAAATCATTGGGTTGCTAAATTCTGTATCAATCCATGAAAAAACAAAGTATACGACAACGAAAAAGACCCTCTTTAACCTGAATTCTGATTAATTGGATATCCCGCATGAGGAATTGAAGAAAGACGCAGCGTATTATTCCAGGGAGTCTTCAAAAGGGTTCAGAGCATGACATCAGTTGTTGACCCACAACTCAGAATTCTTTTTTCCCAGCAACAATTCCAGAAATTGGTAGAATTCCGGCAAGTGGGCCTACTTTAGAGTTTAGGGTTTGAATGTTTGAAATTCAAAGTTTTTCACGAACTAAACAAAAAAAACGACGACTATTTACATCATTTGATGAAGGTTCAGGTTTAAAATTGTTAAGATTTCCAATGCCTTCCAACACTTACCATTTAAAAACCACTAAAAAAATCACATACGAACAACTTCTAACAATTTAGAAATTCAAACAATTTGTAAATGTAAACTTCTCCTTTATAATGTCGATACATTTAAATCCAAACAAATTTTGAATGCGCACAGCTTCAAATTCAAATTTCTCCTACCCCGGTGTTCAGAAATATCACAAACATATCAACATTGACACCAAAAAATAAACATTAACTATTTATTCCATATGATCAGATTTCTAATTTGGAAACTTCAAAATTTTCAACGGCTTCCGGATCTGAACATTTGAAGAACAAAAAAAAAACATACAAACAGCTACCCACTTTCACCAATTTTTGAGATTCAAACAAAGTATAAATCAAACCTCTGAATATATCCGTTGGAAAAATACAAATAATATAGCAAAACAATCAGAAAAATACATACAAGCTACTTGTGGTAAAGAATTTTTTTGGAATATTCAAATATTGTCACCATTTAGAGGTAATTCAGATGCATCTTTCCTAAAATGAATTAAATATTGCTGCTGAAATACAAACATATTCGATCATTTCGACCTACTAAATATTTGAACATTAAACAAAATGTATAAAAAATGCTCACGAAAAATGCCACCTGTTCAAATATTGTCACCATTTAGAGGTAATTCAAATGCATCTTTCCTAAAATGAATTAAATATTGTCGCCGAAATTCAAACATATTCGACCATTTCGAGCTACCAAATATTTGAATATTACAGAAAATGTATCAAAAATGCTCACAAAAAATGCTACCTGTTCATACCAACATAAAAAATATGTTTGCAAATACCAATTTGGCCAACATTTGTGCGAATATTCCGATATTCCATATAATATATCGAAAAGACTAAAGGAAAAACTCTACATATTTACAACAAAATACAAATATACGTGAATATTTCAATTTGGCCAATATTTCCACACCATACAACTAAACTTTCCCCAAATGTGGATTCACATTCAAATGGATTTCTCTGACTTCAATTAAATATTGACGTCGAAATACAAACATGTTTGAACATTTCAATCCGCTAAAAATTTGAAAATTCTACAAAATACTTCGAAAAATCTCAAAAAAAAAATCTACCTTCCCATAACAAAATAAAAACCTGCTTGAACATTCCAATTTGGCCAACATTTTGTTTAGCAGAAAAAATATTGTACAAAAAAAATTATTCACCAAGGGCGTGGCGTCACGCCACGCCAAATTCAACTAGTGCATGTAATATCACCAGTTTTCTGTTCATGTGCCCGGAATTACACACAGATTCGCAATTGTCCGCATCAACATGGTGAGCATAATATATAATCGATTCGACCACGAAAGATATCTGGGTAAAATTAAGTAAGCCATGCATGTATATGTACGAGCGTACACCGAAAGGTACTTGCAGATGCCTCCAGAAGCCTGTTTATGTGTTGCTTTCGCTCCTAGCTTTGGTGCTCCCCACTTGAATGTGCTCTCGTACGACGTACTATATATGTCTAATACGACCGATCGATTTCCGGTCGATCGTACGCCATCGTCTTCCGATGCGTACGTGCTGCCACTGTAGATTAATTTTCAGCTTGATGTTACTTAATTAGCCAGCTCGATCGATCACACTAGCTTATCCTGTCGTTAAGCGACGATTAGCGTCTGCATCTGGGGCCTGCCGTACTCTCAGGGGAGCAGACAAACACGCAGGCACACCTCTAAACACGTTGTTGATCTGTTGCTTTTAGTTAGTACAACACCTGAGCAGAGCAGCATCGAATATTTGTGTGTAGAGTGTTGTGGTTAGGTCGGAGATGATGATGTAGTACTACCACTGTTAGTTCTGCAGGACTCATGTGCAGTGGCCGCATCTTGATTCTTGAACGGAAATCTCCTATTTTGGAAATGAGAGTGAAAATCATGATGTAAAACATTGAAAGAAACTCATACATGGTGTACAGAAGAGCAACTGTAGCACGTACTGTTGTAGCACGGACCGATGCTGAAAGCCCTACCGCCACCGATTGTGGCGGGAACCAATGAATCAGTGGCGGTAGGGCTTTCAGCATCGGTTTCAATTCACCGCCGCCAAGCTGACCACACGCCCGACGGCCGACGTGCCGCGCCGTGGCCCGACGTTGTAGTATATATATGCCAATCAAGTGATGATGATATTTCTCAATGTATTGATAAGTTAACTACATCATCCTTGGACATTCTCAATGATATGTACTATCGAATACGTGATTCAGTTGTGAAACTCAATATAGCATGACGCTTATTCTAATTATCCCAACTCGATAAGAATATGAGGACGCATATCCTTGATTGGTATACGACTCGGCTGATGACTTGGTTTCACAAGTCATGAGCATGGTAATGTCAATCTGATAGTATTGACATTGGTAAAATAGTTTACCAAGTCGGACTGGTCCATTGAGACATAGTGAGTTGTTGCTCTTTGTGAGTTTGAATTATAATGTATATGCAACATCCTTAGACCTGGGGTCGTCGCATCAGCCAAGTTGTGTATCGGTTTAACTTAGGGCCCACCAAACCTTACTGCGTATCTGGGTTGTTACAAAGATAGATTTTGGATCGGTCGGGAATTTCTCCCTCCACTCGGAGAAATATTGCCTAGACCCTCTCGAGTCATCTGATTCAGAAATCATTACAATGCGACTTAGTTAAGAGTTAACCGGAGATTCTGGATTAGTGGCGGGATCAAGAAGAGAGCTTAAGCAATCACAAGAATGATAAAAGCACTCGCCTTGGACCTGACAAGGTATATCGTGAGGCAAAGGGAATAGAGATATTCCACATTGTTAGGATTTGTCAAGATTGACTTTCCGTCACTCTGGAGTTGGCACGCTACTAGAAGCCGCCGTCAGTTATCGATTTAAAAGTAAAGTGTTCACTGGTAACTTAAGTTGTATTGAGTGGCCGTGAATCTACCGGGTCACACTTAAGGGGACATAATCAGCTGGATGTGAATCTACATGGGTTGGTCGGGGACTCGCGAGGACGTCTCCTCGGCCACGGATGCGGTGCTGGCCTAGGAATTGGACCTGCAAGATGCAGTGGTCGCCGCTCCACCGCCGTAGGAGTTTTACGGCCACTCCTTCCAGTGGATTTATTATACATATTGGCCATGTTGAAATATAAATATACTGCCTGTCCCTTTCCATCAATTTGAACTTTTGGTATAGATGGCTAGTGCAACAATTCTATATGGTATGTGAGCCAAGAGGTTTCAAGTTTAAGACCCTGCTAACGCAGTATTAGAAAAAAGAAAAAAGATTCTGCGGCCTGCATCGAACCCACGCTAAGGACTAAAATAGCCTATACGTGAGGTGGGTGTTTAAATATAAATATACTGCATGCCCATTTCCATCAGATCGGACTTTTGAGATAAATGTCTAGTGCATAAATTCTATAGGCCAATTTGAGGAAGACAAATTGACAAGTGGCACACCAGAAATTTACGGAAAAAAACCCAATCTTTGGAACAGTAAAAACATACGTCAGCCCCGAATGTTTTCCGTTGTGCCACGTCAGCCTTTCATTGGGTCCCACCTGTCAGAATCATCATTAGCTAGCTTTGCAGTGGTGTTAGTGTTATTTGAAAAATTGTTACACATAGTCTTTTCTTTTTTGTTACGAAACACAATTGTAGAATTTTGTAATTTTCTCGAATCATGTCAAATTACAGTTGGAGAGTAGTTCATTTGCATATACATATGAGAAATAGAGGGGAAACTGTTTTACTAAAGAACTGCTTTTCAGCACCAATTTTTTCTAGTATATGTGATAGAGTTCCTTTAACCATTTCGAAATATTTTGTGTGGACCACGTCCGTATAGAAATCGGCTAATTTACCGCCTGAATTCGATTACCAGTGCATCATCAACGGGTTTGAGTTTTCGAGGGTCAACACTCGCATGTAAGAAAAAATCAGGAGTACCGCTCGATCATCAAGTGGTTTGAGTAATGGAGACGCGCGGCCAACACTGACATGCAAGAGAACTCCAGGAAAAGAAGGGGGAGGAGAAACATCGATCAATGATGAGATGGCATCAATCACCGGCACTGAGAATCGGCATGGCGAGTTGACGTTATCAAACCATATCATATCTCGTAGCTCGATTTGCTCAACGCGCCGGCGCATATATTTAATCGGTGATTAGACTTGGGTATGGAACCATATATCTTCTTCGCTTTTTTGTTTCGGCCTGACGACGGTAGCGCTGGCCACTACTGTCGGTCCGAGCACTTGGTTAGTTAAAATATGTGTAGAGCCACACCGCCATTGATTGAAAATAATAATCACAGCTGCTCTTTTGGAGTGTCTATGCATCATGCATATGCTCGACTAACAGCCATGTTGGACTTCTCAAGGCACCCTCATTTTGCCAATTATAGCATTGAGAGTTAGTCCAACAATACATAGGTAACACAAACTTGGCAATTGGCATCATTGGTTTCTTCACTTCAACTATTTTCCTATTATTATTGTGGTGCTGTCACTTGCTATGTACACAATATTAATATTGTAGGGACCTGCTTGACTCAGACCGCGTCGGCCTATAAGATCGAGATCTTGAGGGGGTACTTTACTATGAATATAAACAACCAAACAATTAAGCAAAATACATAGTACCTCTTTGATACAAAATATAAGTTTTTTTAGACTATGACGCCGTCATCAAGATGCTACTTTGACCATTCACTTGATGTATGCAAACGTATTGCGTCACATATGTACAAAAGACTATACATTAGGAAATCATATTTCAGAATGTGCTGTAATGTGTCATTCATGTCCATGCATGCGTACTTGTGCACCGACAGGAAGAACCAGCAAAGCTCGAGAAACAATCCCCCAAAGAATGAAAAGAAAAGGCTTCTCCACTCATGCCCCTCCAATCAACGCAAAAAGTCTCTTCCAAGATTCTCATGATATTCATCATGACTCGCAAAGAAGAACAGATCGTGCGATATATGCACGAGATTGTTTCCCTGATCAGTAGGGTAGTAACCTTTCTCCAGTTTAATTTGACTGCCAAGTGTCTAGTCAATTAAATTTTACATTCTAGCTATGGAGAAAAATAGGATGAAGCGTAGATAAGAATGGTGTAGAATCCTAGCTAGATATATGGCTGGCCGCTTGAAGATTCTGAACAAACAGAGCCGTGATATACTGGAAAGTAGATAAGATAATAAAGTGGTGCGCACTAGCGAGTTAGAAAGACTTCTTGATGTTTCAATGTGGACCACGTATGAAATTGAGTGGCACGCTGAACCGGATTCAAATCACAATACCACCTGCTTTGGCCTGTTTTCTGGGTAATTTTCAACAGCAGAATGTGAATAATGACCACGCATCACAACTGAGCAGCGAGAAATTAATTATTTTTTAAAATAACGAACTCTCTCTTCGTCGTTTTTCATTATAGAAACCGCCAGTGATTATACAAGAGACCCAAAAGAAAAGCAACAAAAAAGAGAAAACTATCATCAGCTGCACAAGCATTACAGCAAGACCCTAAGATTACAAGTTTTTTCCACCACCAAACTTCGCACCAAAAACAGACCAATATCATTTCAAGCAAGAGAACATTTCAGTTCATGAGCCTCATCACCGTAGGAGCCCAGCCATGCGAAGAAGCGAAGATTTCTCGCAGGACCATTTAGATCTTCATGACGCCGTCTTCAACCTTTTCTCGATTTTGACTTCGCTGCAATATCGCCCACACGAGTTAAGGACGTTGCAGAGCCGGCAAATGACAACTGCAGGATCATTAGGAAATTTTCTGTTAAAACAAGCATAGTTCCTAGTTTTTCATAAGGTTCAACACACTGCAACACCCCTCCAAAGACAAGATTGCGCTGAGAATCTTGGAAGGAATCAATCCAATTCCCAGCTAGATCAACAGCACTGTCATGAGGTTTAACCAGGTTGAAGACACACATAACAGTTTGCCAGACCAGGCCAGGCAAAGAGCACTAAACTAAGAGGTGATCCACCGTTTCTTTCGGGGAGCAGAATTGACAGTGGCAAATTGAACCTTAGATACTCAGACGTGTCAAATTTTGAGGATTTTTTTCAATGACAATAAAAAACTCATTCAGAGCTCTGGTGGACCTCTGGCTCCAAAACGAGTGCTACACCTACGTACTGTACCTTTCAACGTAGCCCCATCGTCTTTCTGGAAGAAAGAAGGGATGTACCTTCAGCGGGGCCGTGATCAAGCAGGCTAATTAATTTAATTAATCACATGTGCATCACTGTTGCTAACCTGCACGGCTGTATGTAATCAATAGATTTATTGCATGCCCATCATCAACCAATAATCTCAGCCTTAATAAAGGCCGGCTGCACTATTAATTTGGGGTCCTACTGACTAATTAATTTGATCCATGGAACTGGTATCAGCTGGTTCTTGTCTGCTGTCGACTGAGCTGAGTGCCTGCCGCATCTCCAAAATTAGTTAATGTATCAGTTAGTGATAAGTAACAAGAAATTCAAGTTAAATCGATTAACTCTTCTGCCGGAAGCTAGACGGATTGATTGATTGCTTCACGCCATGTGCACTGCCGACGGCATATATGTTTCTTAATTCTTGTCACCGCTTCTTTTGGTATCTAGTGTTTTCCTCACTATGCGCGCCAATGTCATCATTGGTTTAGGCCAAAGCTTCGTCCTGAGAGACCGCCCCTCCTCTGCTCTACCTCGTTGACGTCGTCGGCTGGCCGGCGGTGGCAGCGGGGCCTCCCCCATTGTTGTTTCCCCTGATGTGCGCTACCTCCACCCTTTCCCTGCCTCTGCTTGACGACTGTTGCGTCTCCAACATCTGATGCCATACTCCGGTCATCCATGTGGTGCTGATGCGCCCGATCCAGCGCGGTTGGTTTGCTGATCCGGCCGAAGTTGGTCTCCCGCCATCGGCGTTGGCCACTCTCCTTGCTCGGTGCATGTGGGTGCTGTCAGCTTCATCTTAGTCTCTGTTCTGTTCATGCCGTCATCGCGGTACCCCTCTCCCACAGAGCCTCGACCCGTCAACAATGACGGGGCAAAACTTGACGAGGGTCCTTTAGTGACTCGCCTCTGGACCAATCCGCACAATCGGGTAGTTTCCCTTGCTCGGTGCCCACTAGCCCTTTTTTAGTAACCGCTATTGCCCACTCTCGCGCTTATCCCACGAAACGTTGCCCAGGATGTTTTCCGCCTTGTATTCCGAATGATCTTAGCTTGAGACCGGTCCTCTTTACTGCTTAGCTATGTTAATGTCATGTTGGTGTCTTGTATACAGTGAGGTCTTCAGTTTGTGAAGAAGTGCCTGAGTCTACGGGGTAGTCTCGATCAGCGATGTGCCACGGAGGTACCGATGTTATTCTTTCAACACCTAGGTATCTTTACTAGGCCACCGAAGAAACCCCTTGAGCTTGAGGTTGCCCAATTTAGTAGGCCACTACAGCGTCGACGCCCTTGAGCGTTGTTTCCTCCTTGGAGGCCCTGCTTTGGAGGTCCTCCTCCACTTGAGCCACGAAGTTCAGTATAGTTCAGCGGGTTTGAAAATGATGCCTTTGGAACTGTAGGTTCTATGTAGGTTCAGACTGGATTCGGAATCGTCTGAAGCATCATACCTGTTACATGGTAGTGCTTGCTGTTTGCAGGAGCAACCCCTGTTCAACTGAAGAAGCGTGCGAACAATCGAATCAAGCAGCTCTTGTTCGGTGCTTAGCGTTGTTTTGCGTGGTCTTGTAGCTTCTACGTCTTTAGTTGTCGACCTATGCGCTTGTATTTATCGCTGGTATCCACAGTTTGTAAGTGGTATGCCTCGTACTCTTGGCCGGTTGATGGCTTCGTTCGTTCAAAACTCCGCTTGTTTCGAGAGCCTTCCGTCTATTAGGTAGAATACCTGTTCATGTATATTGTACCATGTTGTATACGTGTTGTACACGTTTTGTGAATATAAATACAAGAGCCAGCCGTGGGGCAAACCACGGCAAACCAATCTCGTGTTTCAACTTGGTATCAGAGCGATCGCTCTAGGGTTCCTCTCAGCTGCGCCTTCCGCCGCCATGGCGTTGACGTCCTCCTCCGCCGCGCAAGCTTCCGCCGCCGTCGGCTCCCTTCCGACCGGCGAGTCCTCCACCATCACGGTCCGACTGGATCGGAACAATTTCCTGCTGCGGAAGACGCAGGTCATCCCCAACCTCACTGGATCGGGACGCCTTGGATACATCGATGGCACCCTGCCCGCGCCGCCACAGACGATCATCACCGGCACCGGCGCGGATGCAAGAGTCGATGTCAACCCCGACTGGATCGCATGGAACCGCGTGGATCAGCGCGTCTTGAGCGTGCTGCTCGGGTCCATGACTGAAGATATTCTCGCCCAGATGATCGGGCGCAATACCTCCGCCGCCGTGTGGAGCTTTCTCTGCTCCATGTTCTCCGCCCAAGGACGGGCGAGCATGCGCGCCTTCCGCCGCAAACTGGCGACGACGAGGCGGAACGACATGGGAGCGGCCGACTACTTCCACCTCATGAAGGGCTTTGCCGACGCCATGGCCACCGTCGGATCGCCACTTCCCGATGATGAGCTGATCGACTACATCCTCGCCGGGCTGGGCAGCGCCTTCGCTCCGCTCCAGGCGTCGCTCAATGTCTTCTCCAACACAAACCCTAACGCCACCATCCACCTCGCCGATTTTTATTCCATGTTGGTTTCGCACGAGGCTATGCAGGATCAGCCCGGGAGCGACTTCGACTTCTCCTCGTCCGCCAATGCTGCACGGCGTGGCGACTACGGCCGAAACAATGGTGGCGGCGCCTACGGCCAGAACAACGGCCGTGGAGGTCCTCAGCAAGGCGGCGGCTACGGTGGTGGTCGCCAAGGAGGCGGTGGCCATCCCGGTGGTGGCTACCAAGGAGGCGGTGGAGGCTACCACAATGGTGGTGGCTATCACGGTCACGGCGGTGGCCAGCAAGGCTACCAGCAAGGTTACCAGGGCGGCAATGACGGTGGTGGCTTCTACGGCCAGAACGGCGGTCGTGGAGGCGGCCAAAACGGTGGATACGGCGGTGGCGGCCAGAACGGGGGCCGTGGCGGTGGCCGTGGCGGGCGCCGTCCTCGCCCGCGCTGCCAATTCTGTGGCATCTGGGGTCACGAGGCACCCTCCTGTCGCAAGTTCTTGAACGGGGATGCTCCCCGCTCCGGCAACGCCGTCTCCACCAGCCAGAACCACCCTGAGTATCAACCTCATTGGCTAATGGACACCGGCGCCACGGATCACCTCACGCATGACATGGAGCGGCTTCAAGTCCATGAACCATATCACGGGCGGGATCAAGTTCAAGTCGCCAACGGTGCAGGTCTGTCTATTTCGCATATTGGGCACTCTCGTTTAGCTGGTTCTATGCATTCCCTTCATCTTAGAAACATTCTCCATGTTCCTCATATTAGCAAGAATTTGCTTTCTGTTCATCGCATCGTTAGTGATAACAATGTCTTTATCGAATTTCATCGTGAATTTTTCTGTGTTAAGGACAAGGCCACGAAGAAAATCGTCCTTCAAGGTAGAAGTCAGGGGGGTCTCTATCCGGTTCCGTTTCATCGGGCGTCTTCTTCTCGGCATGCTGCTGCTAGTATTAAGCTATCCCCTAGGCAATGGCATCATAGGCTTGGTCATCCATCGAATAATGTAGTTCAAAGTATTGTTAAACATAATTCTCTGTCGTGTTCCTCAGATTTTGATTCATCAGTGTGTGATGCTTGTCAACGTGCTAAGAGTCATCAATTACCTTATAGTCACTCGCATCGTGTTTCCACTGCACCTCTTGAACTTGTTCATACAGATGTTTGGGGTCCTGCGTTGCCCTCATCTGGCGGATATAAATATTATGTTAGTTTTGTAGATGACTACAGTCGCCATTGTTGGATTTACTTAATTAGACATAAGTCTGATGTTGAGGCCATCTTCTACCAATTCCAAACTCATGTTGAGCGTTTCCTTAACACTAAAATTCGTGCGATACAGTCCGATTGGGGCGGTGAGTATCATCGCCTTCATGCTTATTTCCGTCGCACGGGCATACTTCATCGTGTGTCATGTCCGCATACCTCGCAGCAAAATGGCATTGTTGAGCGTAAACACCGACACCTTGTCTAGACACCATGCAAGAACGCATTGGATACATCGAGCTGGTGAACCGGCCAGGCGCGGGAGGCGGCGAGCTGTAGGACAGCTCGAATCGTGCCCGGTTTGACAACCGGGGCGAAGGTGTCGGTGAAGTCCACGCCTGCTCGCTGTCGAAACCCGCGTACCACCCAGCGCGCCTTATGGCGCTCGAGTGAACCGTCGGGGCGAGTCTTATGCCGAAAGACCCACTTGCCAGTGATGACATTGGCGTTGGGGGGTCGCGGGACAAGCTGCCACGTGCGGTTGCGCTGTAGGGCGTCGAACTCCTCTCGCATAGCGGCAAGCCAGTTCGGATCCCGAATGGCGGCGCGAGCGGAGGAGGGCAGCGGCGACGGAGTCGACGTAGACGGGGTCGATGTAGACGCGGCGTAGGAGAACGCGGGGTCGGTGTAGCGGGGATTGGGACGCCGAGTCCCAACCTGAGCACGGGTGACCGCACCGGTGAGGGGTGCGGCCGCAGCGGGGGGAGCCGAGGCAACCGGCGGCGCGGAAGGCTGGCCGGGCGTCGACTCGGAGGGCGCGACGGGGGGTGCTGCCGGGGCCACGGTGGGCGCGGGCTCAGCCGGGGCCGTAGAAGGCGCGGGCGGAGCCGGGGGCGCGGGCGCAGCCGGAGCCGCGGCGCTGCTGGAGGAGTGTACCTGCTGAAACGGGAAAACCAGCTCATCAAAGTAAACATGTCGCGAGGTGTACACGCGATGGGACACGGGATCATAGCACCGGTAACCTTTGGTGTTAGGGGGATAACCAAGGAAGACACAAGGGACCGACCGTGGAGCGAGTTTATGAGGAGTGGTGGACGCGGTGCTAGGATAGCAAAGACACCCGAAGATCCGAAGATCGTCGTAGGATGGGGGTACACCGTAGAGGAGCTGGTGAGGGGCATAGGTCCAGCGAACACGACAGGGACGGATGTTAAGGAGGAGCGTGGCGGTGGCGAGAGTGTCCGGCCAAAACCGAGGAGGGACGTTGGAGTGGAACAACAACGTGCGGACACAGTCGTTAAGAGTGCGAATGACGCGCTCAGCACGGCCATTTTGCTGGGACGTGTAGGGGCAAGTAAGACGGAGGACGGTGCCGTGAGACGCGAGGAGGTGGCGGACAGCAGCGTTGTCAAATTCTTTGCCATTATCAGTTTGTAGCGCGAGGATGGGACGACCGAATTGTGTGGTGACATATGAATAAAAATTGGTGAGAGTGGCGAGAGCGTCGGATTTACGACGGAGAGGAAACGTCCACACATAATGAGAGAAATCATCCAAAATCACCAAATAGTATAAATAACCCGTGTTGCTAGCAACCGGGGACGTCCAAACATCACTATGCAACAACTGAAACGGAAAAGTAGATATAGTGGTAGACTCGCTAAACGGGAGACGAACGTGCTTGCCGAGACGGCACGCCTCACAAGTATGGTGTTCGGCCTTATTACATGAAAAGAAAAACTCTGTAGAATTTGGTGCAGGACGGTGGAGTTGGGATGACCGAGACGAGCATGCCAGAGATCGACGCTAGCGGCAAGGGCGGCTGGACGGGTGGTGGCGGTGGTGTCGGTGGTGGAGGAGTGCACCGGGTAGAGCTCGTCCGGACTATCACATCGGTGGAGAACCATCCGTGTACGGGCGTCCTTCACAGAAAAACCAACGGCGTCAAATTCAACAGTAATGGGATTCTCACGAGTAAGACGACGAACAGAAACAAGATTTTTAACTAAGTTAGGGGAGACAAGGACATTAGACATGGTGATAGGGGTAGACGTGGAGGGAAACGACCTATGACCGACATGTGTAATGGGTAAGGAGGAACCGTCACCGACGGTGATGCGAGTAGAAGTTTGAACAGGAGTGGAAGACGTAAGGTTACCGGGATGATATGTCATGTGAGCGGTGGCGCCCGTGTCCATGTGCCAGTCACCGCCGCCACCGTAATGGCTCGGTGATGGCGCCGAGTGCAGCGCGGCGAGGAGAGCTGGGTCCCACGGCGGCGGCACCTGGGGAGGGTACCCTCCGGATGGTGGCGCGGCGGCGGTGTAGCCAGCAGCGGTCGGCGGCGCGTAGTAGGCAGGCGGTGCGGCGCGTAGGCGGGTAGGAGGCGCCGGGGGGCGCTGCAGCAGGGCCGGCGAAGTACGCCTGATGGCTGGACGGGTGCTGCCCGAAGATGCTCGGCGCGGGTGCCCGAGGCACCGGCATGGAGTAGGCGTGGACCACGCCCGTCCACGGATTGGTGCCGTAGGTCCAGGGCGGGGTGGGCTGGTTCGGGCGGGGCGCCCCCCCGTGCGCTTGTCCTCCTCAGTCGCCTGCTGTTGAGGCTGCTTGCGGCCCCCGCGACGACCCCCGCGACGGTTACCGCCGCCTTGCTGCTGTTGAGGAGCGGCAGGTGGGGCGGGATTGTGCCACGGTGGCGGAGTGGCTGCTGTGGCGGCCGTGGAGCGGGCGGGGCAGGAGGCGATGGAGCGCCGCGGGAGGTGCCGGCGGCGAGGGCTTGGTGCTGCGCGCGCTTCTTCACGCCTTTCATCCGACGTTCCTCCAACTTCAAGTATGCCACAAACTTGGGAAAGGAGGGATCCGTCATCAAGGTGAGATTACCGGCGGCGTTGCCGAAGTCCTCGTTGAGGTTGGCGGTGAGCGTGGTGAGGAGGTACTCGTCGTCGACCTTGGCGCCGATGTCGCGGAGATCATCCGCCAATTGCTTGAGGCGGCGGGTGTACTCGTCGATGGTCTTGTCGTCCTGATGGCAGTCGTTGAACTCTTGCTGCAGGAAGACGCGACGCTGGAGCTTGTTGTCGGTGAAGAAGCCGTTGAGCTTGATCCACACGGCAGCGGCATCATCGCCCTCAGCGACGACGGTGTGAAACAGATCGCGCGAGATGGTGGTGAAGAACCAGCGGATGAGCGTGGCGTCGATGGAGGTCCACTCGGGATCGGCGGCCATGATGCGCGAGTCGGTGGAGCCATCGATGTGATCCAGAAGATTCTCCTCACGGAAGAGAAGAGAGAAGTAGGTCTTCCAGGGGTAGTAGGAGGCGTTGGAGGAGTCGAGGGTCACGGGGACGCGATCCCGGATGCGAATCTCGCGGATGGCGGCGGGATCGGGGCCGGCGAAGGGGTTGGTCCGGGAGGAGGCGGGGTGACGACATGGTAGATCGAAGAGAGAGCGGCGGCGCGGGAGAGAGAGGGCGCGGCGGCTGGGGGGAGGTGCGGCTGCGAGGAGGGGCAGCGGCAGGGGCGGCGGCGGCGTGGGGCTACGGCGGCGGCGGCGGCCAAGAGGCGGCGGCGGCGGCGGCAGGGTGGAGCCCGAGGCGGCGGCGGCTAGGTGGGGCGGAAGCTAGGGTTAGGGATCGATTTGGTGTCTGATACCATGTGGAAAGTGTTTGGTGCATCGATAATCTCATTGATCGTGCACTAGGCACATATATAGGTACAGGGGTGTGACCGGGTCTAGTCTCCCAATAAATACAGGGGGAGAGAGACGCTACAGGTACGACATACAAAACCCAAACCTATACACGTACAAACATGTTCAACAGTGAGCAGCTTTGCTGAAAGTGTACACACTTATTTATGGAATTTGTAGACAGGCTCGAGCTCTCTAAACAGTTTCGGTTTATACACGTGTGACGTTAGTGAAATACTGTTGAGCGTACCTATACTTAACTGGTAGAGTACATGGAGGTGATACACGTACGATACTACATGCACGCCGTGAAATGCATGCATGACAACCAACTTTAAACAGTCCAAAGGACTTATCGTATCGTCTAGCTTTAGGTAGCACCGGTAGATAACATAGGCGCGCGGTACAAGCTAGCGTTCTTTTTTTCAAGTATCAAAAGGACTTGAAAAAAAGAACGCTAGCTTGTACCGCGCGTCTTTTTCCCCTCCTTCTCTCTCCTTTTCCGTTCCTTGAGAGTCGCCTGTGTGCCGCCGGCGCCGCTCTGCTTCGATTCGGCCGGCGCGGCCGGCCGGAACGGAGTGAGAGCTGGTGGCCGTGCTTCCCTGTACAGAGTAGTTTTAGGTTCCCTCCTTGCTGCTGTAGTTCTAGATTTTGGTGTTCTTGTTTGGCCCTGTGTGGTGTTTGGCGAGTTGCCGTTCGTCTCTCCTCTGCTGGTGTTCCTGCCAGGCACTGGCCGGCCGTTTTGGCTGCCCTCTGACGAGCTCCCGAGGCGGAAGCTTGGCGGCAGGATGGCGACGGTGGAGAGCCCCTCAAATAATGGTAGGTCTGTCCACTTTCTTCCCCTGAGTTGTGGCGATGTGGATCTTCCTCTGGCCGGCCGTGGAGGCGAGGAGAGGGAGTGGTGTGGTCGCTTCATCTGCAGAGGTGAGGGTGGAGCTGCGGGGTTCAGGGCGCTGGAGCATACGAGCTGCTCTTGCCGTTCGGAGGAAGAGATGAAGCTGGCCGGGATGCTCCAGTGGGTGGAGATGAAGGCCTGCATCGTTTCTTCAGCGACCTCTTCTATAAAGCTCGGTCTTCGGTGGTGGTGGTGGGTGTTCTGCTGCTTCGTGCTGGCTTCCCTTCATCTCTCTCTGGCCGGCCGTGGAGGCGAGGGGGAAGAGGTGGGGAGGACGTGCTTCGTGCGGTTGCTGGGCGTCAGCGAGCTCGGCTCTGGTTCCAGTGCAGGGTTGGAGGAAGAAGGACTTCTGGAGAGGGAGAAGCCATGGCTGTGTCTGTTCATCGTCAAGATTCCGTTGCTTGCGGCGGATGGCTCTTGCAGTCTTCTACATGTGTGGAGGTGGCTCTGCTCTCGGGTTTGCTGGCAGCTTGCCGTTTTCCTCTCCAGTGGTTTCATCGGCGTAGGGGATCGATGGCAGCTTTTATGGTTGTTGTGCTGGAACTTGTGGTGGCGCTGGCTGTCTCCTCCGCCTCTACAGGAGAAGATCTTCTGGGATCTCGGAGTTCTTCGCCGGCTTTTGGCGCGGTGTTCTGGCTTCTCCGGCCAGCCATGGTGGCGTGGGTTGGAGTGGCTCTGTCAGCGTGCTCTGCTTCATCTTCGCTTTGTTCCTTCTTTCTCCGGCCGGCCGTGGTGGCGAGGGGAGAAGGTGTGGTCAAGGCGTGCTCTCGGCGGCGGTTCCGGCAAGCTGTGTTTGTGCTCAGTGCAGGGTTGGTTGGAAGAGGGGTGGCTGCGGGATGGAGGCGCCATGGCCGTGCGCGTTCAGCGATTTTCGGTTCCGTCGCTTGCGGCGGACGGCTCCTGAGGTCTTCTACATGAGTGGGGTGCTCCCTTTCCCGGGGTTGGCGGCGGCCTGGTGTCTTCTTCTCCGGTGGTGTTCGGCGATGGAGTTCATCTTCAGGCGTTTGCGGCGGTTCAGCGGTCTGCCTCCCAGGTTCTTCAGGCGCTGCTGTTGTGCTGAGTTCTTCGGCTTGTTCGTCTGCGTATTTCTGTTCTTCGATTTGTAACTCTTCTGCCGGAAGCTAGACGGATTGATTGATTGCTTCACGCCATGTGCACTGCCGACGGCATATATGTTTCTTAATTCTTTGTCACCGCTTCTTTTGGTATCTAGTGTTTTCCTCACTATGCGCGCCAATGTCATCATTGGTTTAGGCCAAAGCTTCGTCCTGAGAGACCGCCCCTCCTCTGCTCTACCTCGTTGACGTCGTCGGCTGGCCGGCGGTGGCAGCGGGGCCTCCCCCATTGTTGTTTCCCTGATGTGCGCTACCTCCACCCTTTCCCTGTCTCTGCTTGACGACTGTTGCGTCTCCAACATCTGATGCCATACTCCGGTCATCCATGTGGTGCTGATGCGCCCGATCCAGCGCGGTTGGTTTGCTGATCCGGCCGAAGTTGGTCTCCCGCCATCGGTGTTGGCCACTCTCCTTGCTCGGTGCATGTGGGTGGTGTCAGCTTCATCTTAGTCTCTGTTCGGTTCATGCCGTCATCGCGGTACCCCTCTCCCACAGAGCCTCGACCCGTCAACAATGACGGGGCAAAACTTGACGAGGGTCCTTTAGTGACTCGCCTCTGGACCAATCCGCACAATCAGGTAGTTTCCCTTGCTCGGTGCCCACTAGCCCTTTTTTAGTAACCGCTATTGCCTACTCTCGCGCTTATCCCACGAAACGTTGCCCAGGATGTTTTCCGCCTTGTAATCCGAATGATCTTAGCTTGAGACCGGTCCTCTTTACTGCTTAGCTATGTTAATGTCATGTTGGTGTCTTGTATACAGTGAGGTCTTCAGTTTGTGAAGAAGTGCCTGAGTCTACGGGGTAGTCTCGATCAGCGATGTGCCACGGAGGTACCGATGTTATTCTTTCAACACCTAGGTATCTTTACTAGGCCACCGAAGAAACCCCTTGAGCTTGAGGTTGCCCAATTTAGTAGGCCACTACAGCGTCGACGCCCTTGAGCGTTGTTTCCTCCTTGGAGGCCCTGCTTTGGAGCTCCTCCTCCACTTGAGCCACGAAGTTCAGTATAGTTCAGCGGGTTCGAAAATGATGCCTTTGGAACTGTAGGTTCTATGTAGGTTCAGACTGGATTCGGAATCGTCTGAAGCATCTTACCTGTTACATGGTAGTGCTTGCTGTTTGCAGGAGCAACCCCTGTTCAACTGAAGAAGCGCGCGAACAATCGCATCAAGCAACTCTTGTTCGGTGCTTAGCGTTGTTTTGCGTGGTCTTGTAGCTTCTACGTCTTTAGTTGTCGACCTATGCGCTTGTATTTATCGCTGGTATCCACAGTTTGTAAGTGGTATGCCTTGTACTCTTGGCCGGTTGATGGCTTCGTTCGTTCAAAACTCCGCTTGTTTCGAGAGCCTTCCGTCGAAATCTCACGAGAGCAGCTTTGCTGAAAGTGTACGCACTTATTTTTATGGAGTTTGTAGACAGGCTCGAGCTCTCTAAACAGTTTCGGTTTATACACGTGTGACGTTAGTGAAATACTGTTGAGCGTACCTATACTTAACTGGTAGAGTACATGGAGGTGATACACCAGTACTGGTAGAGTACTGGTAGAGTACATGAAGTATCAAAAGGACTGTGCGTGCTAGCTACTGGTCTATCTGTCGTGTCAAATGTCAAGCATTGTCGCCTCTCTTTATTCACTTCTTTTCTTTTAAGGGTTCTACGTACGTACGCACCCGTGGAATACAAAGGTAGAAACATATGTTCTGTCCGTCGTTAATTGATATTCATTTCAGATACTTTTTCTTAAAACTGAAAGGGGCACAGATTTCCCCCGAAAAATAGCTATTTTCGTCTTAGTTTATATATTACACTCGCCACGGTAGACAAGACGCTAACCGATGATCGAGCTAGCTAGCATAGAATTGATTTGCATTTATATATAATCCGAACAGGGCGGTGGTAGCTCGCCGTCGACAGCCAAAGCGCGATAAATTAATCCCAACTAAATAAACCGCTACTAATCATTATTTGCAGGTGGTCAACAAGGCGGTCTACTGGATCAACACGTGGTCCGTACTACTCCCTGTCGACCAATGTGGACTTATGGATTCCGGGCTGGCTGGTTACACACTAGAAGACTAGATGTTTACCGCTCTTTTTTTCAAGTGGTTGATTTTTGTAGCAACTTTGAGTGATCCTTGAGATGTAAACTTTAAACAACTGATGATGATATTTTGCAATAAATTGCGGTGGCTGTGTGCATCAATTTGATGCAGATGTCGTGGATCCGCACCCTATTTAAAAAAAAAAAATCAAGTTGGCTAACTAGGTACACGTCCATAAATAATATATGGTTAGTTACAGTTAAGTAAGCTAGCTGCAGTGCTACCATATGACACGTACTGGTGCCGTGGTTTCCGTAGTAGGCGAAACGCGAACAGTAGGCACGGCACGGCACGGCAGCTGGCTGTTGTACGTAGTACGTATGTACTCCGTACTTGGTGGCCGAATAAATGTGTGTTTAACGGCAATACCGGTCTGAAACTGCTGTCTGTACGTAAACCCTGACAAGTCGCCTATAATTACGTGGGCGCTCTGTACGGTACATGCAGGAGCGTATCCGTATGCATGTGCATGTGGTGTACCTTCAAGGCTTCAACAGTAGAAACTGAAAAAACGTAGGTCAGAGGTATACTAGGCTGCTGATGTATCATGTCTGTAGTGCACGAGCGCCACTACTACTTTTACTGCTGCGGCAGGAGGTATCTAGGCTGCTGATGTATCATGTCTGTAGTGCGTAGGAGATAGGCCTTTTTGCTTTACCGTGGAATGGAATGGATCCGATTCGGGCCGTACGCCGAGAAAGAAACGGCGACGTGCCGCGGAAAAGTGGATGCCCGCGCGCGGCGCAGATTGGACGTAGCTACGGCGCCTACGCCCATGCATATGCATGCACGTGCTAAGGGTCCCGGCTCCGATGGTCCTTCACCGCGCCGGAGCGAGCGAGCGAGCGACAGTGGCACTAGCCACCGCACAGTAGTCTGTCTCACGAGCGGGTAGACGTATAGGTCCGCCAACGAATAACGTTTGACTTCAGGAAAAAAACACAGTACAAACACAGTACAAACGTAGACGATCATATACGCAGGAACTCCACATATGTACACGGTTCTCGCTTGCACACGCCCAACAAAGCAAAAGAATAAGAAAAAAGAAAAAAAACATATCAAAAAATCAGAAAAACTGGCACCAGCAATGGTACCACCTTGAGTCTCGAAATACCTTTTGCAAAACGACGCTTTCACGAAGGTAACAGTACACAAAAGTCGTCCTCGTCGCATCTAATCAGGATGGTTAAAACCTATAGTTTTCACCCTCAAGCATGTCCAAATCTCTGCATTCAATAAGGAAATGACTAGAGAGTCACTATTGCCATTAGAGACACCACCCCCAAAACAGGAGACATGGAACTCAGAGAGTATCACCAAGAGCAAAGTCTGTCAGTGTCACTGTCCCCACTCGTCGCCTGCAAAACGTCGATAGTTCGACATACATACATACATCCTGAACCGCTGCGAGTACTCCATAAGATACTCTCGAATTGACACTAGCACGCGAGATGAGAGCTCCATAGCCTATCCAGACTTCTTTATACACCTATGATCCCCCATCAGTACTTTTGTAATTGCGGCAAAAAAGATGCCAAGGAAGAGTCAAAATGGATTGAGGTCACCACTAGCCACGGGAAAAAAATCTTCACGTCTGACGGTACTACCCGTGGCATGGGAAGAGTAGGCGAAGAGCCCATCCCCTTACCTACTAGTGAGAAGATCCGACGCATGTTGACGTGGTATCGGACACGGCAGTGCTACACGGGGTAGCTTGAGTGGGAGCAGTGATCTGCAGCGTCGGCATCCGAAGGCGGGATTGCGCGCTAGCGTGGGGACACGATGTACCCAGGTTCAGGGCCCTCACGGTGGAGGTAAAACCCCTACTCCTGCCTGATTTCTCGACTAATGGTGGGCACAGTACAGAGTTGCTCCTCGAGCTGTTCGGGAAGCCGTTCATGGCTCTGGTTCTACTCTTCTCGGGGGTGGAAGAAGATGAAGTATCCAATCCCCTCTAAGTGGGGTGCCGGACGGCCTTATATAGGCCTGGCCGTCTGGCTTACAGGTGGGGCCGGCTGGTCTAGTCAGCCGGTCACATCGATCTAGTCTTTGTCTCCCGCGGATCCTCGTGGCGGCTGGCTTGTTGTCCACGGCCCGGCGCCCTTCGTCCAATGGGAAAGCTTTGACCCTGGATCCCGGCCGCCTAGAGACCGTTGGAGGCATAGGGCTGCAGACTAGCCTCCGTAGGCCTAGCCGGATCGGGGTGGGCGGCTGGCCGGTGCAGGAATCTTGTGCTGGCGGGTCTTGTCGGATTACTTCTTCGGGTAAGTTGACGAGGGCGGCTTGGGCCTTGCGGTCCGTCTTCTGCCTTCTTCATCTTGAGGAACACGCCGAGGAATCCTATGCTTCCAGGTGACCGGGGACTGATGGTCCGTGTGCTCCTCCTCCCGGCTGAGGCGTCTCGTTGGCCGGCTGCACTCGGGGCAGGCCGCGCGGGCATGTCCGAGGGTCGTGGCTGACTGCACTCGGGGCAGGCGGCCTGGCCGAAGGAGACAGGCGGGGCGACTGCGCTCGGGGCAGGCGGCTCCGGCCGGCTCACCCGGTCGAAGTACTTGGCGATTCTTGATTTTGCCTTGAAAGGGGCCAACTTCCGTGGGGCTTTGGCCACCCGGGGTTCATCCCCACGTCACATGTAGATTCATCCCACACGCATGTCTCCTGAGTGAATTGTTGTGTAGTTGCCTAGCCAGAGCAGACCCCGCGAGGGCTCACGAAAAGGCCTGATTTTGACACCGGGATCGGAAGGGGGGACACCGCAGCCACGCCGACCTCTCGACCATATTTAGCGCTGCCGGAAGAGAATGCATGTGGCGTCGGCGGTATACCACATTAGGGCCACCGAGAGCCCGGCTTTATTGGAGGCATCCCATCATCGCAGTGTGCCGACGGCCTCCTCTGGCAGCAAAAGGATGGACTACGGGCGGCGGAGGGAGGACCTTGCGGCAGCGGTCTAGGGTTCCCTTGAGTCGCCTCGAGGAGGCAGTGCGAGGTCGGGGGCGGAGCGAGGTCATTTCTCTGTGTCAATGTACATGTACCAGGGTAGCTTCTCTTTGCTACTTTATTTACAACTAAACAGTGATATCTTCCATTAAGCATACTACTTGTACTAGCTACCTAAGAAGCTACCTATCACTGCACGTATAGCAGTTATCTCCGGCAATGGTTTCTAGAAGATACTAGGTGAGATCACATCCTACCTTACTTTGCCGGATTTGAATCACTGTGGCAACAGGCAAGCCCAGCCAAATCAAGGCACATGCATAACTCTGGTTGTGTATCAATCGCAGGGACCATAGATATAACTAACCAGCTAGACATATTACATCGAAAAAGGATAGGAATGTGTGTGTAAAGCACCCACTGCATGCATGCAGCCAGGTACCCCGTAGCTAGCTTTTTGCTCAGTGGAGCTTGATATGTTCTCGTGTTCCATCACTGCCTAGCCGGCCTCCATGTTGAAGAAAGGTGCGGGCATGGTGAATTAGTTAGCCCCCTGAGAATTATGCCATGTATGAATAGTTGTTGTCTTGGAAAAAGAAAGATATTTGGATATATCGGAATCAAGATTCAAGTATGACACCAACTTTTGCTCGATATCAACATTTGTTTTGAGAGATGGGTGTAACAACATTTATAATTGCTTCAGTTCCTAACTTTATTAATTTTGAAATAAAAATCCGAGAAAAAATAAGTAGTATTATTACGATGAGCCGGGTTAGTGGTAACAACGGGAACTGGTGAACTGCAGCTCAGCAGCAGAAGCTTCATCAACAGAGAGGGCACTAGCGTTGCAACTGCTGACAGGAGCCAAATGCATTTTAATCTCCAATTATGGTTTCTTGCCAAATCTTATTGGCAAGCAAGATATCATCAACCCAAAGACCAAGTCCTCTTTGGCAAGCCCATAAAGATAGATTTAAAGGCGTGCATGCGCGCAATGCTGCGCAACAATGCAATGGTCCTGCTAATAGTGCTGTCCATGTATATGCCCTTGAATGGATGGAAGGCAAGGCAAGTAGCGTGCAAACAAAGAACCATTCCATGCGTTCCTGACCCTACTTCTGCTCTCCAACATTGACGACATGCACACAACTAGCTTCAGATGGGGCACGGATTCTAAAACGGATTTTCTACAACTTATATGGCGCACAACCCATATCTGGATTGTCGGTTCGTGTTCTTGAACGGCCGAGATTTGGCGTTGAATGCGTTGAATGTTCAACACATTCAACGTCAAATCTCAGCCGTTCAATCGCGGGAACGGATGGACAGAGATGAGAGTTGTGCGCCATATAGGTTGGACCGTTGGAGTAACTCCTTTCCGCATTCTCACGTAGTCACATACACAATTGCACATTCAATCTGTAAAATCGACTGTGTGTCCTACTTATTCAGAGTCGATACTTGTGCATGGAGTGAGATAATTAAGTAGCGTGCCCAATCAGCTCATTAACAATGTCCACCGTCATTCTTTCACTTGCATGTATTTTTTTTCAATCTACGTAGTGCCAATTTCTCAACCGACGATTTTTGTCATTGAATCATTATCTGATGTGCGTCTGCACAATTGCACATTTTCAAAACCACACCAAAGTCTACAATTGCATGCAATGCTGTGAAAGTAATAACCAGTGCATGCATCTTCACCTTCATAACTAGCTAGATCTTGGCACATCGCGAGCACGCATCGAACCGAACTGTAACAATGGTTGCGTATAGAGAAATATGATCTGCGTGATAGTTGTGTGCATCTATCTATCTTGTACCTTCGAAATTGGCGGTCCTACACAGCTAGAGGAGCCTTCTTCTTCTTGGTGTTGTTCTTGTTCCTGCTCACCACTACTGCACTAGTCCCTTAGCTCCCTTTAATGCGAGCCCATCTACTCATTTTCTTTGCTGAAAACCCCGTTCCCGTACGTCCATTAGAATCTTCAACTGTAGCATCTCTTGCTAATGGCCAATTAGTCACCATCATCGTCATCAAAGAAAAACCAATTAGCATCAGACGAGAGAGGTACCAGTGCTGATGTTACAGGTTCAATTCCGATCCATAGCCACATACAGCTTCCTCAGAAACAAATCACAAATTTAGTTGTCTAAAAAGAAATGCTGACGAGACACGAGCATCAGCATTAGCGTTGGCGTTAGCATTAGCATGCGGTGCACCTAGAGCTAGCTAGAGAAAGGCCCACGGCATCACTCGCACGGCGCCAAGCTTAAATCAAATCGATTGGACCTGTCTCCAAATCCAAACCTATGCTAATCCTAGCAGTGAATTCAAAAGTGGCATGTCAAGCTCACAACAAGTGAGGATTGAACAGAAGAAAATACAGGAACTAGCTAGCAGTGAGTACACATGCATGTAGCTAGGGTGAATTGGTATAGCTACTATAGCCAAATTGGTGTGAATCGATGGATGGATCGAGGCTATCATGTCATATGGACCTGCTTGCTTAATACTAGCTGTCAATGGGCGGACAGAGATAAGAGGGGTGAGGTGTCGGCAGGAGGGGAAAGGGACAGGTCAAGTCGCTCCAGCATCTCCAATTATTATCGTCGATAAGCAACCCCATTCGCCACTAATCACACGAATCTAGCTCGGGAGGTGTGCACATTCATCCTACGGAGAAGCCTGGATGCTTTACGTTTGAGAATGAGATGCTACATAGTAAAAGTTAACTTTGGTGTGTTCATGTGGGACATGATAGTTGAGACGAAGATTGGAAGATCGAGAGGTTGTTGTGACTTTCTGCCATGATTGTTTTGTTTTGCCACCAACATCGTCTGCACAAGTTACCTAGACTTGGGTGTCTAAAGTTTTTTGTTAATGAAGGATGGGATTATGCAAGAAGAAGACGCAATAACCTGAGGCCCAGCACTCGATATGGACCTGGATTAGGGAGAGAGGAGTAGAAGGCCCACATAAAGCCACCTGTATGAGAATGGTAATGTGGCCCATTAACATGTGAAATTTTACTTTTTAAAATTAAAAGCATATATTTGTGAACCCATTATTTATATATATATATATATGAACGATTTTTAAATACATGGACAATTTTTTAAAAAATCTGAGAATTTATCACATGAATAAAAAGTTGAGGGAAAAAGGATAGATATACCCCTCTTACTCTTAATGTTCTGCTTTTGAGCCAAGTCTTGCAAGCAAATGATAAGCCTTGAAGTCATAGTGTCGTCGTTGGCAGGAATCGATATATTGCGAGATCTGGATCGCAATTTGTATCAACTAAAGAAATAGTAGGAATCCCCAAATTGTAGTTCTCATCAAATATCGGGAAAAAAGAAAATCATATCGCACAATAGTTCACAGCCCACGCCAGCGAACCTCAGATAGCATGGAATCCTCCTCCCCAACCCAATACCACTAAAAAGGACGACTTTGCAAGCATATAGAATATTGGCACGTGGATTTTTTTGTCCGGATTTTCTGATATCTCAAAATATATTTAAAAACCGAAACATATGCACCCGTGAGCCAAAACATCACCCCACTACTAAATGTCTCTTACTATCCCGTTGTAAAACATGTTGCTAGTACCACTAAAAAGAACCTCCCAGCGTACCGCTTTGTCTCCCCAACTGCTTCGGGCGATCGGGAGACGGTTCCAGGCGCTCCTCGCCGGCGATCCGTCGCTCCCCTTCCCTTGTGTTCGCCGCCTTCGCGGCACGAGAGGGGCAAGGGAGCTCCGGCTCTCGTTCGTGCGTGTGCTTTCGTCCTAAGTTTATTAGATTTTCGAGTTTCCTCCGTCGGCATTATGTTGGGGCTCATGCCGATGGTGCTAGTAGGAATAATGGTCTTCCAGCTCATGGTTCTGCTTGTCAGAGGTGTTGCCGGTGCTGGCGAGAGGCTTGTCGAGTCCAAACTGTTGGAGCAGTTTCAATCTGACGTTGCGTCTTGGCGTGGCGGCGAGGATAGGATGCTCTTGGAGTGCGGCGGTGCTGACTGCTATGGATCTGCGCAAGGCGGTGGGGGTCGATCTGGCCACCTGTTGAAGGGTGGGTTGGCGTTGGCTCCGGATCTGACATTGAAGAGGCTCGGAGGGCTCCTCCGGCCGAAGTTCTGTATCGGGTTAGATCGGGCCTTACGGGGCTGGTGGCTATCGCGGGCAAGGAATTTCTTTGGCGTAAAGATGTGGACCTACTGCTGGTGTTCTTCTTCTCCGGCGACGGCGAAAGACATGGGTGCTTGGTAGTTGCGGCGATGGCGGCATGCACTAGTCTAATCGTTTGTACTCTCCTAATTTTCTATTACTTGTATTCATCTCAATTCTGTATTATGAATACGTAATGTATGCATATGGCGTACTGCGTAAAAAAACCTCCCCAAACCAATAGCAGTTTTCGAACCGAAGGGAAGCTCGCAACGTCGTCAGTGGCGCATAGCCGGCCTGCCGGGCCAGGTCGATCTCTCGTCATCTCGATCATCATCGACTTCTTCACAGGGTTTCGCAAAAAAAAAAAATCTTCATAGGGTAGCACTTACACCTTTTTTTAAGGTAGAACGCTGCCACTTTATTGATTAATTAAACTTGCTGGAATACAAAAAAAGTCTGGAGAACCATCTAACCAAACGTGGCGCCCATACTCACGGCCATGAGCTTCCCTATTCGATGTCCTCCGCTCGTGAACGAACTCAACAGAGACGAAGTCCGCTTTCCGCTTATTGATCTCATGCAGGATTGCGCTAAATCTCCCCTTGTAAATACCATCCATGCACTTTATCACCTCCAAGCAATCCGACGCCACCCGGATCCTCGTCAGTTGCAGGTCCATGGCGAGGGCTAAAGCCTCCCGGCATGCAAGTGCCTCAAGCACTGCCGGGTCAGAGATACCCTGCATGACAAGTCGATGCTCCCAAAAATTGGCCACTATCCGACCGGCAAACCGCAGCTGCAACGCCGACGCTTCCTTGCTTCCGAACAGCCGCCTCCACATTAATTTTTGCAAAACCTGACGGCGGAGCTAGCCATCAAGGTGCCGCTGATCGTTCTTGGGATTGAAGAACAGGAGCTTTCCGAGCCAAAGAAATCTCCAAATCCCGGATCATTGCTTCCACGAAGGCATGAGTTGAGAGAGGGCTCTGAAACAGACCTTCGTGTATTGCCTTCCGCCTAGCAGACCAAATCGCCCACGTCGTCACTAAGCACAACGTAAGTTCCTCATGATTTAGCGATCTCATCAACGTAAATAGCCACTGCTTTGCATCAGTCTCTGCTATGATGTATGTGTTCTATGACTGATTCCGGCACTAGCGCCCACACACTCGCACTCTGTGAACGAGAGAGATTGGAGGGATTCGCCACACCAAAAGGGGCGATCAGCTCATACGTATATATAGCACAAATACATGGAGTGCCTTGCAAGGCAAGGAAACAATCTACACCTACCAAACCGAGATACACATGATCGGTTGAGGAGATTGCCTAACAAACTTGCCTAACAACTATACAAGGAATATATACTCTAACATCCCCCCTCAGTTTGTGCGTCGGGAGAGCGAACGCATAAACTGTACCGAAAATCCAGGAAGAGCTGAGAGGGTAAGCCTTTCGTCATGATGTCGGCGAACTGTTGAGACGATGGCACATGAAGAACCCGAATCTGGCCGAGAGACACCTTCTCCCGCACGAAGTGAATGTCGATCTCGATGTGCTTGGTGCGACTATGTTGCACCGGGTTCGACGCCATGTAAACAACACTAACATTGTCACAAAAGACAACTGTCGCAGCCTGAAGGGGATGGTGAAGTTCCTGAAGAAGTTGACGTATCCAGTAGCACTCGGCAACGGCGTGAGCAACGGCACGGTATTCCGCTTCAGCACTAGAGCGAGAAACAGTGGCCTGTCGCTTAGACGACCATGACACAAGGTTGTCGCCAAGGTAGACACAATATCCAGACGTGGAGCGCCGCGTGTCCGGGCAACCAGCCCAATCGGCATCGGAGTATGCCGTCAGAGAAGTCGAAGAGGTCGCATGAAGGCGAAGACCAAGGTCGACCGTGCCTTTGACGTACCGGAGGATCCTCTTCACCAAGTTGAGATGGGGCTCACGTGGTGCATGCATGTACAAGCATGCCTGCTGAACGGCATGGGCGATGTCGGGCCGTGTTAAGGTGAGGTACTGGAGTGCACCAGCAAAGCTCCGGTATTCCGACGGGTCGGAGACGAGTGGACCTGCATCGGCGGAGAGCTTGCACCTGGTGTCGATCGGCGTGGCACAGGGGTTGCACTCAAGCATACCGGCGCGCGCGAGAAGGTCAACAACGTACTGCCGTTGAGAGAGAAACAGACCCGACGTGGAGCGAGTGACGGAGACCTCGAGGAAGTACGACAGATCCCCAAGGTCGGTCATGGAGAACTCGCGATGAAGCAGCTCCGTGATGTGCTGAAGGATGCGGGGTGTCGAGGCGGTGAGGATGATGTCATCGACGTACAACAGGAGGTAGGCGAGCTCATCCCCATGGCGAAGCACGAACAGGGACACGTCGGACTGAGAGGCGACGAAGCCGAGACGGTGAGCGTAGTGGGCGAAGCGTTGATACCACGCTCGCGGAGCCTGCTTGAGGCCGTACAATGACTTGTGAAGGTGGCAGACGTGTTGCGGACGTGCCGAGTCGGTGAAACCCGGCGGTTGCTCGCAGTAGACCTCCTCGTCAAGATTGCCATGGAGAAAGGCGTTCTTGACGTCCAGCTGATGAATCGGCCATGCACGAGAGGTAGCGATGCCGAGGACGACGCGAATGGTCGCGGGCTTGACGACGGGGCTGAACGTCTCGTCGAAGTCCACTCCATGCTGCTGAGAGAAGCTGCGCACGACCCATCGCGCCTTGTACCGGGAGAGGCCACCATCGGAGCCAAACTTGTGCTTAAAAATCCACTTTCCTGAAACAACAGTAGCACCAACAGGACGGGGAACAAGTGTCCACGTGTGGTTATGCATGAGTGCATCGTACTCCTCGGTCATGGCGGCGCGCCAATGTGGATCCTGAAGAGCACCCCGGTATGTTTTAGGAACAGGAGATATCGAAGAGTGGATGGCGGAAAGGTTGAGGCAATCGATGGGTTTGTGGATGTCGTGCTTGGCCCGTGTGACCATTGTGTGGGATGGAGTGGCAGGAGCAGCACGGGTGCGTCGCGGAGGCGGGGGTGGAGGTGGCGGGGTGGCGGGGAAGGCGAAGGACTCGGAGGCGCGGGTGAGCTAGCGCGAGGCGAGGCTGGAGCGGAGGGCGCATGATCCGATGCATGCATGCTGGGCTGGGCCGGTGGGGAGACTAGCGTGTGGGGTTGGAGGCTAAGGAAATCGACCAAGAAGTCGAGCGAGTCAGCGGATGGTGCTGGTGCGGTTTTGGCAAACGGAAACTGGGTTTCGTCGAACACGACATGGCGTGAGGTTAAGACACGGCGAGTGGTGAGATCTAGGCAGCGATAGCCGCGGTGGGAGGAAGGGTAGCCGAGAAAGACACAAGCGCTAGAGCGAGGTGCGAGTTTATGGGGTGCTGTGGCGGATTGGTTGGGGTAACATAGGCAGCCGAAGACACGTAGGTCGGAGTAGGAAGGAGGCTGCTGGTGGAGGAGTTCGTACGGAACGGAGAAACCTATAGGTTGACATGGACGTCGGTTGAGGAGGTAAGTGGCGGTAGCTAGGGCTTCGGCCCAATAGGACGGAGGCATGTGCGCTTGGAAAAGAAGTGTGCGGGTGATGTCGTTGAGGGTGCGGAGGGCGCGTTCGGCCTTGCCGTTCTGGGGAGAGTGTAGGGACAGGACATGCGAAGGTGGATGCCATGGCGAGTGAGAAATTCGACCAAGGTGGAGTTGACAAATTCAGTGCCATTGTCGGTTTGGAGGGAGACTACGGGAAGGTTAAATTGCGTGCGTGCATAGGCAACGAAGTTGATTAAAACATCGGCGGTGTCAGACTTATGACGTAAAGGAAAAGTCCACATAAAATGAGAGTAGTCATCCACAACGACAAGATAGTATTTTAGGCCAGAATTACTCAAAATCGGAGAGGTCCATAAATCGCAATGTATTAATTGAAAGGGAATGACACTAAAAGTTTTGGATCGAGAAAATGGTAAACGAACGTGCTTGCCAATATGGCATGCATGACACAACGAGGTAGCATTATTACAAGAAATCTCAAATTGTCTAGATAAATGTGACATAGTGTCACGTCCGGGATGACCTAAACGGCGATGCCATAGCTCGGTGGAGCCGGAGGACGCAAGGAGGCCGTACGGCGACGGTGAGCTTGGGCTGGTGGAGAACTTGTAAAGAGGGCCAGAGCTACTGCAGCGTATGATCTCGCGCCTGGTTTGAAGATCCTTAACAGAGAAACCAAACGGGTCAAATTCGACGGAACAAGAATTATCAGTGGTAAATTGACGAGTAGAAATTAGGTTTTTGATGATGTTTGGAACTACTAGGACATTAGGTAAAGAAAACGTGCGATGTGGTGTATAGAGAGACGTATGACCAGTGTGGGAAATAGGGAGAGAACCACCGTTGCCAACGGTGACATGAGAGGAGGGAGGGGTTGTGGAAGGAGAGGAGATTATACCGGGGTGGGAAACCATGTGCGAGGTGGCGCCGGACTCCATGACCCATTCGCCGCCATGCGAGGTTGTCCAGCAGTGTTGTTCAACGCCGCCATGAGGGCCGAGCAGTCCCAAGCAGGAGGGGTGCTGCCGGCGCCGGGAGCACCGTACGGAGTCGCTGGAGGAGGCGGGTTGCTGCCGAACGCCTGACCATGGAGAGGGGCCATCATCGTGGTGTAGGCCTGCTGGCCCGGCGGCACCCAGGTCTTCGGGCGCCAGGAGGGCGTCGGTGGCTGGTTGACCGGGCGGGGAGCCAGGATGCCGGGGGCGCCGGTGGGAGGAGGCGGGCCACGCGGGCGCCAGGTGGGCGGCATCTGCTGGACCTGGCCCGTGTGGGGGTTGAAGCAGGTCCACGGGCCAGGGGAGGATGGCGTGCTGCCGCCGCCGTTCCAGCGGCCGTTGCGCTTCCTCCGTTGGAAGTTGCCGTTGTCGCCTCCACCTCCGGGGTTGCGGTTGCCGCTGCCACCCCCAGAGTTGCCTGGATCGCCGCCGGCGGAGGGGCCGGTGGAGTTGCCGTAGAGGGCGACTTGGGAGGATGGCGGAGCGGTGTTGCCGAGCTGCGTCTCGCGAAGGAGCAGGAGAGAGCGCGTCTGGAGGAAGCTCGGGAACGGGACCTGCATGGTGACGAGAGTCGTAATATCGGCAAAGCGAGAGTTCAGGCCGCGGAGGCAGGTTAGAACCAGTGTTTGATCGGACACGGGCTGGCCGACGTCACGCAGCGCGTCGGAGAGCGACTTGAGGAGGTGGCAGTAGGCGCTGATGGTGAGGTCGCCCTGGACGATGGAGCGGAACTCCGCCTCGAGGTAGACGGCGCGAGTCATCTGGTTGTCGAGGAAGAGGTTGCGGATGAGCGTGTACGCCTCGAACGCGGTCTGCTCCTCCGCCATGATGATGTCGAGGATGTCCTCGCTGATGGAGCCGTAGAGCCAGGAGCGGACGACGAAGTCTTGGCGAGTCCACTCGGCGGTGCGGGCGGCGGGCAGAGTGTCGGCGGAGACGTGGCCGGTGAGGTCGTACTTGCCGAGGAGGACGCTGATGAGCATGCGCCACTTGGAGAAGTTCGAGGTCTTGAGGTCGAGGACGACGGGGACATGCGTTTTCACGCAGGCGACGTTGACGGCGAAGGAGGCCGGCGACGAGACGGCTGGCCCCATGGCGGCCGCGGTAGCAGAGGAGGTTTGCGCGGCCGAAGACATGGCGGCGCGGCGGAAGCTGGTTTGGGGGCTAGGGTTTTGGTCAGATGCGTTTTTGCTCTGATACCATGTGAACGAGAGAGATTGGAGGGATTCGCCACACCAAAAGGGTGATCAGCTCATACGTATATATAGCACAAATACATGGAGTGCCTTGCAAGGCAAGGAAACAATCTACACCTACCAAACCGAGATACACATGATCGGTTGAGGAGATTGCCTAACAACTATACAAGGAATATATACTCTAACACACTCATATTGCATTCGAGTAACGAGTGGCGCCATGAATCTGGCATCCCACAGATTGAGCAAGCGGTATCGGGAGCCATATGGCGATGGAAACGGACATCTCCCGTCGGGATCGAGTGCCTCGCTAGGCGCCAGAGGAACATTCCGATTTTAGAAGGCACTTGGATCTTCCACAACATCATCCAATCTTTCTCTTCTCGTTTGTGATCCGATCCCGATGATGTACCCGCCAACCAAGCTTCTCGCCGCTGCTTTGTGTTAACCAGCATGCGGTAAGCAGAACGAACCGTAAATATTCCGGAGAGTTCAAAATTCCATGCTCAAAAATCGTCAAACCTTGTCGTACCAATTGGGATGGTCTGAATCATGTCTATATCCATAGGTAGGGTTGGAATCGAGCCGAGCCGGCTCGAGGCTCGGAAAAACTCGAGCCGAGCTAGGCTCGGCTTGTCTCTGAAAATTTACTGAATTTGGGCTCGAGGCTCGGCTCGGTCGGCTTGCAAGCCGCAACAATATTTTTTTTTACGTGTAGTTGACTCGCATCGCAATCTCAATCTCACATTCTCACTCGTCTCGTTCCCCGTCCCGACCCCTGCACCCGCATGCTCTGCTTCTGCTGTGCTCGCTAGGGTTTGCCGCGCCGCCGGCCGCCACCACCGCCGCCGACGCGGCGGAACCAGCGGCCCATCCGCCCATGGTTCTTCGCCGCCCCCTACTCCCTGGCCACCTGCTCATCCCGTAGCTCGACAGGATACGTTCAAGGACGCGCCACGCGCGCTGGCGCGGCGCCGTCGCCGTGGTTCCAGTGGCAGCCGGCGGCCTTCCGGCAGCCGCAGGGATCCATCCAGGCATCCTCCTTGCTTCGTTCTTCACCACCCCAACGGCACCCCGACCTTCGTGCTCGCCTCGCGCCCTCGCTCCACCTTCGTTCTTCTCTTCTTGACCATCACCGAAGATGCAACCTGGTAGTGCTGTTTCACGGGCAAAATCGCAGAGATAGAGGACTACCTACGACAACGCTGTCGGGGAATAATTATCCCGCGACTTATTCAAGCAAAGCGCGACTCATTCACAGTCGCACCACTATTGGGCTTACACAAATATGGGCCGATCCAAGATCATGACATATTAAGAGGAAGGATCTAGAAGACCGGAGAAGATATAACTTGGGGGACACGAAGATTAGTCTCCAAGTAGGACTCCGGCTCATACCTTCCTTGGGAGAGAAGTTTCCTTGTAACCTTGCGAGCCATCGTCTTTATAAGGTGGACTCCAAGGACCTAGAACCCTAAGCTCTCATACACCCAGAGATAGGCGACTCAACACATCGATCGCCAACCCCTTGTAACACCATGTTCATATCAATACCAATCTAGGATAGGCAGGACGTAGGTCTTTACCTCACATTGAGGGGCCGAACCTGGGTAAAAAATCAGGATGGGAATGGGCCGGGTCGGCCCGCTGGGTCAGTGACCCGGCCCAAAACTTTGAGGCCATTGGGGCGCCTGGGTCGGCCCTCAATAAAATTTGGGCCGGTGAAGCCGGCACCGATTGACCCACTGGGTCAGCGTGGCCGACCCACCTCGCATCCTCATAAGTCGTATCAGCGGCACTGCATTATGCTTGCGCACGTCCTTCTGCTAGATGTCCGCTCCTTCTGATCGGCTCGAGACGTTGCGTAGCAATGAGTAGCAAAGTTGAGCTCTGGTTCTTGGTTTGGTGCTAGCTGCAGACTAGATTGTGTCCATTCTTCTATCCGTATCTCTTTGTAAAGCTGTGTGAGACTGTGAGAGCGAGACGGCGAGCGTGAGAAGCCCACGCCACACCACTCCGGCGGCGGCGTCCACACTCCCGCCGGTCGTCGCTCCGGCCCCGGCGGCCACCACTTCCCTCGTCTGCTGATGACCTCCCCGCGTCGCTCCTGGGCGGACTGCACTGACGATGAAGGCGACGACGAGGTGAGCTCCGGGTCGCAGCGGTCCTACTGTGATGTGCTCCGGAGCGGAAGCCCCACGCCGCCCCCGGCCGCCGCGCAGCGGACTCCTTCTCCCCCTCCGGTCCGGCGTTCAGCCCCTACGCAGGTCGCTCGTCGCGCGCCCGAGGCGGCTGCGCGTCAGGCGCCCGAAGTGGCTGCGCGTCGCGAACAGGTGGATGCGCCGCCGGACGCTCGTCCTTGGCAGCACGTTGGCAGACATAGGCTCCGCCGCCATCAATGCTGTGACCCTCTCCCGGAGCTCGTGATCCGCCCCGACCTCCCCCGGCCTCGCCGGCTGCTGCTTGACCTGCACACGCCCCGAGCACGTCGCCGGCATGTGCACCGTCGAGACCGTCTGTCTCCGGAGTGTACCCAGACACGCCAACCTCCGGCCGGGCAGCGGTTGCCGGTGCGGCGCATGCGCGCTCCCCTCTTCCGCCTCCGCCCGTGGTGATTTTGCTTGGTAACTCCCGGTGGCTGCTCGCGATTGACTAGGTGCGACCAAAAGTGGGTCGACCCACGATACCCGATGGTCCAGTAGGGCCAGACTTTGTGAATCGATGGGCCAACCCGTGGCCTTGTGAATTGGCTTCGAGGCCAGAGGGGCCAGGACCAGGTCCAGGGCCGGGTCGACCCGTTCCCATCCCGAGTAAAAAACATTGTCTTCCTCGTGCCCTGCGATTCTTAGCTCGGAGACGATTGATCCGCGCAATCCCACACCTACGAAGTCATCCATGACATCTGACGTGACAAACCCACGACAGTTGGCGCCCACCGTGGGGCCTGCGGTCAAGAGCGTCACGTTCGCGCTGGATCTGTGACAGGGACGGAGGATCTCATCATCGAACATCTACATCAAGATCTAGCTCAAGCTCGAGGAGAAAGCATGGAAAAATTCGACCGCGACTCAACTTCGACAACGCCCCTCACGCGCGGGTTGCAGGACAGCAGCAATGTCCGTGTTGCGGATATCACCAATGGCGACTCAAAACTCATCTCGACGATCCCTTCGGTGGAAAGATGCGAAATCGAGTTTCCTAGCAGCTGTCCAAAGCGCATCGGATTCCAACGGTTAGATCTCCGTGGCCGACTCAAACACTGAAGCCCTGTCGAAAGCTGACGGAACTCCGCGCGACTTCGGGAAAATAATTATCGAGGTCGGCTCGGACACCAATTCGAAGATCCCTTCGGTGGAAACCTGCGAAATACAATCCCGAAGCTACCCACAAAATTTGAGCCAATTCCAACGGTTAGATCTCCGTCAGCGACTTGCGCACTGCAGCAAGTTTTTTATTCAGGCGAGATCGCAAATCAAAGCAAATCAGATCGGGAAGAAATTGTTCTCGTCAAGACACAGCTCAGGACCGATGGAGCAAATAAGGAATAGTTTAAGCTGGAATCTCAAAGGCAATCAAGCTATAACAGCTTTTTGGTAGTACCAGTTACGATGTGCGGCTTTGACTCGCGCACACGTATCAAAGAAGGAATCAAGAAAAAGGAAAAGTTTTGATTGATGTACGTGAGCTACTACCGTGCCGCTCGCATGGCACAACTTTAGGAAAGGAAAAAGAAGGCCGTCGTCAACATAGTTGCGGACGGCGTTGACCTCACTACATCGCCACCGGCTTCGCCAACAATTATTTCCAGTCCCGCTGACTCGCCGAGTTGCGGATCATACCATGTTATTAATATCGTCCACTGCTGGAGGCTCGACATCCACTAGAAAAATTATTCCAGCCGGAGGACGTGCGACGATTTAAGTCGCACCAAGCCAAGATCACAGAAATTTCGTTCCATCCATCGATTTCGCCGAGTCTGAGCTCTAAATCAGTGTACGTCTAAGGTGCAGCGAAGAAGAAAAATTCTGTAAGATTGTTTGAGTTCTACGACCAAGCGCGTGGCCTTCAGCGACCTAGTAAGATCTCCAGCGATCCATCCAATGGAAAAAATGTGGCGGAGCAAATTAATCAAAGCAGATGAATCGGGAGACTGATTGGATTACTAGCAGCCAGCACGAATACCAGACGCTATGAGCTGACTGCGAATCGGGAAAAATAGAGAATCAATTCAAGTACACCAGCCTGCTAATCCAATGCATGGTGCAACTTTACGTGAAAGCCAGCTAGTACTGCTAGTCTGAATCACACACATATCAAGGTAGAATGGAAGGCGTACATGCGACTCAGTACATTTTCCTTTGACTCGCACACGGATCAAGGCATCGATTCCAAGAAAGAAAAAGAACTGGATGTTGCTGCTTGTTACGTGACCAGCATGCAACCGAAGCACCTCCTGTGCAAGGAGTAACAAAAGATTAAACCCATCTGAGTATCAGCGACTTGCTGCGGTCGACTTCCGCTCCTGCCGCGGTCAACTTTCTTTCGCCTCTACCGCGAACAAGCTCGAACTTGGTGGCGCTTAGCTGCGACTTCGTCGCGGACATCTACACCTTCACTGCGGCTGGCTTCGGTTCCGCAGCAGGCGGCGGCTTCCACCCTTACGACATGGTTGACTTCGATCACACCGCGGGTCCACGCTGCGTCAAAAGAAAACAAAAACAAGATAAGTTGCTATTATGCTCAACTTTCGCAGCCTTTTACTTTTATCAGTAAAATTAAGTTCTCTTCGAGTTTATCTCGGGGGCTGCATTTCTAGGTTATTATGCCTTTTATTAAATGTCTTTGTGACTCATATTATATCATGTCGTAGACTTTAAATTCATATCAGCTTTTGTAGATTTAATTACATCTACTTCTCAATACATTCGTCAAATTAGAGTTCTTTATAACTCGCATTGCAAAGTCTAGCTATTTACAGCTTGCATTGAATATCAAGATCACCACTACATGTTCAAGCATTGATATTTGGCGATTCATTTGTCATTCTATGACTTATCATTATATCAATTTATGACTGATCGTTATATAATTTCATGATTTATCATCATATCATTTTATTAATCATTATCGACTTATTGTCATATCAATTTATGAGTCGCATAGCGATTTACCCCCATATCATTTTATGAGTCGCAAACAGCTCATCATTACATCAGTTTATGAGTCATTAATGAATCATTATCTTATCAATATTTGAGTTAAAACAGGTGACTCGCTGTACCACATCTACAGCTAATCAGAACTGGTTATCATCAAAGCTAATTAGAGCTCGTCACGGCTATTGCAGCCGATAAAAGCAATAATCCTGGTTATTCTCGCCTTAAGTCAGAAGTATCTCGCACTATGCGGCCAAAGTACTGGGGCGCGGCGTAATTCATGAGACTGATGCCTATCATGGCTGCCTATCATGGCCGTTCTCAACGACCCTGAACACGCGTTTACACCTGGGAAATACTGAGCCGCGCGCAGACCTACTTAACGGTACCTTAAGTTAGAAGTATCTTTGCATTATGTGGCCAAAGTACTGGGGTGTGGCGTCATTCATGAGTTTGATGCCTATCATGGCCATTCTCGACCCTGAACACACATTCCCGGGAAATACTGAGCTGCGCGAAGACCTGCTTAATGGTAACAGAGATAATTCAGAAGGGCTAAAGTACCCGCATGTGGTGTCAATCGAGTCTGATGCCTATCATGGCCGTTCTCGACCCTGAACACACATTAGAATCGGGAAATACTGAGTCAAAGTACCATATGCTATCATGCATCGTACAATATGCTATCATGCAACTAAGTTGCTATCATGCAAAATAACATTTGCTATCATGCGACATACCATTTGCTATCATGCAAAATATCATTTATCATGCAGATTATACTATGCTATCATGCAGGGTACTATATGCTATTATGCGGAGTACTAACTTTTTATCATAATTATTACCAGCCGCCAAGGCTAACATATTATTATCAAGTTATCCTCATTGCTTCCTTGGGGCTTTGCCTCTTGATTTAACAGGAACCTATAACTCGTCCATATGAATTTGAGTTGGCACGACCAGATTTTTTATGATCGAGATAATTATCTCATGATATTGGCTGATGAAGCCGCCATTATTTATTTAACTACAACCACATCAAGTGGAATTTATATCATTATTATCTTGCGGCAACAATATTTGTCAATCTGTTGCAGGATCAAATTGTAACGATATGCCATCAAGCAGGATAATGAAATCATGTCTGCTTAATGCCCGGGGCTAGGACAATTAAGTTTTTGTCTTAACTCAAATATTTTTGAGTCCCAAGCAGCATGATCAAGCATGCAACCCGGCCCTCGGGGGCTACACATCCACCCACCGGCATTTGGTGGTTTCTACTAAATTCATATATCATGTTTATGCATATCTCATTTTTTGCAGTGCATCGATATATATATATATATACATCTGCGAGTCAAATTAGCGACTCACAACTTTTTAATTCAATCAGTGGCCATATGCCCTTGAGCCGCCATGTTTCAACATGCATTCAGATGGCTCATCATGATAACATGACAGATTATTACTCTAATGATTGACCAGCTTATTTATGCTTATGGTCTTTTTTGCTTCGATGTCTATGACTCAGCATCTCATACACATTTGGCTGATATATCTTGATGCTCATAAGTTATTATTCTTATGATTTCAGCTCAGTCTTACACCCAACAGGATAAGGTGGTTTTCATCAAAGGCTTCGCCGCCTCCACATTAACTCAGAAGCTTCAACAAGATTTCGCCGGCCTCGAATGCCTGCGATACTATATCAACAAACGTCAGCGGCTCATCGCTTCTACATCAGCGGCTCAATAAGCCGCTACGCTCGCGACTAATCATCAGCGAGTCACCAAGCTCAACATCAGCAAGTCGCCAAGTGCAACATCGACGAGTCGGCAAGAACTACATATGCAAGCCCGCAAAATCATCATCAAGACAGAATCTTCCGCCTGATTCTACGAATCACCCGGAAGCTTGGGGGCTAATGTCGGGGGAATAATTATCCCGCGACTTATTCAAGCAAAGCGCGACTCATTCACAATCGCACCACTATTGGGCTTACACAAATATGGGCCGATCCAAGATCATGACATATTAAGAGGAAGGATCTAGAAGACCGGAGAAGATATAACTTGGGGGACACGAAGATTAGTCTCCAAGTAGGACTCCGGCTCATACCTTCCTTGGGAGAGAAGTTTCCTTGTAACCTTGCGAGCCATCGTCTTTATAAGGTGGACTCCAAGGACCTAGAACCCTAAGCTCTCATACACCCAGAGATAGGCGACTCAACACATCGATCGCCAACCCCTTGTAACACCATGTTCATATCAATACCAATCTAGGATAGGCAGGACGTAGGTCTTTACCTCACATTGAGGGGCCGAACCTGGGTAAAAAACATTGTCTTCCTCGTGCCCTGCGATTCTTAGCTCGGAGACGATTGATCCGCGCAATCCCACACCTACGAAGTCATCCATGACATCTGACGTGACAAACCCACGACAAACGCGATGAAGTCAAAGACAGCTGGTTTACTCGGCATCAGACCTTCATCGTCGCAAGCAGGAGCAGTGGATTCGTCGCAGCTAGAAGCAGGAGCTTCTCCACCAGAAACGGTAATTTGGTTTGCCCTTCTAAAATTGATGCAACTACTGTAATACTTGTTGTTTGTTTGTTTAGTGAGACTGAATCGTTGCGGTTACTCTTTCGTGCAGCAGAAATATCTGTCCGATGAGGAAGAGAATTCTTATGACGAACGATGACATGGACGAGGAAGAAGTATTTGTTGATGGTCATATTGAGCTGCCCATACCCAACGACGGTCGCATTGAGATATCCGATGATGATGGTTTCTGCGAGAAAGAAGAAGCAACAAAAGGGAATGAAGGTTGGTCCGAAGGTTGCTATTCAGGCGAGTTTACCTCCTTCTTGAGCGCATCTTCCTTGGAGACATCAAAGAATGAGCTTGGAAAGTATCTTGATGAGGAGAATGAGAGCTTGCGAAACAAAAGTTTGATGTGCTATTGTGGTGGAAGCTGAATGCACATAGATACCCAGTGATAACAAAGATGGCAAATAATTTCTTGAGTATACCAGCCACTTCCGTGTCTTCGGAATCGACTTTTAGCACCGGGGGTCGAGTTCTTGATGACTATAGGAGTTCTCTAAAGCCAGCCATGGTTGAGGCATTGGTGTGTTCTTCTAGCTGGATTAAAGGTTCTCAAATTGATACCAAAGTTTCAATGGAAGTAGTATGTGCTATTGTTGTTTTTGCATATGTTTCTCTGTTTGATGACTATAGAAGGTCTTTATTATATTTCTTATGCTCATGTAGCTTACGTATTTTCTCTCTTTTAGGAGCCGGATAATGATGATGATGTTGAGACCATTTCGTTTCCAAAAAGTGTGGTGGGGAGCAATTGGTAAGTTCTATTTGATGTATTTGCTTGCTGTAACGTTTTATACAGCCAAAAAACTGAAGCACAAAGTGTAAATGAGTCTTATTTGCTATATTTGATTGCCGGAACTTTTTATACAGCCAAATAACTGAAGCAAAATAATGCAATGGTGCTTATTTAGTTGATTGACTTGCTGGAACTTTTTATACAGCCAAAAAACTGAAGCACAAAAGTGTAAATGAGTCTTATTTGCTATATTTGCTTGCTGGAATTTTTATACAGCCAAATAACTGAAGCAAAATAATGTCAATTCTGATTATTTCATTTATCTACTTGCTGGACCTTTCTATATACAATAAAAAACCTGATGCAAACTAGTATAAATGGTGCTTATTTCCTGTATATACTTGCTGAAACTTTCTCTACAACAAAAACCTGATGCAAACTAGTATAAATGATGCTTATTTCTTGTGTATACTTGCAGAAACTTTCTCTACAACAAAAACCTGATGCAAACTAGTATAAATGGTGCTTATTTCTTGTATGTGCTTGCTGAAATTTGTTTGTGTACACTTCAGATTCGACATGGCCTCTAACAAGTGACAAGCGCCCGACAAGAAGATGAAATTATGGCGCGATGATCCTTTTGTGGTTGAACTTTATGTTAAATTGTTAAGACTTGTGTTTCGATCGAGCTACAACTCATGTCGTGTTCTATTTGTTGAACTAAGTGCACTTGTGTTTGTGATGTATGAGACTATTGGACCAAGTATATTTCTTTGTGTGATCGACTTGTCATGGATGCCACTGTTATGTTTAGTTCATGCCACTGTTATATATTCATGCTCTATTGTTGATTACATTGTCACATGTTACATTTTTGGCAAAGGCCATGTCAATTATTTTATTTCATCGAGCCTTCGAGCCGGCTTGCGAGCTTCACCGAGCCGGCTTTTCGAGCCTCGAGCCTTGTCCGGAAGGTCTAGGCTTGGCTTGCACCACCTTCGAGCCGAGCCGAGCCCGAGCCGAGCCTTGTCAATCCCGAGCCGAGCCTCGAGCCTCGAGCTTCAGGTCCAGCCCTATCCATAGGAATGAAATACTCGCGTAGCCTCTGCATATTCCATGTAGCCGTAGTCTCATCAATAAAATCCGACACAGCTACAGGAGGGTCTTGCTTAATACATGCAATAGGACGCATTGCAGTGTCTCTCGGGAGCCAGTTATCATTCCACGCAAAAGTCTGCGCTCCCGATCCAATTCTTTCTATAAGGCTTGCCTTAATATCTCTTGCCTTCCACAATGGATCTCCATATTTGTGATGCATGGGTTCCCACCTCGGCCTCTAGGAAATCACAACTAGGGAAGTATATTGCCTTCAATATTCTTGCACTGAGGGTCTCTGGATTTTGAAGAATCCTCCATGCTTGACGAGCTAGAAGGGCGAGATTAAACAACTCTATATCTCGAAACCCCAGTCCACCCGCATATTTAGGTTTGGTCATCTCTTCCCAAGATACCCAACACGTCTTCCTCTTGCCATCTCGGCAACCCCACCAGAAGTTTCTCAACAAACCGTTGATATGCTCACACAAACCTCTAGGCAGTTTGAAGCATGACATCGAATACGTAGGAATTGCCTGAGCCACTGCCTTGATCAATATCTCCTTTCCTCCAAAAGATAAAAAGTTTTCTAGCCATCCTTGGACATGCTTCCACACCCTGTCCTTGAGATATTTAAAGGCACCATTTACCGAACGACCAACATCAGAAGGCATGCCTAAATATTTATCACTTAGTGTCTCATTCGGTACATTCAGCCGCTCCTTCATAGTTTCCCTAGTAACCTCTGGGCAGCCTTTACTGAAGTAAATCGAGGACTTGTCAAGATTTATCCGCTGGCCCGACGCTAGACAATAGGTCTCAAGAACATCCGAGACTTCTCCCGCTCCTTCCACACTCGCTTTCACAAACAGCAGGCTGTCATCAGCAAATAGTAAGTGGTTAACCGCCGGAGCGGAACTCGCCACCTTTAAACCTTGTAAGCTCGATGAAGGTTGAACACTCCTTGATTTCAAAAGGCACGAGAGGCCCTCAGCTGCCAGCAAAAACAAATATGGAGATATGGGATCCCCTTGACGATACCCCTGGAAGGTTTGAAGGTTTCAGTTAGGGTACCGTTGAATAAAACTGAGAAGGTGGCCGAAGATACCATTCTCATCACAAGACCTACCCAGCTGGGTGCAAATCCCAGCTTGAGTAGTATAGCCTCCAAGTACGACCACTCAACCCGGTCGTATGCTTTCCTCATGTCCAGCTTGAGTGCACAGTGTCTATGTTTCTTGGCCTTGTTTCTCTTCATAAAGTGTAAGCACTCAAAAGCAGCAATGATGTTATCCGTAATCAAACGCCCTGGAACAAAAGCAGATTGTTCCTGCGAGATAATATATGGGAGTATCTTTTTTAAACGATTAGCAAGCACCTTCGATGCAATCTTATAAATAACATTGCAAAGACTAATGGGGCGGAACTGACCAAGTTTTGTTGGGCTTGCTACCTTTGGTATTAACACTATAAAAGTGTCATTTATAGTCTCTGGATTATCATCACCCCGGAGAATGCGAAGAACGGCTGATGTCACCTCCTTCCCACACATCCCCCAATGCCTTTGGAAAAAATGCGCAGGGTATCCATCCGGGCCAGGAGCTTTCGTGGGAACATCTGGAACAGACCAACCTTCACCTCTTACTCAGTGTAAGGCTCTGTCAGATCCGAATTCATCTTGCTCGTCACCTTGTTTGGCACGGTGATCAGTACATCCTCCATGCCCGTCGTGCCCTCGAACTCGTCTAATTTCTGATAGAAATCCTTTGTCATCCGACTAAGTTCATCCCGATCTTCAACCACCACTCCATCTGGTCAGTGTAGGCTAGAAATTTTATTTTTCTTCTTTCTCCGGCTAGCTCGCTGATGAAAAAAAGGGTGTTTTGTCGCCTTCGGAGAGCCACTGTATACGTGAGCGCTGGCGCCACATCGTCTCCTCTCGGTGCTGTAATTCAACCAACTGGTCGCACACCTTTACTTCTTCATAGCTCGGTCCAGTTCTTCCGGGCGTTGCCCGTACTTGCTCAAGCCGTAAACGCAGCTCCTTGAGCCGCTTCGGCACACTGCCGAAAGTGTGCGGATCCCACTCCTTCAGGTTATCGGCCATGCCTTTAAGTTTCAGTTTAATATCATCTGTGTCCACAGCTGTACCTCCCTCCTGCCACGCTTGTTTCATGAAGGGGCCCAAATCCTCATGAGCTTCCCACATAATTTCATAGCGAAACAATCGTGTCCTAGCTTCGGCTGTACACACTCGGGGTATAAAGTCTAGAAGAATTGGCGAATCGTCCGAAGTTGATGCTGTAAGGTGCTTCAGTTCAGCAAGTGGATAACGCTCGCACCAACTCGCCGTTGCCAGTGCTCTGTCCAACCTTGTACAACAAAAACTTCCCCCTGCCACTCTCTTTTCAAAAGTCCAAGGGGTTCCAGTGTAGCCCAAATCTGCCAGTCCACAAACGTCGACTGTCTCTCGGAAAGAAGCAATCTGACTGTTGCTTCTCATATTAACGCCATCGTGCTCCTCCCTATGGAGCACCTCATTGAAATCACCAATGCACATCCAAGGCAGATCCGAGGCTGACTTGATATATTTTAACATGTCCCACGTTTTGTACCTCTCTCGAACCTGTGCTTCACCATACACACATGTTAAACGCCAAGGTTCCATTTTTGTAGATGAAACGATAACGTCAATGTGGTACTGGGAAAAAGGAAGAATCTCTATATTTGTTTCATCATTCCAAAAGATTCCTAACCCGCCACTGCGGCCAGAACTACTCACAGCGAAACTGCGATCATAACCTAGCGTAGACGCTAGTCCTTCCACTCTAGACTTATGCACTTGAGTCTCAACCACACACATAATAGAGGGGGCATGTTTCCGCGCAAAAGTACGGAGTTCGTTGATTGTCGCAGCCATGCCAACTCCACGACAATTCCATCCTGAGACACTCATTGTGCCCGGCGGTCCTCCGCGAGGGAGGCCGCCGATCCACTACAAGTATTTCCTTGATCACCTTTGTTTCCATCCTTCACCACACCCAAACCTGCAATCTTCTTCAACTTCACCGGTGTCCACGCTGCATACATCTTCTCCGACTGCATGCTGAAAGATTTCCTAGTCAAGACCCTTGCCGATGCCAGTCACTTCACTTTCGGCGAACTACAGACCACCCCTTTCCCAAACACCACGTCGTTCGTCGTCTTCAATTCTTCACCGTGGTACTTGAGGCTCCTCAGCAGCTCATCACAGTCAACGTCCTCCCCCATATTTCCATCTCTCGCCATGGAACTCTCCACCATAGTGATCCCCTGATCCCCGTCGCCCCACGAAGTCCTCCTCTCCGATCCGATCTACCAAGGCCGGGAAACTGGACGAAGCCTGCTCCTTGGTCAGCCCGAGTTGATGAGATGGAGACTGGAGAGGACAGTCACGGGGCGCGGTGCAGAATACTTCCGGCGATCAGAGTCGCCGCCGGAATCGCCAGCCCTAGGTCGCCAGCCCTAGGTCATACGGGTAACACTTACACCTGTTTTTTTATTTTTTAGAATGAACATTTACTCAACTGTGTAGGCCCAAAAAAGCCGTTTACAAGCTCGATACAACCCCAATTTGAATAGGCGTTTCACAGCGTGGCCTTCTAGCCCCAATTGGGCCAACCTTTCTTATGATACTTTGGACCCATCGATCTCATGCATTGGCGAACCGCACCTACGAAAAGCATGGGCCGGTCTATCGACCTGTACCCATTCAAATAGCTAACAATGCCAGAAAGTAAAAAGGGTAATGCATCGTCCATCTGAAGTTCTGAACGAATAACCGTGACATTCACACACCAAATGATTGCAAAACGAAGCACTATAGTGCCGGGAGGGTTATCTTATTTTTTGTTTTTTGGAGGATTCCAATCCTAAGTTTTTTTCCTACATCGGGTGTTTCATACATAGGATAGTAAACCATACGAATTTTTTTCGTGGAATTCATTTGTACTACCTCGGTTCCGGAAAAAAAACTATACATTGTTTTCATAACTCAAACAATCTAAAGTTTGACAAAGTTTCAAAAGCATTAATATCAACGATATCAGATGAGTATCGTTAGATACATCATGAGATATATTTTCATATGTTGTCTTTATGATATCATAATTGTTGATAGTTTTTTTGAAAGCTTTCTCAAACTTTACGTTGTTTGTCTTTCGAGAAAACTTACAGGTTTTCATATCAGGAACATAAAGAGTACTACTAGATTTCTCTAAAAAAAAAGTAGAGAGTACTAGATTTCATAGAAAAAACACCATCCACTTCGAGTCTGCGACGGCTTGAAGGAATCCTACGTTTTTCCTGCGCGTGATCAAACATCCTTCCAGTCACGTAGTTTTAAACATTGCATGCCACTCTAATCGTGTAACTTTTCCTATTATCTCGTTTTCGGAATTATATGAATCAAAGAGGACCTAAGCATACACCACGACAGGCTTTCAGGATCCAAAAAAAAAAAAATCCAAACCAATTTTGTATTTACTGTTGGCTAAGTGCTAGGACAAATAAACTATTTTGGAAACACATGATGTGGCAAAAAAGGTCAATTATGGACCATTCACATTGTCGAGGGCTTTAGTGAAGTTAGCCATTTATCAGCCCGTTGTGATGCATACGTGTTATTTTCTGGTACAAATGTATACTTCTTATAAAGCAAAATCCCACTAAGTGGTCATTACAGGTGTCTATTTTGACATGCAAGCTATCCACATTACCTATTTTTGAAGCCAATCAATTGTCCATGTCATCTCCACTAACAATTATTAATGATTGTATATATTTACATGCAATATATCCACATCATCAATTGTGTTAAGCCATACAATTGTCCACGTCACCATTTTTTTAACACATTATACCTCTTTATTTATTCATAATCAAAATTAAATAATCAACCAGAAGATGTACTATGTTTGGGGTTGGATTGTTGTCAAATACACAACGATTTCACGAACCTCTCAACTACAATTGAATCTCTCATATTTCTGTTGACAACTTCAATTATCACGTGTCTTACCACTTTATTTACACATTAATTTTTTTTAAAGTGATTCCCGTTGCAACGCGCGGGGTAATGTTCTAGTATCAAATAGGCCACATGCCTACATCCTATACTTGATGATGGTAAAAAAAATGTTATACATTGCATGTCGCTCATAAACACTTCCTTCAAATCTCTAAACACTCGCGTACCACTTTTTTGTTTCCCGTATGTGCTCTATGTTCTCACCAATTATGGAACTCCCTGTAATTTGTCTAAATATTCTCACCACGGGTCGGACTTCTTTCGACCACCTCGAGCAATAAACATACAATGCGTTGTTCTAAAAAACCACTGATTACAAATAAGGATATGCAAAAACTAATAAACTTACAATTTGTTGACTTTGCTGGTCATCCATATATAAGAGAATCTCCAACCACAATGGTCAAATTTGGCCTCCAAACAATCCGCGGACATGTCCGGCGTGTCCGTGGACAGTGACCGGACCGTCCCTAAAAGTGGTCTCCTCCAACCATGTACCTCTAACTCTCCTCAAAATGTGGGGTCATTGCATGTGATTGGTGGAGAAAGAGAGAGAAGAATCAATGAAGGACAAAAGAAAGGAAAACAAAGGAAAAGCTGTCCGCCGGACGCATCCGGTCGCCCCAAAGCCTCCCCACATATGCCTTGAGTTTGGGGGTTGCCGGACAGACCGGACGTTTGGACTGATTTTGGAGGGGGCGGTTCGGTGCATGTTTTTACCCCAAATCGTGTCCGGCCTGTCCGCCCGGATGTTTGCGGACGGTTTGCCAACTCTGGTTGAAGATGCTCTAAACAAGCTATTTGGGTACGGATAGAGTACAGTAGTACACCATACAAAATGAGCCACATGAGACTAGTAAAGGAAAGGTGATAACCGTATTTATCTCTACATGAAAAGAATCGTTGCTCCTTGCCTCAAACTACAACCAACGTTCTCTCTCTCAAAAGAAAAAACCACGAACGTAATTAAGTTTGATATCCAAGCGCAGAGATCGTGATATTTTGTTTCCCGCAGGGGCTATCTAGACCAAATGCTCAAGATGAGCCCAACTTTAAATTAATAAAACCACGCGGCACCGTCATACAACAACCGAAATCCAAACATAACGAACAAGTCTTGGGCATACAAAGCGGTAGCCCAAACCACAACTCACTAACAACAATAGAAACATACATATAGGGTACGGGATACTAGTCTAGTCTATCTCTAGTGGCCATGTCTCGATCCTGCCTTCTAGCTTCTTGCTTCCACACCTGCATGTACAAGAGCATTTTGTATAATCTGTCAGCCGGTTGGGATGGAAAAACACCCTCAATAGTGAATTTATTGCGCATATTCTGAAGAGACCAAAGTAGAGCGGCGCAACAGATCCAAAGGACACGGCGGTCCTGTTCAGAATAACTACTCAAGAGTAGATGGACATCGACAAAGCACGAGGGGTTCCAGTAGCAGGAGAGCAGTTCCCTAACTGCACTTCACATAAACTTCGCCAAAGAGCAACCGAAGAAAATGTGGTTCGAGTCCTCAAACTAACCACAAAGCGAGCACAGGCCGTTGGAGGGCCCATGTCTATGGAGGATGTTATCTTTCAAGGGTAAACGTTTCCTGGCGAGCTGCCAAAGGAAAACCCTGATTCTTGCGAGATGCCCTCACAGAGTTCCATAGTGCTTTCTTGGGATGTCCTCACAGAGTTTGCGATAGAGGGAGCGAACCGAGAACCTCCCCAAAGGTTCAAGGGCCAAGAAAACCTGTCTTGGACATGCGAGAGGCGTGTATCCGCAACCGTTCGGTGAAGTTCGAGCCAATCAGCCCTTTCTAAGGGGCCAAGGGTGCGTATGAAAGGGATAACCCAATCCGCTTGTCTGAACACATGCGCGACGGTCCCACAGGGGCAATCACACGTACGCATTCGCTCGCCCATTGCTGGATTGGGTTTGATTCGTGGCACTTGGCAGATGAACTATATATTGCGCCGATTCTATCATAAAGCGTCTCCACCGGCAACTCCGGCCGCAACGGCGTGCCCATCTGTCTGTACCGACCCAAAATCTGTCCGGCACCATCCAAACCATCCCCAAATTTGGAGGTCCACACGGGGGCACAACGTCTGGACACGTCCTCCGATAGGTGGGGCTCCTATGTATAGAAACACGCACGGCCAGGCAGTATAATGACGCGCGCTGTGTAGGAGGCTGTTTCGACGTAATGGCCATTGCGCCGGGCAGGTTCCCAGCCGACGCGACGGCGTAACACATTTGCACACGCATCACATTAACGTCTGCGCAAGAGCCACGTGTCGGCGTTGCGACTTCCGCACGCGTAGTTTTAATGTCAGTGCACCGCCCCTTTGTTTACATTCCGTCGTCGGCCACGCTGCACTCCATTCTCTTCCACCGTTCCGAGGAGCCTGCAGCCTCACCCTCGATCAGGCGCAACAATTCCACCAGTTCGGCATGCTCGTGCCATCGGACTTATGCTTGCCCAAGGGGTGGGTGGTTAGCATGGGCGGCCTTGCCGGACCGTCTAGTCCCGCCACCCCCGAGGCGTTCAACATCTCCGTGCTCACGCGGCGGAACAAGATTACATATGTGTCGTGGTGGTGTCACGGCAGATGCCATAGGATGGCTTAAGTTGTGGGCTCGCTAGGACGTTGGGGGATCCGGGGAGGGTTGCGCGCTCACGAAGCACGCATGAAGAACAACCAAGAACTCGCAAGAACAAACAAGAACTAGCAGAACCAAGAAGAAGCAAAGAACACCACGATGTACCCTGCTTCGGGGCCTCTTGTGGAGGTAACACCCCTACTGCAGCACTAGCCTACTCTCTTTATATCTCAAGTGTTTACAAGTACAGAGCGCTCCTTGAGCTGTATGAAGAACAATGGTGAAAGCTCTAGGAAGAAGATGGAGCTTGGGGGGAAATGATGCTCGTTGTGCTCGATCCCTCTCACTGGAGAAGGTGGTTGCTCATTTATACATTAACCGAATTACTATAATGCCCCTGGCCGCAGATGGTAATGGCAAGGACAAGGGGAACAGGACAAACACTGGCCACTGTCACTCAGCCCAGCTCACCCTCTGTCCACCACAGGTCTGTCTTTACCTCTTTGAGCTTAAGGCCGCGTAGACCACAGAGGCCTAGCCACTGCTCCTTTCCCGAATTAGCCGAGTCAGCGCCTAGGGCCTTGCGATCCGGAAAACCTTTGGCTCGACCTTGCTGTCCTCTGAACCTTGGTCAGTAGAACTGCAGGTCCCGTGACCTTACTGACATTACTTGGCCCCTGTGCCATATCCGGATTACCTTATCCGGGTCCTTCCTGACCAACCCGGCTAACTTAGCCGATACTTCTTCAACTGATCCGGTTTGGCTTTACTGGATCCCCTTTGTTTCTTCCCACACTTTAGCTCGATAGAGAGCTAACCGAATTTCCAAGAGATTCGGCCCAGGTGATCCGGCTGAATATTGATCCGGCCAGCCCTTTAGAGTTCTCAACACCACATCTCTGCCCTATCCGGGGGCAGCCCCCGACAATATGCGAAGCGGCTCCTCCCCAAGAACGTCGTCGGCAACTGGGCCACGTGGCACCAACGCTTCGTGGAAGAGCGTAATGCCTAGCTGGCAAGGTACGACAACGCGTTCAAGCCTTCGCGATACAATGCCAGCGGGCCGCATTTATGGTTTGAGGCGATTGGCACACGGCTGACAGCGTCATTGAGGCGGCATGCGAGAACGCCGAAACTGGAAGTACAATTCCCTTGCGGCTAGTCCCACCGGTGCGACGCGGCGGCAACGTCGGAAGTGTCTGCCGCAAAGGTAAGGAGGAGCTACGCTCACCACCGCGTCGGGAGGCGGTGACGGCATCGTCATCCGTGACGTGAAGCAGGATCGCCGCCACAGCGAGGTTGCCCGGTGGTCCGCGACTTCTTGGGTTTGGCGTTCCCCACCGCGCAGCTGTCTCTATCTCCGCCTGCCGAAGCAAGAGGTGAAGGAGGAGCCGCTGGAGGTGGTGCTCGTGGGCTATCGGGTGCCGTTGCCATTGGGCAAAGACACGCGCGACGGTGAGTTTCCCGACGTTAGCTGGGCTCTGGCGGCATCAGCCACCAAGATCGATTAGGACTGGCCGCGCTTCATTAAGACCATCGAGTTAACGACGCAGCAGCGGCGGCGACACTCCCACCTCGTGTGCGTTGCATCGGGACGACTGCGGCACCTCCTCCACGGTCGTCTAGCTCGACGACGACGACAACAAGAGCGTCAACTGGGATGAGCTCGTGGCCGAGGACGAGGATTTTTGATAAATATTATGAAAATCTTGTAATATATAACAAAATTTGAATGAATTTTTTTTCCTTTTGATAAGTTTTGTCACCAATTTTTTGGTGGGCACCGATGATGGCAACACATCATGTGTCCCGCATCTTCAGACCGGACACGATTTGGGGTGTGACGGACAAATTTCCGGGGTACCGATTGAGATGCTGTTAACCACCATCAGAAAACTCAGAATGAAACATTTTCTCTTCCCTGATATGAGAAGAAGAAATCACAGATTTTTTTTCTTTGTTCAAGCATGTTGTCCCACAGCGTATTTTTTGCCAAATCTGGCCGTTTTCGTGAACTAATAACGTATCTGGCCGCTCCTGAGGTCGGCGCCAACGCACGCCGACCTCAGGGGCCAGATTTGCAAATTTTTGTTGGCGCCGAACTGCACAAGTTCGGCTCCATTTGTGTTGACGCCGACCTCAGGGATCAGATTTGCAAATAGTTTCTGAGAGCGGCCAGATGCGTTATTAGTTTACGAAAACGGCCAGATTTGACAAAAAATACTCCCACAGCTGCCGCGCACCGATGAAGCAAAAAACCTCATATCCAAACCTCTTGTGTGGTTTGCTTTGCTCCTCAGCGAGGCAACATCTTTGCGGCCGATGTAATGGAAGCATCTTGGTCCTGACACTACCCACTAGCAGCTGATAAGACATGAATCACTCGAGCAAGCTGCAGCCACAAGTTGAATGATGCATGTGCGTGAAGAATGCTGCTAGCAGACGTCGGATTGACGCCTGTCTCGAGCGATTGAATTCTGCAGCAGAGGGCTTTAAAAATGGAGTAGGACATGTCAGGATTGGAGCACCGCTGCGGGCATCAAAAGCGATCCTGATCCACTGATGATGAATGATGACCCTCTCCTGCTACTGTACCCGGCCTATCCGCATTTTACAGTCTCACAAAGTTTTACAGCTACGTGCGTCTTGCCGCGGCAAAAACCGGCCGGCTGGGTAAAATTTGCCACGGTACAGTCAGACCGAAGTTTCACCTGGAGCTCCGACCATGGACGTGCTAGCTACATTGTTCCTGGAACATGCGGTGGATGGTCGCCCGGCGTCTGCTGCTCGGCATGCCCGGCGGCGGCGTGAGCGCCCGTAGCCGCGGCCACCGCCTGATGGGGGAAGGGTGGCGGCGAAGGCATCGCGTGGCCGTGACCGAACATGGGCATCCCGGGGATCATCGGGTACGGAAACTGGGCTGCGCCAGCGGCAGCGGCGGCGACGAGGCGCGGGTCGAAGGCGCCCATGCCGAACCCCATGGCGCCGAGGCCGAGGTGGTGGTGGTGGAAGTGCGCCATGGCCGGCATCTGCATGTGCTGCATCGCCAGCATCGGCGGCACGCACCCCATCGTCGACATCATCTGCACCTGCAGCTGTAGGGTCTTGAGGTACTCGATGGCTTCCTCCAGCATCGACGCCTTGTCAATCTTCATCATCAAAATCCAAAGAAATTAGCTACAATGTTGCACGTCCAGTCCAGTAACGAAATAAAATTTGACTCTTTGTCGCGAGACTGATTGATCAATGGATCGTGAGTTAGATACAGATACCTTGTTGCAATTGGGGATGAGTTCTTGCAGGGCGCGCATCTTCTCGTTGATCCGATCCCTCCTCCTCTGCAATCGCAACCCCGTACAAATTTAGCAACCACAAACGCAGTCACGTATACGCATTGGAGGCAAGAAGAGGTGCAGGTACCCGCTCTGACATGTTGTGCACCTCGGCGGTGCGGCCGCGCTTGGTGCTCCTCGCCGCCGACCTTCTCGCCCCACCGGCCTCGTCGTCGACGTCAAGATCCTGCAGCCAGGAAGAGTGGAGAGTGACTTTGCATGTCTTTGGAACTTTGCATCGAGAAGCACAAGACTTGGTCAATGGCTGCGTGGTGGTGACCATTTGATTGCTTACCTCGTCCTCCTGGCTGAGCGACCACTCAGGAGCCTGGTGACTGCCGCTGCTCCTCTTCAGCTGGCTCCGGTCGCCGTTGTCGGAGCAGACGGACGAGGTCGTCGCCGTCGCGGGCGGCAGCGGCGGAGGCGGCGGTCTATCAGGAGCCCTGGTTTCGGACTGCAGTCTCTGGGGTAACGCCGCAACCGCAGCCGCGAATTCTCGCTGCCAGACAGGGACCGGCGGCGCCGCCGGAGGAGGAGGTGGTGAGGCGGCCACGGTGTCGCGCGACTCCTTGGGCGGCGGCTGCAGCCACGCCATCCTCTGCTCCGAGAACAGCGGCGTGCTCCTCAGCCGGTTCGTCTGCACCACCGTCGACTCGACGCCGACGCCGACAGGGATGCTCGCCGCGGCGGACGGCGGAGGCGGGGGACGCTGCAGGGGCTTGGAGAAGAAGGTGAAGTTCATGATGCCCTCACCGCTCGGCCGAGCCTGCTGCTGCTTGGGCGGCGGCGCCACGACCGCGCCGTGGGATGTCGACCCTCCCGCGCCGTCTCTGCTGGCCACCGCGTCAGGGAGACCGGAATATCCGGAGAGCAAGGCGGAGCAGTACTCCGGGGGCAACGGTGCCGTGTCACGGTCGCCGTCGTCATCGTCCACGCCGATGTCGGGGTAATGCTGCAGCCACGGCACGGCGTCATCGTCGTCCGTTGCGGCGAGGAGGTCGCGCATCGCGGGGTGGTGGTTCTTGGCGAGCTCCTGCGCCCTGCTGGCGCCGGCAGCGCTGCAGGCGAAGGGCGGGAAAGGCGACGCCGGAAACTGCGTCCGCCGGAGGGCCGGGCCGTTGTCCCACAGCTCGTTCCCCGGCTGCTGCGGCTGGGTCCTGCGCATCAGCAGCATCACGAACGCGCCATCGTCAGCAGCTAAGCTAGCAATGGCCGGTGAACCAAGAAGAGAAGAAGAAAGATGACGGGCGGTAAGAACTCACATCTGCGGAGGGCGTATGGATATAAATGGAGGGAGGAGCTCCTGCAGTGACAGGAGTAGGAGCTTGTTGGCCGACGTCTCCGGTGTGCGATTATTTCTCGTGTCACGAGTCACGAGCGGAGCAGCAGGGAAGCTGCGGCGGTGTGGAGGAGAGGTAGGGAGGGGGGAGCAGTTAAGGAAGAGCGACGCGCCACCGAAAGAAGCGTCTCCCGTTGATGACAACGGCCAAGGGTGGTGTGGGCAGTGGGGCCACCCGCCAAGCGGTCGAACTTTTTTTCTTTCGAAAATGCAAGCGCTCACATACGGACAGAGATCCCGTGCCTCGCCTCTAGCAAGGCACGCTGTGACTCGAGGCTTCAAATCCACCATCCATGCCTCATCCAACGGCCCAGTATAAGTCAAGGCTAAATCAACTTAGTCCGGTCATCTCTTTCCTCCGTTCCTCACACGCGCGATGGACTCCAGTGCCTCGCCTCGCTGCTGGTCTCGTCGCCGAGCTGCAGGTAAGGGAGCGAGCTCCCGTCAGCGCACCGCCGGGAAGGGAGAGAAGCCGCACCAGTTGCGCCTCCAGGGTGAGCTCGGGCCGTCTACGGCGCCCAACTCTGGGTGGTCTGCTCCGCCCGCCTGCCCTCCGGCGGCTGCCTCCGCCGTTCCGACCACCCTCCGACGAACTCCTCTGCCCCCCTCCGTCGTCCTCCTAAGTTCACTCTGGATGCCCGCTCCGACTGCCACTGACGCCCTGGCCCCTGGAGCTAGTAGCAGCGAGGCGAGATGTCCGTCTGCACTTCACACACACCGAAATTTCAGTTAACAGTTAGACAACTCTAGGATACGAATTTCAGAGAGCTGCCGTGGGCGCGGAGGGCGCCGTCGGAGCTGACCGTCGGACGGGGAAGAGGAGGAATCGCAATCCGTCGATCTGTCGGAGCTGAGCGGAGCGGAGGGCGCCGTCGGAGCAGAGCGGCAGACGCCGTCGTAGCGGAGCGAAGGGCACCGTCCAGCCAGGAGAAGGGATTTCCGACGCCTTTTATCCCGTGGCCACCGCCGTTGCTCGCATGGCTCCCTTCCCCCAGGCGGTGATGGCAGCAGAGCTCTTCCACGCCGGTGTTTCCCTTCCCGCGCTGCTCCTTTGCCTCGCGAGCGTGAGGAAAAGAGGAAGGATTAGTTAATTAAGCCTTGACTTATGCTGAGCCGTTGGATGGGACATGGATGGTGGATTTCAAGCCTCGAGGCACAGCGTGCCTTGCTAGAGGCGTGGCACAGGATCTCTGACCCTCACATACACTCATCTGAACACAGGTACACCCCACCTATAAAGACCGAGCCAGTGCACAGGTTTTGAAATTAATGAAATAACCCCTGACTATCAAAAAAAGAAAAACCCTAGCTATCGACGGGAACATCACCGTTTATAATGAGAAACACCAGTATCAAATCTGGGATTTGACCTAATGGTCTGGGTACAATCACCCTACTAACCATCCAACCGGAATTTGTTGCGGTCGAACTTGAACATATCACCGGGACGACAATCGAGAAGACGAGGAGTAACAGAGCAGCGAGACAACGACGTACCCGTGTTTGTTTCGACACGGTCTGCGGTATACCCATCACACACTATCAAATTCAATCGTCTACGCATAGGGCCTCTTTGATTGGTGGAGAAAAAACATAGAGGCAAAATAAATTTTTGGGTGGCACTATTCATGCATTCGATGCAAAAGAAATGGAGCAGAGTGATTAATAGAGTAATTTTCCTAGATTCCAAAGAAAAAAACAAAGGAATTCTGCAATTCACTCAAGCCTCTTTTTTACATTCTTATACCCAAAAACAAGACAAATGCCATAGGTCGAATAATAATGACTTAATATCACCTATGCATTGTTTTATTCCTGATTTGATTAGGTTTTCTTAGGATTCATCTATTTTCCTATTCCTTCAAATAAAACATATACTTTTTTTTTGAAATTATCGTGTTTTCACAATCCTATGTTTTGCACTAGGATCCTCTCCCATTCATATATTCTATTTTTCCTATTTATGCGTTTTTGACATCTTGATGAATCCATGACAGTGCCACCAATCTGACGTATGATGCGTGGGTGGCGCGTGACTAGATTGTGCCCGACTACCTCCTAAACATGGTCTCAAATAGGTCCTCGTCTAGGTGGTCGCCATGATTTTCGCGATCAAGGCGTGTTGATCAATCTCGCAGAAGGAGACCACGAGATCCACCGAGTACTTCACGAAGCCCAGGGCGCTCGGCGACGAACTAGCAGCAGCGGGCAAGAAGGTCGAAGATGATTATTTGATGTTATTGAACGGGTGCACTAGGCAACTCAATTAATAGTACGAATTGATGGAAATACGTTATGATAAATATATTTAAACACTCCTTCTCAAGTTTAAAGTGTGAATTTAATTTACAAAAAGATCTTGGAAGTGAGATCGAAAAAATGCCGCGACTATTTTAGGACCGTAAAACTCGATCGACTTACATTTTTACCATTGTCAGTCAAGTGGAAAGTTCTCACGAGAGAGATACTCGATCATGTGTTGTATAATTTTTCCTAATATCCCGTTGATTTTTTTAGGAAAGTGTGGCCTTTGGGTAAACTTTTAACCAGATCCGGCGCCTGAGAAACCTACCAGTTAAAATGATGTTTTGACAGCTAGATACGTTAGTCAGGTTAGCTTATACTCCATCTGTTTTTTAATATAAGATGGTTTAGCTTTTGTCCACAAGCACATGCACACAAATGTATGTAGACACATTTTTGTGTACATGTTCACTCATTGTAGTGTGTATATAGACAACATGTGTACCACCTAAAACATATTATATTAAAAAACGGAGGGAGTATTTGCTAAGACTTAGCCCTTTTTGTCCTCAATAGTGTGCACTTGACAAAATATGTGGAGCAAACGACAATGTCTTTTCAAATAAGTCAATTTGACTAGTGTATCTGGGCAGTAAAAAACACCACCCTAACTGGTAGGTCTCCCAGGGGTCAGATCTGGTTGCATATTGTGGTAAAAGAAAAGCCACCCTCGCTAATGGTTCTCCGAAGGGCCATGCTTGGTTGATAATTTTTTGAGGACCAAATGTGGCTGAAAATTTACAAAAGACCATTTAGAACCCGGAAAGAGGTAGTGCCACCCGAGCTCACTAGGGCCCATTTTTATAAAATATGAAAATATTACTTCTAGATTAAAAAATTCTTCAAAAATTTTATAAATACAAATAAACCTTGCATAAGTACGCCAAAAGTTTCTTAAAAAAAACTTTGTATTTTGGGATGCACGATGAGAGAAATTTCAGGAAAAAGAACTATTTTAAACTATTCAGTGCCACAATTTTTATTTAACTCAGATTACAACCGTCTTTTTGCCGAAAATTTGTAGATACATATAAACATCCGTATGTGCCCATTGAAAAAAAATGTTTGAATGTCTAAATTCAAATTTCAAATTTCAAATTTTTTTTGCAGCCGAGCACATTATGACGAAAGATACTCACGTGTCATTCTGTTATCCTTGACAATCCACACGATAGGAGTTGATTTGATGTCTGGCGGGATGGATGGATGGTATGACCCTTTTTTTTTTTTTTGCGATGAAACATCAGGTGATTACAACGAGGAAACTTGATATCCATATGTATCTTTGCCGACTGTTGTTTTTGACACGGATTTATCGACCACTGTTTGGCGCATATTTTTTTTAATTTTTGTTATTGTATTAGCTGACTATATGTAAAGATGCCATTGTGTAAGAAAGGCGTTTTGGCCCCAAAGCTCATGTGCTCCTGGTATAATAAAATATAAAAAAGTAAAACATTTCCAAAAATTCTAAAAAATGGAGACGAACATATATAGAAATGTTCTTTATACGTACCAAGTTTCGCGGTGAAATGACATCTTGACAGTCCTGTGTAAAAAAGACAAATCACTGGACAAAATTGGGATTTCAAAAATATGTTTTCAGAGCACTGATTTTATTATTTTTGCTCAGAGCATCACACATGTCATTTCATAACGGAGCCCTAGCACGTATTTAGAAAACATGTATACGTCCGTACAAATTTGTTTCAGATTTTTTTGAAATGTTTACTATTTTTTCATTTTTTATTCTACCAGGAGTATATAAGTTCCGCTATTGTATATGATGAGGGACCCTCAAGGGGCGATTGGCTGACAAGAGGGAAGCTACAATGCTGCTTCCCTTCACATGCATGCCCATGCTGCTGCTAATCATTGATAAGGACTGCTAATGAGTAAATATTATTAATTATGGACTTGCACTTGACAAATTGTCAATCTGTTAGAGTACTATATACATATATACGACTAGTTGATTAGTTTTAGCTACATGCCGCCAACATGATTTCTAATATATTTTGTTGCAATTGTGTCTACTTGATTATTGATTTCTTGTGTCTATGCGTGTGTTCCAATCCGTGGAACAGCACTGTCTTGCTAATTGGTGTCGTCCTGTCCGGTACTCCTATAGGATATCTTTGGTTGCTTTCTTTCGAGATATCATGCGGCATGGTGGCCGTTATGGTGGGAAGTATGGTGCTCTTTTGTCGGATCTCTTTTGCTTCGGGCTGGGAGGCGCATGGGCAGGACTAGATGAGAACTTGAGAAGACCGGTCTGACCCAACACGCCTGATGATCACTATTAGAAAACAGTCCTTTCGTCCGGGCCATTAGTCCCGGCTGTGGACTGGGTCGGGACTAATGGTCCGGACACGTCGCACCCAAAACGTCGAAGCGTACGGCAACATTTAGTCCCTGTTCGTTAGGACCCAATAGTCCCGGTTTGACATACAAACCGGGACTAAAGGGTCTGTGCCCGCTGCGGCCTGGTGTCCCCCTTTAGTCTCGGTTTGTATCTCAAACCGGGACTAATGGGCTGGCCCTATATATATGGCAGCCCCTCTCCCCTCTCTCTTGTTTTTTTTCAGGTGGGAGGTGGTGTAGGTTTGTGCTAGTTTTTTTTCTTCATATGCACTAGAGGTGTTCGGTGAAATAACTGTTAGAGCGATGCCACTTGAGTTCACACAAGACAAACATGATATGAGGTGCCCGAGCCACACTTAAGCTTCCTCCTCTTTGTTTCCAAGTGTCCTAAAAGGTTAGCAACTATTTTCTCGTTTAGACCGCGCGGTACTAATTTTAGCATCGTGATTGCGTTTGATATATAGTTCTATGATGCAGATGAGCCATCCATGGATGTACGGTGACCGACGCTCTGCCGCTTACAGAGAAGGCGTGCGTTCTTTTCGCACATGAGCCATTTGTCCATGTGTTGAATGTCGGAATGAGAAGGATCACACTTCCTCAAGAGTCATTCAGAGCCACCTGCTTCGGTCCGGTTTCATGTCCGGCTATAATGTTTGGACCAAGCACGGAGAAAGAGGGGTTATGATGGAAGACGGCGATGAAGAAGAGAACGATGATGACAACTACCGATCTATGTTCCCTGAATACGCTGATACCGAAATGGAAGACAATGAAGAAGAAGGGGTGAAGAACGGGCACCAGATGAGCCCGCTGATGATCTTGGTCGGGTCATTTCTGATGCAAGGCGAGGCTGCGACACAGAAAAGGAGAGGTTGCAGTTCGAGCAGATGTTACAGGACCACAACAAATTGTTGTACCCAACTTGTGAAGATGGCCAGAAGAAGCTGGGTAGCACACTGGAATTGCTGAAGTGGAAGGCAGAGACCGGTGTGACTGACTCGGCATTTGAAAAGTTGCTGGTACTAATGAAGAAGATGCTTCCAAGAAAGAACGAATTGCCCGCCAGCACGTACGAAGCAAAGAAGCTTGTCTGCCCTCTAGGATTAGACGTGCAGAAGATACATGCATGCCCTAATGACTGCATCCTCTACCGCGGTGAGAAGTACGAGAATATGGATAAATGCCCGGTATGCACTGCATTGCGGTATAAGATCAGAAAAGATGACCCTGGTGATATTGAGGGCGAGCCACCCAGGAAGAGGGTTCCTGCCAAGGTGATGTGGTATGCTCCTATAATACCACGGTTGAAACGTTTGTTCAGAAACAAAGAGCATGCCAAGTTGTTGCGATGGCACATGGAAGACCGTAAGAAAGACGGGATGTTGAGGCACCCCGCTGATGGTCGGCAGTGGAGAAAAATCGAGAGAGACTTCCCGGACTTTGCAGGTGACGCAAGGAACTTATGGTTTGGTCTAAGTACAGATGGCATGAATCCTTTTGGGGAGCAGAGCTGCAGTCACAGCACCTGGCCCGTGACTCTATGTATCTACAACCTTCCTCCTTGGTTGTGCATGAAGCGGAAGTTCATTATGATGCCAGTGCTCATCCAAGGCCCGAAGCAACCCGGCAACGACATTGATGTGTACCTAAGGCCATTAGTTGATGAACTTTTGCAGTTGTGGGCCAAACCAGGTGTACGTGTTTGGGATGAGCACAAACAGGAGGAATTTGACCTACAAGCGTTGCTGTTCGTAACCATCAATGATTGGCCTGCTCTTAGTAACATTTCAGGACAGACGAACAAATGATACAATGCATGCACGCACTGTTTAGATGAGACTGAAAGTATATATCTGGATAAATAGGAAGAATGTGTACCCGTACAATCGTCGTTTTCTTCCGCCCAGGCATCCTTAAGGAAAAAGGCAAGCATTTCAATGGCAAGGCAGAAACCCGGACGAAGCCTGTCCCCCGTACTGGTGCTGATGTATTTGGTATGGTCAAGGATTTAAATGTAATCTTTGGAAAGGGTCCTGGCAGACAACCTGTTCCGAATGACGCTGACGGACACGCACCCATGTGGAAGAAGAAATCTATATTTTGGGAGCTACCCTATTGGGAAGTCCATGAGGTCCGCTCTGCAATCGACGTGATGCACCTGACGAAGAATCTTTGCGTGAATATTCTAGGCTTCCTGGGCTTGTATGGGAAGTCAAAAGATACACCGGAAGCACGGGAGGACCAGCAACGTCATAAAGGACGAGACACATGCATCCAGGGCAGTTTCAAGGGCCTGCCAGCTACGCTCTTACCAAAGAAGAGAAGGAAATCTTTTTTGAAGTCCTTTTCAGTATCAAGGTCCCGTCTGGCTTCTCGTCGAATATAAAGGGAATAGTAAATATGAAAGAGAAAAAATTCCAAAACCTAAAGTCTCATGACTGCCACGTGCTTATGACGCAATTGCTTCCGGTTGCATTGAGGGGAATTCTACCGGAAAATGTTCGACTAGCCATTGTGAAGGTATGTGCATTCCTCAATGCAATTTCTCAGAAGGTAATCGATCCAGAAAGTCTATCAGGGTTACAGATTGATGTGGTCCAATGTCTGGTCAGCTTCGAGTTGTTGTTCCCGCCATCCTTCTTCAATATTATGACGCACCTCCTAGTTCACCTAGTCGAAGAGATTAGAATTCTCGGTCCTGTGTTTCTACACAATATGTTCCCCTTCGAGAGGTTCATGGGAGTCTTAAAGAAATATGTTCATAACCGTGCTAGGCCAGAAGGAAGCATCTCCAAGGGCTATGGAACAGAGGAGGTCATTGAGTTTTGTGTTGACTTTCTTCCTGACCTTAAGCCGATTGGTGTTCCTGAATCTCGGTATGAGGGGAGGCTGACTGGAAAAGGCACACTAGGAAGGAAAGCAACGGTATGTAGGGACAGGGATTCTTTCACTCAAGCACACTACACAGTTCTACACAATTCCACCGTGGTGGCTCCGTATATCGAGAAACACAAGAATATTCTACGCTCCGAAAACCCGGGGAAGGCTGACTCCTGGATTAAAGGGAAACACGAGGCGACTTTCGGCAGTTGGTTGCAGACACATCTCATGAATAACACCACTGTTGGAGATCAGCTGTACTTGTTGGCCAGGTCACCATCTTCGACTATATGTACTTTCCAAGGGTACGAGATAAATGGGAATACATTTTACACGATCGCCCAAGATAAAAAGAGCACCAACCAAAACAGTGGTGTCCGCTTTGATGCAACAGACGACAATGGGCAGAAGGACACATATTATGGGTACATAGAGGAGATATGGGAACTTGACTATGGACCTACTTTTAAGGTCCCTTTGTTTCGGTGCAAATGGGTCCAGCTGAAAGACGGGGTAAAGGTAGACCCGCGGTACGGAATGACAACAGTGGATCTCAAAAATCTTGCGTACATGGACAACCATTCGTCCTAGCCAACGATGTGGCTCAGGTTTTCTATGTGAAGGACATGTCTACCAAACCGAGAAAAAGAAATCAGCAAAAGAATACATCGTCCGATGAGCCAAAGCGCCACATAGTTCTTTCAGGGAAAAGAAACATCGTGGAGTGGATGACAAGACAGACATGTCAGAAGATTATAATAAGTTTCATGAAATTCTGCCCTTCACAGTGAAAACTGACCTATGCATCCTGTTAAATGATGAAGATTCTCCATGGCTACGGCGCAGAAGAAAACCACAACACTAGATAGGGATGTTGGTGGTGTGTAATAATGGCTATATGCGAATACAAACCGTATATTTTGACTATATGCGAATGATTTGTATTCGGTCGATGAACCGAAGGACGTAGCTAATTAGGAAACCCGAATGATTTGTATTCGGTCGATGAACTGAAGGACGTAGCTACTTAGGAAACCCGAATGATTTGTATTCGGTCGATGAACTGAAAGATTTTGTAGATAGAACAAAACATACGGTTTCCCCTGCATACAGCCCGACGGTGGCTCGTGAGTGCCCGCATATCAAATGCACCGTCGGATGTATGCAGGGAATCCGAATGATTTGTTTACGAAATGAACTACAATGAGTACAGAGTGAGTACAAAACATGTCCGAGAGGTGGGCTATATATAGGGTCGTGTGGCTCACAAAGTGGTTGTGCTAGTGCTGATCAAACAGCTCACAAGCCCTAAAAAAAACACACACCCCTGATCCAACGGCTCACAAGCGCTTGAAAGAAACACACGATCCGTGTGCTTCTTCCTTATTGGTGGGATTCCCTTTAGTCCCGGTTAGTAAAATTGCGCGGGAAGAAATAAGCCCCTTTAGTCCCGGTTGGTGGCTCGAACAGGGACTAAAGGTCTGTTTCTTCCCGCCTTATTTCTTCCCGCGCTTTCCACCGCTTCCCGCCTCCGTCTTCCCGCCATTTCTCACTATATATATGTAGTCATGGCCTCCATTGGCATAGCACATCTATACCTAATAATAAAGTCAGTAAGACTTCTTCCCGTCCGACCCCAAAATGACGGTTTTCCCCTGCGAGTTTCGGGATATTAAGTGAACAGCCACCGCGAAGTCCACATAACGGTTCGATATCTTTCTTTCCAGTCAACGCACACGAGCGAGCCAGGGAAATCCATGGGAGCGACCTCTCGCCCACGCCACCAGCATCGCCCCGCACCCGAGCACGCCGCACCCGAGCACGCCACACCTTCTCCGACCACCTGCGGACCACCATGGCCATGCGCCGCCGCTGCCCCAGTTCGGGCGCCGCTCCGCGACCGTGCCAACCATGCTCCGCCGCGTCCCGACCATGCCATCCCCCGCCGCCCACCGCACCCCACCGCGCCTCCAGACATACGGCCGGCCCTCTCCACGCTCCTTCCGCTGCGCCGCCGCCGGAGGGGAGGCCGGCAAAGCCGCGCGCACCACAAGGAAGGTGGCGGCGGGCGATTTTTCTCCAATTGAGCCTCTCCCGCGCGAGGATCTGGAGGTGCGCCATGGCGGCGGGCACCGGCCTCGACCGTCGCGGGCGGGGTCTTGCGGAGCTGCGCGCGGCCGCGATGGTGGTGCTGCGGTGCGGAGGTGGCATCGTCGCCGGCCTCTCGAGGTGCGAGGCCACGGGGCACGGTCGGGCCGATCTGGGCCGCGCGGCCCGCCCCTGGATGCGGTCTCCAGTTGGAGATACCCGGGGCTCCAGTTGGAGATGTGGCGGCGCGGCGGCGGCCTGGCGGTGGCGGACTGGCGGCGGCCTGGCAAGTCACGCTCACCATCGCACTCCTCCTCCTGGTACAGTCTACGAACCTCTCTCCTTGCTCTTTTCTGTTTTGCTTGTGGATCTGAAAAAGCATACAATTAGCTGTAATTTCGTGTGCTATGATATGAATAGGGGTAAAATCACCTACGGTGATGCCCAATTTGCTGTAAAATATGGGCTGTTCATGCCTACTAATTTATTGGTGCAAGATTGTGGTTCATCTCTATGTTTTTTGGTTCGGGAGTGTTATGGAAAATGAAGTTGTACAGAAGAATGTTGAGGTGCCCTTTGTAGCTCACTTCTTGATAAAGTTTGTTCTCAGATCCTTTGAATACTAGTGTAATGCCTGGGCTGTCTATCAGCTTCCAGGTTCATACATGGATACACTCTAGAAGGTAAAATGTACAATCTTGGTACATCTACTTTCTTTACGCTCAATTGCAACAATAATATGTGTAGTTCTTCATTGGGTTCAGATAAAAAGGGTGCCCCATGTCAATTTTAAAGTAGGAACAAATTAGTGCACTTATCGAGATCTCCATCCAGGAACAAATTCTTATTTGGGACTTACTACCATCGCCTCCTCTTCCTCTGTACTTTCTCATTTTATTCTGTTTACAGCCAGCGCTGAATTCTTTAACTGTTCAGTTGGCGGTTTAGTTAGCTTAGTGGATCAATGCCTGAGTATTTTGTTAGTTCACCATCTCCATGTTTCAGAAATTATTGCACTTAGTAAAACATCTAGCGAAGGCTAGATCTTGAGAAATTTAGTTCTCATGCTAGGTAAATCACACCGAGGTCAGAAAAGGATTGGATGTGCTGTCATCATTCAGTTGCTAAATTTAATTGAATGACTAAATAGAGTAGTTCAGTCTTTCTCACTGCTAATTTTTTTGCTGTTTTACTTGTAAAATATGGTACAATGATTACACTGACATTGTCATTTTTTGGTTCAGTTATAGTTACTTTTATTTGTTCATTGAGGGGATATGCTTCAAGCTGAGAAATTTTGGGTGATACTTACTATATTCTGTGTGCCAAAAATTTGAGATGATATTATTGTTAGGTGACGGTTCAGTTTCTTGCGCGATCAGCCTGAAGTTCTTGTGTTTTATGTGTGGCTATATTTAAGTGTCACACAAGAATTTATTGTGCAATCAGCCTGAAGTTCTGCAGCAATTTGCTACATACATAGTACCTACCATTTTAAGTTGTAATCCCTTGGTTTGCTGATATATCAATTGATTTTGTTTGTTGGCAATGAGAGTACTGAAAGCCTCCCATTGTTTTTTACCCGTTGCAACGCACATGCCCTTTTCCTAGTCTAAACTCATATCTGCAACCTCATCACTCTCCCATGGCTTCCACCGTACCCACTCTAACCTACTCGGAGGCGGAGGCGCTTTGCGCCTCGAACTACCCCTGCCCGCCCGGCTATGACGTCCCCGCCGGCTGGAGGCTGAGCATCGGAGGCGTGCCGGTCCCTCCTGTCCCTCAAGGTTTGGCGCGCCGGGCGGCCATCACGAACCACTACTACCTCGAGCTCACTCCGGAGCAGCGGATGGATCCCCGCTGGGATCCCGACTACCGCCCGACTTTGGACGCCTTCTTCATCAATCGGCGTGAGAGGGCGCTCGCCAGGTACGAGGAGGACGGCCTGCCTCCTTCGAACTTCAACGAGGCCGGCCGTCGGCTGTGGTGGGGCGGCCGGACTCTCCAGAGTGTCATGGACTACATCACGGCCGGCGATAACCTGGATATGAACTGACTATCAATTGGCAGTTGTTGATTCATAAGGGAGAGGTAGTATTGCAATTCACTGTGGCAAGTTAAAATTATTCCCGTGTGTATCATACTTAGGAAGAGGTAGTATTGCATGAGCAGCTTTCGCCGTCTCCTCCCTAGAGTGCACAAACATAAGCACTTGATGGTTTTGAATTAGTTATTCAAATTCAAACACTTTTCATGTTGAAAGTTTAGTGAGATTCAAAAATATGCAAAAAATGGTTAATAGTTTGAATTGTTAGAATAATTATTTTATAAAACAGAAAATGGTTTTGAATTAGTTATTCAAATTCAAACACTTTTCATGTTGAAAGTTTAGTGAGATTCAAAAATATGCAAAAGATAAAAGTTAATGCATTTTTTAATTCAAAATGGCAAAATGGTTAATAGTTTAAATAGTTAGAATAATTATTTTATAAAAACAAAAAATGGTTTTGGATTAGTTATTCAAATTCAAACACTTTTCATGTTGAAAGTTTTCTCAGATTCAAAAATATGCAAAAACTGCTTAATTCAAATGTTTAAATGTTTAAAAAATGTCCTAGTTCTGTTAAATGTAAAAAAATTGAGTTGCGCGCGCAATTTTGGGCCATTAGTCACGGCCCAACCCATTAGCCGGGAATAAAGGTGTGGGTAGCGCGCGGGAACGCGAAAAGCCCTCCCACCCCTTTAGTCTCGGTGCGTGGCACCAGCCGGGACTAAAGACCCCCCCCTTTAGTCGCGGTTTGAGCCACGGGCCGCGACTAAAGGTCCCTCCACTACTTAAGCCACGGTTGGATCCATAGCCATTTTCATCGAAGACGAAGGGCAGAAGCAGAGGAGACGCCGTCAGGCTGCCAAAATCCACCGCGATTCGTCGCCGTCCGACCTCCCCCGCCTTCACCGAGCCCCTCTGCACGCTCCTGGTGAGCTTCTAGTCCTTCTGGACCTCCTGTTCTTCCTCCTCTCTCCTTGGTTCGCCCTGCCGCCATGCTCCTTCTCTGGAGAAGGAGGCGACGGTGGCGCGGTGGCTCTGTCGCGGACGATTCCGTCGTTCTGGTGGTCCACTAAGTCCAGGAATACGACGTCGAGGTGCAGTGCAGCGAGGCGGGCTCGATGGTGCGGTCTACGACGCGACGGAGCAGCGCACGCGTCGGCGAGCTTGGGTCGATCTCGATTTCGACGTTTAGGCTACGAGAAAACAGGGGAAAGGGGTTAGGAAGTTGCGCGCGAGCACGGCGGATGAGTAGGAGGTGGTCCGGGGGTCGGGGTTTGCTCACCTCGCCAGAATCGAAGAAACGTGGCGGCGGCGGTGGACGTGGGCACGCTGGACGGTTGGGGGAGACGACACCGACAGGTGGTCCCCACCTGTCGGTGAGAGAGGGAGGAGGGTGAGCGGGCTGGGCTGATGCTGGGCCTCGGGACGTTTGGTTGTCTCCCCTTTATTTTTGTCATTGTCATTTTCTTTTTCTGTTTCATTATTTGAACTTCAAATCTTGATTCAAAATGAATTCAAATGCTTTCAGAAAAAAATGAAAATGATATATTTTTTAAATATCCTTTAAATTGGATATATTTAACAACATTGTCCTCCAAAATATATTTTTGTTTGTTATTAATATTCAATAATCTTATATGTTTCTTTTACGAATCATTTTAAAATAGGGCTTTATAATGTATATTTTATCTCAATTAAATTCTAGGAATATTAAGAGTAATATTTTGTAATATAAAATATCTTGAACTCATTTTCAAAATGGAATAAGTTATGAAAACCATTTTATGTTTTAAAGTATGATAATTCATTTAAATAAATTCTAGGACTAAGTAATTTTTAGTAATTGATTTGTAGTAATTTTTAGTAATTGATTTGTAGTGGATATATTGTGACTTAATAGATTTGTAGTAATTTTTTAATTACAAAGTATTGATGATAACAATTGATACACATTAGATAAGTGACTTGTATTCATTGCTTTAGTAATTATTTATAACAATTGATACTCATTTTATTTGATGCATTTTGAAATAATATTGTGTGCATTTTGCAGAAACTATGGATCCACCTAGTCCAATCCGCAGAGACCTAACACAGGAAGAAATTCTCGAGAATATAATCCACGACGCCCCAGGTGCTGATCCAGCCGAATCTCCGTCGTCGTATCTGAACCCCTCCGGGGATGGAATGGAGGTCGACCGAAGTGAGGATGAAGCCGACGGCTCCGATGATGGAGAAGGCGATAGCTCCGATGATGGAGAAGCCGGTGGACCCTTAACGAAGTCCGGCGAGGTATATATATGAAGTTCGGCGATCAGTAGATGCATTACTTGAGTTGTATATATATAAATTGACGAATGTTTCTTCTCTTAGGCCTCCACATCGAGCAAATCTTCCAAACGAGGCCCGACCAAAAAGTTGGCCCCATCTACGCATTATACATTTGAGGTCATATCCCCTACGGGCGAACCGAAGGAACCCAAGAAGGCTGCCGATGTATTTAAAAAACAATGCGGAGTTCTGGTTAGGGATCACGTCCCGATCACCGTTCGAGACTGGCATAAGCGCAAAGGGGCGAACGATAGTGAGTATGTCGCCGAAAGGTACAAAGAGGGTCTTTGGAATGACCTCATGGCACATTTCACCCTGCCAGAATTTGAGGATCCTGCCGACACTGCAAAATTGAGGGCGAAAGTCAAGCAGTGGACTCTTAAGAAGATGGCCGAACTATTCCGGGTGTGGAAGAAAAGATTATGGCAAACTATCTGAAGAAAAAGACTGCTCCAGTATTCGAAGGCTATCTAGCGAAGCAGGCGAATCACTGGAACGCATTTAAGGAGTACAAGGAGTCACAAGATGCCAAGGAGATGTCAGTAAGAACAAGAAAAATGCTGAGAAGAAGAAATATCACCATAAATTGGGGCCAGGGGGCTACGAGACTGCCATGCCAAAGTGGGATAAAAAAGAGCAAGAGCTGCTTGCTAAAGGGATCGAACCAGAATGGATGCGCGAAGAATGGGAATTGAGGGCAAGAAATTGGTTCCTTGCGCATGGGGGTTCATACGACGAAACAACAGGGGACCTTGTTTGCAGTGACGGGATTAGGATACCCAGGGAAAATTGGCTTAAAGTGGTGAAAGAAATTAAAGAGGGGAAGTTAAAGTTCCGTCCCGATAGAGAGAAAGACTTGCTGACACTGGTCCTCGGGAATGACGAAAAAGGAGGACGAACACGAGGCCTTGGCCCTAAGTATCCGTGGTGGCTTGGGTTTGCCAAAGACATAGAAACTTACAGAAGCCGAGCGAGAGCAAAGCAGCGACAGCAGGAGGAGGAGGGAGACAGTTCAACCAGTTGCTTGCCAGAATTAACCACCAGCAGCAGCAGATTGACGAACTTAGAGGAGTAGTGCGCCTGCAAGATCCTGTACTCGATATTACCGCCGGCCCATCTCAGCGGAAAAGCAGCGTGGGTGACTCGGAGGTCCCGGCTGACGATGCACGGCGGATGATAGATGGCGGTCCCGGCTACCCCGTGGATGGAATCAAGGATTCAATATCTTGTGAGCTCCATCAGAAATTGAAGAACATATCCATGAAGGTGGCGGTCGGATATGCTTTACCTTGTCCACCTGACGCACGCTGGCAAGACCGTGAGATTCCAGCTGGCTATGCTAAAGTCGGGGTGGATGAAATCGTATCGGGGTTTCATGATATGGAGCTTGACATCCCTGGACCTGAAGATGAGAGGACACTCGGAGAAGTTGTGGGTGATATCATTCTATGGGACAAGAACTACATCAAGTTTCCAGGCTCGCGCCAAGGACAACACCGCCTCCGAGTCGTCGCAGGTCACCTACACCTCCATCACCTCCAAGAAGCCCACCCCATGACTACGACCACCACAGCGCGAGTCCATCTCGATCTCCGCCGCCGGACTTGGGTCGGCCGTCTTCGCCGCCGCCTTTGCCCGCTAAGGACAATAAGCGGAAGCGTGCTCCGTCGATGAGTACTAACCGACGCAGCAGCCCAAAACGACAAATGTCGCCCCTCCCAAGAGTACCTCATAAGAATCTTCCCATCAGAACTTACGATCGTACTGACGAGCAAATCGCAGCGATCGCAAAGGCCGAAAAAGATGCGCATTTTGCAAAGAAGAAACCCAAGCCCGCCCCGGTATACACCGAGAAGCAAAAAGCGTGGGCACGTGATTTTCTGAACACAAAATCGCAATATGAGTTGCACCATAAGCCAGATGACTATCTACGCACACTTCGGAAGGAAGTGGAGAAGAGCAAATCAAGTAAAAGTGCAAGCGGGAGCAAATCAAGTAAAAGTGCAAGCGGGAAAGAAGGGACGTTCCCCAGCTCGGAGAACAGGCCAAACAATCGATCCCACCCTCAAGGTGTTATCCGAAGACGTTCCCCAGGTGCTGCAGCAGGATATGGAAGAAGCTGCGAAGTTGGCGGCCGCTATGGGTGTGAGTGTTGCTGAATTGCTAGGTTCCCAAGACGACAAGTTACCCAAGGCTGATGTTGTCCCTACATATGTCCCAGGGAAGCCTTTGGTCAGCAAAGAGAAGTTGGAACAACTGCCAACAAAATGCGGAATTTGCATGAATGGTACTTGAGTGTGGTAGGGGGGGGGGCAGAACAATGATCGTGGCGAAAGTCCCACATGAGTACTTCTTCCGACCGAAAGGTCCATGTTGATTTTCAGAACTCTTCCAGTTATACAATTTCGACGCCCTCGACAAAACTCTCATGAGTTGCTATTGTCTGTAAGTTGTTGAATTCATTGTCTACATATAAGTTGTTCAGTTTTTCAGTTGTTCAGTTCATTGCATGTAATTATCCTCATTATATCCTTTTGTACTCTATTATGCAGAATGAAGATCCGGAATGTAAAAGAAGATCTATAGTGTTGGGTTCATTGACCCAGATAAAGTACATATAATTCGCTAACGACGAAACCCGACGAGACGGCGGAAAACCTTCTAAGGTTTCTAACGGAGCAAAATTTCTGTGACCACATACTGTTTCCTTACAACTTCCAGTGAGGGTCTTACTCTGTTGTACACATTCACTTTTGCTTACTCGATGTTAAGTGTAATTGATGAGTTACTGACGTATATATAAACGTGTGCAGGTTCCACTGGATTCTGCTAGACATTCAAGTTGATAAGGGAATAGTTGAAGTCATGGACCCATTAAAGAGACACCTGGAAGAGTTCCGCACATGCAGGACATGCTCCAGAGGTAATTTTCGCGCTATATCGGTCTCTTTCGTTGATTTCATGAGATATCAGGTAATGAATAACTCATTCATTAATTCATTTTCTTTGCCGGGCAGGGTTTGGAACCTGTTCAAGTGTGGTGACGGGTTCCTTTAGTGAGAAGCTGACGTTTACTCCGGTCTCGGTAAGTAGTACGAGATATGTCCGCGCATCTCTTTACTTCTAGTTTCAATACAATTATGATGCTAGATTATTATTTTGATTGAATTCTATTCTCGTAAAGTGCGCGAGGCAGCCACCGGGGACGAATCTATGTGGATACTACGTTTGCGAGTTCATTCGCACGTTTACCACTGAGCACAATGATTATAGACTCGACGTAAGCAATACATTCACAACATTATTTTATTACCGTCACTTTTTGTTATCATGATTGATGTTCATATTGATCTCCTTTTCTTATATAGTTCGAGAGAATGCGGGATCAGCTCCTACCAGAGCAACGCTACTAGGAATTGCAGAGGAACTGGCGGGATTTTTGTTGAAAGAGATGGTAGACGACGCCGGAGAATTTAGTGTGAATAGGCGCTACTGATGATCCCCGGCCGTGTAATCGAATAGACGGGCTCTAGTCCCGGTAATTGTGATCTCCATGTAACTATCAAAATTGTATATATTGTATGCTCGATCGTAAGACAAGTTATCTTATATATGCACGAACGTGTACGGTATGTGGTACGTAGAAATACGAAAACTATTTTGAAATGAAGAAATAAATAAATAAAAGAAAACAAAATGAGGAACCATTAGTCGCGGTCCGTTATTCGAACCGGGACTAAAGGGGGTGTCCCCGGCGCGCTCCGCGGCGGCCACGTGGAGGACCTTTGGTCCCGGCTGGCAACCGGGCCGGGACTAAAGGCTAGGCCTTTAGTCCTGCTTGGCCAGTCCCGGTTCGCCAACCGGGACTAAATCCCCTCACGGGCCGGGACAGAAGGGCATGTCTCCACTAGTGGATGATGGCATTTACCTAGCTGATTACAGTTAAACTGCTATCTTCATTTCAGAAATGGTTCTCCGCCACGGGGCTTCAACTTCTCCGCTGCTCTTCAACTATCTGTCCCAAGGTCCTGATCTGTCTCGCGGTACAGCTATACTCCTAGATCAGTGCTAGTGCAAATATGGAAGAACTGCGAGTTGTTCGTACAAAACATTGACTTCGCAGGTGAAAACCAGCCTTCATCAAAGGGTTGCTTGAGTTGTAAAGGATCATCGCCTGAGGGTAAATGACATCAGGATTGTTCAAGGTCAAGGACGTGGGGTACAAGATGACGATTTACAACCGTCACACTTCCTCTCTAAGGGTGCTAGCTTGTTTGTCCTGAGCACGAGTTGTGCTAAATGATGTTCATGATCGGGGGTTTAGTAGGCCATGATCTTAGTATGTTGGTTGATGATCAGGGGGTGTGATAGCCAATGTCCTTTGTGTACTTATGTTGTGAACTGACGTCCCTCTCGCGTCGCTCCCGCGCGGCAACCGGGAGGGAACCCTAGCCACCACCAGCACCTCCCTCCCCCCTCACCCTCCTCTCTCGCCGCCCGCCAGAGGGCGCGGACGGACGAAGCCTGGCTGGCGGCGGCGGCGGCGAGCTCTCCTCTAGTCCCTTCCGTCCGAAGGAGTCGGCGCGGGTTGGCGCCCTAGGGCATGTGCATGGCGTGGCCGTCGGCGTCACAACGCAGCTGTTCCTCTGCGGCGGCGCGGCGGACGGCGTGGTGGCCTTCTCCATGCAGACCGGCGGCGTTTGGGACGGGATGGTGACCTCCCTCTTCTGCGGCTCGGCCCCTAGGGCTGTGGCGCACAAATTGGATCACGGCGGGCCTCCAGGTTTGGCTTCAGCCAGAAATGGATGACCTCGACAGATCTATGAGGCAAGGGGGTCAGCCGGTGGAAGCCGGGCTCAGGCCGACGATATCGGCACCCGTGGGTGTCGTTACCTTGTTGAAGGTTTCGTCGCCGCCTATCACCCGCCTCCTGCGAAGAGTTCCGGGGGAAACCCTAGATCTGGGTATACCAGATCGGACGATCAACACCCTCGGTGTTGTTTTCTCTCTTGGGGGCATCGTTTTGGAACATGGGACGCCTAGAGGGGGCTGCTGGTGGAGAGGAGTTCATTTACGATGACGACGATCGCATGTCATGGCGGCATGGTGCAGCAAGAACTCGATGACGGTCGTGGCATGGTGGACTAGCGCGGGATGGTGGCGCTGGCATTGCGTCGTGGTGACGCCGACGAAAAGTTTGACAAGGTCATTGCGTTGATCTTTCGTGAAGATGGGTTGGTGTAAGACGGTGGCAGCGGTTTCTGAGTATGCGCATGCGGTGTCGCTGATGGTCTGCTGGACCAGTTTGTGCTCCCGGCTCGCTATTGGACGGCTTGTTGGAACCCTCCGGATTTAGATGATGTGCGTTGGTGTGTGAGGTCATGGCACTTGGCTCTGATTGGTTCCACCCCTTCATCATGCTTGTAGGTGTAGCGAGTTATCGCTTGGACGGTGGCTTCCGGCTGTTCATGTATTTTCTTGTAAATCTTTTGTGGTTTCCTGTTTTCTCTTATTAATAATTAAAAAAAGTTGTGTGCATCATTTTGATGCAGAGGCCTCCATTTCAAAAAAAAAAACGTGCCTTTTGTATCTGTGTTGAACGCACCCCTATGTAAATGTGTTGTTCTTATGATGGTGTTGATAGTTAAGGTTGTTTGTGTACATATGTTGTCATGATGTGTTTTGAAATGAGTTGATAAAATCACTATTGTTGAGAGAGGCAACGACATGAACCAAATGCACACACTCAAATACATATGGTTTGTATCTTTCGATGCGATTCAAATAACCAAACACGTGACCACTACATTGGTCCTCATGCAATAGAGACAACTAGGGCGTGTTTGGTTTCCTGCATGGTCTCATTTTCCACTGTTCGGTGCAGCTTTTGGCCCGTTTGGTTTTCTGGGCTGGCTCGCGTTGTTGCACAGCGCGAACCTTAAAGTACCCACGGGCCAGGACCTGGAGGAACGACCGATTTGGCCGTTTCCTCTCAGCCAGGTCCCGGGTAGCGAAAAGGTGCACGCGCGGGGAAGGAGCGTGTGACGGCGGGAGACGCCTCGTCCCTTCGGGAACACGAGCCATAAATCCCCTCACCGCTCACTCTCCCCACTCACTCCACTCCGTCCTCTTCTCTCACCTCTCTCCGCTCCGGCCGTATCTTACTCCGGCGACTGCACTGGTCTGCCGGCAGCAGATTTGGCGGCGGTGCAAGGCAGGCCATCAGGAGCTTCGTCGTGGACATCGTAGATCTGCAGGGCTTCGGAGCCGCCTTCGCGCCGTCACCTACTTCCATGGCTTCTCCAATGGCGGTAAGATCATCTCCTTCTAGCTCCTCCACCATTGGTAGCCTAGATCTGTAGATCTAAGTCGATTATGTGGCATAGTATGACATGCATCGTAGATCTGCAAGTTTCTAGGGTTCGATCTGCGTTTAGGGTTACATATCCGGTCTGTTCGAGGAACGATTTGGGGTTTTTCATGCTGGCCGATGATGATGAACAAGAGCATATGTGTGTTACGGATGTGGGGCTCCGTTCCGAAAACAATGTGCACCTGTTGTGGTCACTGGATTTGGCACGGTGCCCTTACCCCTACGAACTATGCGTGACATTGTTAACTGAGGCCAAGAAAATCGTAGAGATGTACTGTTTTATCTGCTATATCTTGCTGCCGGTCAATGATTAAACTAGGCCAGTAGATTTGCAAGAAGACTGCCTTCAGAACAAGGGGGTTAATACAAGTTCATTGCTTGTACTGCCACTTCGTTCTTGTAGGCTCTTTTTTTCCCATACTTGGCTAAGATATGTATGAGACCTTTTTCCCCTTATATGCATTCGAGAGGTGTCTTTTAGTATCTGTTGCTGTGCAGAAATGTGTGTTTTTGTGTATGATTTCAGGTACTAAGAGGTCATCTTTTGAGTGTTGTGCTAGTGATGATGGGTGCTCTTGTAGCATTGGCACCACATGACAGCCAACAAAAATAAGAACCATGCATAACTAACTGTGTCTTGCACTTGCTTTTGTTGGCTATGCAATTCTATCCTAGTATGTGTTTTTTGGTGCCTATGATGATCTCATGTGCTAGTTCTTCTAAGCCTGTTTGAGTTATGCCAGCAATAGACAGCCACCAATATTAAGAACTAACCACAAACCTTTGTGTCTTGAACTTCATTTTGATGGCTATTCTGTTGCTGCATACTTGTCAATACCTTCTCACTGCTAAACTATACTGAGGCATCTTTGTTTGTAGTCTTTGTTTGTTATTGGGCAATTGTTATGAACCTGTTCATTCATGTGTGACTTGTTTTGCAGGCATCCCTTTGGCAAGCAGGTTCTTCAGGAGGGTGACAGCAGTGCCAAGAAAAGAAAGAAGGCACTGGCACCTGTCGGACACTTCCATGAGGACTTGTCTCCCCATTTCTGCAAAGTCATCCTTGCACTTGGGTTGGATCTGTTGCCTATCCCTCCTGCTTTCCGTGAGCACATCGGAGACCTACCAAAAGAGATCGTCCTGAAGACCAACACTGGTTGCAGCTGGCAGGTGAGCATTGTTGACTACAATGGTCAGGCTGCCATTGACAATGGCTGGGCACCATTTGCTCTGTGCCACGAGGTCAAGATCGGCTACTTCCTGACGTTCAAGGTCTTGAAGCGCAATGTCTACAGGGTGACCATCTTCGACGTCGATGGCTCCGAGATCGTGAAAAAGTGTGAAGCTCATCTGATGAACTTCAAGCTGAAGCCAGCGCATAACTAGTCTGTCTGCCCCTATGTCTGTGTCCCCAGGTTGTTAGTATGTGCGTCTCATGAACTAGTTCGTGTCGAGACGGTGTCTAAGACTTTTATGTCCTACATAATTACTTAGTTATCGTATGTCCTTTCCTTCTAGTCTGTGTTTTAAGTGCATTGTGTGATGATAAGCTCACCATTCGAACTGGTGGTGAGAGTACGTGTGTGGTTGCATGTAACCAAACAACAGGTATTTGCATGCGTTTTACTCAGACATCCCACCAAACACTGGGCCAGCAGATTTTGGCTGAAGAGGAACGGGTCTAGCCACCTCTTTGTGCGCAACCAAATGGCCTGCAGAACATGGCTTTTGACTCGTTTTCCCAGGACCAGCCCATGCTGGGCCACGGATGCAAAGAAGCCAAAACGGGTGCATGAAACCAAACATGCACCTAGACACCGTACGCCGATCGGACCACATCTCATCTAGGCTTGTCCTAGCTAGCGACGCTAAGCCTAGTTGTTTGCCTCGTACATGCAACCAAACATGCCCAAAATTAAAGTAGACGAGGAAGAGGAGAACAGAGTGTTCGTTAGAGATGCTCTACGCGCTATCCGCCCGGGCAATAACCATGTAGCCGGTATAGCACACCGGCCTATAGGGATCGACCGAGATCCAGATACATAGGGCAACGCCGTCCATGAATGCATAGTCCGTGCATATGCGCGGCTCCAGCATCGGAGGAGGAGCTCGTCGTCGAGCCCAGTGGGGTCTGCCGGCACGTGGTCCGAGCATGGGCGCCAAAGGTCGGTGTGGCCCAGCTCGAATTGGCTCGCTCTCTGCATGGACCCCCGATCGACGGCGACCTGCGCGCACGTACGTCGCAAGTTACGCCGGCGAGTGGGCGAGCGGGGTGCACGTCGAGCGATAGGGACTAACGAACAAAAGCTATGGATGGCGACGGACCACCATGTATTTTTCCATCGACACTGTGAGTGCATATAGGTGCGGAAGCTTCGGATCCTTGACCACTATAAGCAGCGTCGCGCTCAAACAATTACTCCCTGGTGAAAAAAAAAGGAGAAGCAATACATTATTGTTCTTGTGTTTTAACTGCTATATATATATCGCTTGTCTAAATTATAAGATGTTTTGATATGCTACAATAGTCTATCGAAACGTCGTAAAAGTTGGGATAGAGGTAGTATAAATTAACACACACAAAGATTGTTGATACATACTTTTAGGGTGCAAAGACTGTTGTTGTTTGTACGATATCTCAAACTCTACTGATTTCCTTTTTATGTTTAACTAGTTAGTCATATTTGATGCGATCGAAAGCTTAGAAGAGCAACTTTCTACGGGGTATACTATATGTACTATGGTTGGTTTCATTTTTTGTTGATGCAAAAAACTATATTTTGAAATTTTACTATGTTTCATAAAACGTGTTCGTTTATGCACACGTGTTTTGTTATGTTTTGAAGTAGCAACCGACCAACTTAGTTGCTTACACCGCTTTCTTGATGATTTCAGATAAGTCTTAGAACTTGGTCCCGGTGTGACATGTGTTTAACGTAAGGTATGGTCTATGGTTAAGATTTTGAGTACATATGCGACTGGATTCTATAAATTTGGCCGAGTGTTGTTGCTCTTTCCACCTGGTTAAGTCTTTATATTAATCACTTTTATGCTGCATGCAAACGTGTGTATGTATTTGCTGATAAACGATGTGTTCCATGGTCTATGAGGTATAGATCAAGGAGTTGCAGATTTATCTGAGTTGCATCCATTGTACATGCGACGGTTATTATTGTATGGTAGTGGGGCGGATTTGGCCGGGCGGAGCAACACCATATCATCTGAATGCTCGTAGCCCGCTTGCGAAATTTCAATGGGCAAAATATGCTCCCATACCCAAACCACCCGTATATCCAACTATCTAAGGATATTAATCAATCGGATACAAAATTAGACGGTCTTGACGCACCTTCCCATGTCCCGTTTAACGTTAACAAAAGGTCACAACTGAGTCGAAGAGGTGAAGAAAGCTTTGCTTGCCCCGTTTACACGTCAGGAGGTCAAGAAAGGGCTCTTTGAAATCGGCGATCTGAAAGCAATATTTTTTATAAAAGGTTATGACATTTTGTGTGATGACCTAATTGTTGAAATGGTGTGGGCAGCAAATTGAAAACAAAGATTTAGGTGCTTCAAAATGATATTTCACAAGACAAGTTTTTGTCCTTTTAACTCAGGCTAGAAAGATCGGAAAGTCATTTTGGCTCCCAAGCTCCGGTGATCTCGCTTTTTTCAAAAAATAAAAATATATTTTAAAGTTTCAATTTTTTAAACAAATTATGCATGTTCTCAATGATATATTCTAAAAACTTGCAAAATCTCATTGTGAAATACAATACATTTTGAGCTACAAAAAAATGACAAGAGTTGGAAATTTGAAACTACATATTGTTCACTATACTTATATTTGTCATTTTTGTGTATCTCAAAACATAAAGTATTTTGGATTGAGATTTTGCATGCTTATAGGATATATCATTTAGAACATGCATGATTGGTTTCATAATTTTTTGAAACTTTTAAATATATTTTTGATTTTTGATAAAATCGAGAGATCACTGAAGCTCGGGAGCACCAAATCTACACTCATAGAAAGATGCCTTATTTTCATGAACTATATATCGGATACAAAATCAGACGGTCTTGATGCTTCTGATTGGAGCGACGACGCACTTTCCCAAGTCTCGTTTAACAAAAGGTCACAACTATACAAGTGAAGTGTCGAAGAGGTGAAGAAAGCTTTGCTTGCCCCGTTTACACGTCAGGAGGTCAAGAAAGGGCTCTTTGAAATCGGCGATCTGAAAGCAATATTTTTTATAAAAGGTTTTGACATTTTGTGTGATGACCTAAGTGTTGAAATTGTGCGGGCAGTAAACTGAAAACAAAGATTTTGGTGCTTCAAAATGATATTTCACAAGACAAGTTTTTGTCCTTTTAACTCGGGCTAGAAAGATCGGATGTTCATTTTGGCTCCCGAGCTCCGGTGATCTCGCTTTTTTCAAAATATATAAATATATTTCAAGTTTGAATTTTTTTTAAATAAATCATGCATGTTCTCAATGATATATTCTAAAAACATGCAAAATATCATTGCGAAATACAGTACATTTTGAGCTAAAAAAATGACAAGAGTTGGAAATTTGAAACATGCAGTGTATTAAGCAGTTGCTACGATAGCTACATCCAAGCAACATCAATCGTCTATCGCGGCACCACGTGCGGCGCTTGTGACTTCACGTGCGATGCGACCGTGGGCGCCAATAGAATTGAGTGTGCAAGCACGAAATATCTCTTCTTCAACACCTGGCTTGGCGGCCGACGGCGACGTACGGCCGGCCGGAGGGAAAGAAGACGGCGATCGAGACATCACGCATATGTACCTGTCTATCTATAAAAGCCTATGGGCGCAGCCAAGAATCTTTCCCCGCAGCTTGTGGCGCGAGCGGGGGGCACGTACGCGCGTGCGGCCGAGCCGGCCGGCGATGGGGACTAACGCATCGATCGCCTGCGAGGCGAGACCCGAGGGCGGCGAGGACCGTACGTGGCTCGTGCGAGGCCGGCCGGCCGGCCTGCCCTACGTACGACGGCGACGCCGGAGGAGAGGGCGCCATGCAAATTGTCTCCGGCGGCCCGGTGTTCTTGTTGACGTCGCCGTAGGCGGCACGTGCGAAAGCTACGCCCGTGATCTGGACGCGCCGGCCACGGGCCGTCGAAAGTTATAAATGGAATAGCGGTTCATCCCACTACGGTACAAAAATTCCATGATCGAAAATGACCGACGAACCTTGTGTTCCCTACCTGTGGGACGACGTTTCATCCCTCTCCTGTCGGCGTTCCCACAGCCACGTAAAAGTTCATAAACTCAGTGATCACCGAATTTAGCCCCGTGAAAAAGAAGAGATCGATCGGTTGAGAGGAATACGGGCCAATAAAAGGATTAAGTATCTAAGAATGCAAGAAGTATTTCAATGCTAGGCTAGGCACTCGATCAAATTGCATGCAACAAGCCATGTTCGTCTGAATTTTTATGGAAGAATCAATGTTCTTCTGAAGCCGGCCATGTCCAAATCCACTACTATGAAGGCGGATCCAGGATTTTGACACAGGGTGGTCCGGCTTCATAAAACTGTCACAACACTAATACGAAAATGTCAACATGATAGCACATAATTGAACAAAAACTGATAGAGTCTTACAACATATAATAATTCATGAGGAAATTTGAATTTTACATAAAAGAGGGGATACAAAAACTCAAAAGAAGACTAACTTCATTTATCAGGCTTACGCCTTTTCATGGCCATGAAAGTCTCAATAATATCATCTTCATCCACCTTGGAGAAGGTCTCTTGCTCAATGAATGTAACTAGACAATCATCCAAAAGACTATCACCCATCTTATTTCTCAACTTGTTCTTCACAAAACTCATTGCCGAAAAAGCTCTTTCCACATTTGCTGTTGCCACCGGAAGAAGCAATACCAATTTGAGAAGCAAATACACCAAATTATAAACTATATGCCTCCTTGTTTCCACAAGCTTAACCGAGAGATCAACAAGATTTTCTAGGCCATTAAAGCTTTCATCCTTTCTCATGTCATCGATATAGTTATCAAGTTGTAGCTCAAGATGCATCAAGTCTTGGGGTGAAAAATCATCAGGGTAGAACTCAGCAAGCCTACGTACCTTGTGTGCATCAAAAGCAGCAAATGAGTTGGCGGGATTCAAGGCCGACATACAAGAAAGCAATTCCATATTGATCTCATTGAATCGATTATTCAGCTCTTGAATAATTTTATCAACGATCCCAAGATAAACTTCTCTTCTAAAGTGATCATCATTTGTTTGAGTTCGAGAAAACCGTGTTGATCTTCCAAAAGGCACATAGTTATCCTCCATTGCAGGAACTTGAATCCCATGTTTATTACAAAATAATGTGACCTTTTGTAGGAATGCATCCCACCCATCAGACCTCAATTCTTGCATTCTATCCTTTGCCAACCGAACAAGTTTCATTGCACTAAGAATATCTTGGTCTCTTCTTTGCAAACACTCGTACTATATTCAAGCCAATGATGTTTATGAAACCAAAAAGGACTGAATTGACGAACTCTATCGCCAATTAATCTTCCTTTAAATGCATGTTCAGGATTTTGGTGTGGACCTTTAAGAATATATGCCCTCCGAACTGCATCTTGATCATTTACCGGATAATCAGCAATAGGTAGTCTTTCCCCAGGATCTTGAGGCAGCCGGTTAATATCATAAACCGGAGGTGGTGGAGAAAAAGATGGCTCTTCCGTCACAACCTCCTCTTGCACTGATTCTTCAGCTGGCTCTTCCATCACAACTTCTTCAATCTGCTCTTCATTCACAACTTCTTCAATTTGCTCTTCTACCAAATCTGCCTCTGGGGAAGGACCGGAGAAGAAGCATTCTTCTTTGCCACATGTTTCAGGAAAAGAGAAGCGATGGATCCGGTCCTCTTCATTTTTCAACAAATCTACAATAAGTGTGTGCAAATGTGCAATACATCAGGCTCAATAATCAATAAGTTTCAACTTACACACAATATTTAATTAGACTCAACAATCTAAATCAGACTCAATAATCTGTCAAATTGGGGATTGATTGGTTGAAGACTTGAAGTTGTACCTTGCTGAAATTGGAGCGTGCTGGCTGCTGGCCTCGCCTACTCCCCGCCGGCGAGCGGCGGCGGCGGGAAGCTGAAGCCTGCAGGAAGCTGCGCCGCCGGGCGTCGATCTCCCTTGTCCGTCGCTAGGGTTAGGGAAGACTGGGGCGAGCGCCGAGCGGTGGGCGCATCATTGCGTGGCGGCGACGGCGAGCACGGGGAGCGGCCGGAGGAAGTGCGGCGGTGGCGCAATGGAGTGGCGGCGGCGAACTGGAGTGGCGGCGACGGTGAGCGCTCGCTCGTACGAGTCGAAGATAGAAGGGAACGAGCGAACGAGGGACGGATTCAGTTCGTCAGGCAGACATGCATCTCGTTTTTTTTTGGAGCGGACATGGTATATGGGCCTTATCTGAATCTCAGGGTGGTCCGCGGCCCACCCTGGACACCCTGTGGATCCGCCAATGCTATGAATGTTGATGATACACTAGATTGTGTGTTATTTGTGTTCAATCATTCACTGGACAACATGGTTGAACAAAAAATGACTCTTTTTTTTGGTTTGAACTAGACAATATGGTTGCGGTCTTCTGGCACTGGGAACTAGATTTTATTGGTCATTTGCTTGAGACCAACTAGCTACGAGGAGATGTTGTTGTGGATGCACTAGGATGGGCTGAGGAGAGGAGGGAAAAGCTGAAAGTTGAGACAGGCTGAAGGAACAACAGAAGCAGGAGCTGGAGCAAAGCAGGAGAAGATGATGAACAACATCATTGCATTGATAGATCCAGTGGTGCTGCTTTTGAAGATTGGACTTGGTCTACTTTGTCTGCTGTGTGTCTTTGTTATTCTAAAGAAATGATGTATCTTTTTTCAGAAATTATATCGTTTAGTTGTCTAATTTCCACTTAGTGCAGTATTCGATCACAGGCCGGATCTGCACCACACAATCTTCAAGTAACGGAGCCATAAAAAAGTCAGCTATAATTAAGCGATCATGAGAATCAAAGAATCCTTGTGAGACACTGACATGGTGAAACCACCGGCTAGAACTTCAAGTACCGGAGCAACCAAAAAAATTAAGCAAGAATTGATCAACATTATTCCGAGTCACTAACATGGTGGAACCACATGCTAGACCTGCGTCACACGCAACCTTCAAATAATGGAGCAGCCAAAAAGAAGTCAGTAAGAAGCGATCACAAATATTCTGAGTCACTGACATCAGTTTTAGATGACCGTGGAGATGTCAATCAGAGTCAAAGTCGCACGCGCAGTAGAAAACACGAGCGGCGGATAATTTTTTGACCACAAAAAACATGTGTAGATCGTGGCTGTCGGAGCCAGACCAACCATCCGGCCGAGTATAGACCACAATTTCGACAAAACGTAGTAGATCGTGCGCATCTACGACGAAAGCACAAAAACCACTAAAATATGTGGTAGATGATGTCCATCCACCACGGACGACAGGGAAATTTGTGGAAAATCCACCTTTTCTTCTATTGTCTAATCCACTAACTTTTTTGTATCCTTCTAAAAATCCCTTTTTGCAACTAGCAAAGCACATGTAAAATCACGGAAATACATGAATGCCATCTGTTTGATCAGTTTATATCTTTACAACAATAGTACTCCCTGGATTTGAGTTGAGCAATGCCAAATGATAATCAAATACTTTGGAATATTTTCCATGTGTGGAATCCATCATATTCCTAAACACCAACTGCTTAATTAGCTCTTTTACATTGAGCAATGCTTACAGCTGCAAAAAATTCATGTAACATTGTCTGCCTTATGTGCTCAAGCTTCCATGTAGAGTTTTCTTTGAAGTGACAAGCATGTTATCTCTCCCTGGAATGCAATTATGTTCATCAATGAATGTTGAGACTTTGAGCAACTTGTTCCTACTTGTCCTTGACCTTGAGATATAAATCATCCATTTGCCAAAAGACCAGGTGAAGTAGGATCTTACTTTGTCATGTTCATCCTTTCTGAGCCAAATGGTGACGTTCCTTTATACCATATTTAATTATAGCCTTCTTCATATGTTCCCACTTCCGAATACCATGCCTATCTGAAAATTTTGGAGCATTTGTCTTGCTATTGTATCTAGGCCATCTGCTCATTTTCCTTAACATTACCTTCCCTCCTTCTCCATCACTCTCTTCAGACGAGTAATCCTCACCAGACTCAAAATATTAAGTCTCATCATCAGAGCCAATGTTTCCATCTCCAGACTCAACAGCTACTACATAATTGTATTTAATTATATGTTATGTCCCCTTTCCAAGATTCTTGGCTCTTGATACGTCCAAAATGTATTTATAATGTTTGATTGTTGCATATTAATTTTATACCATTGCTACATGTTTTTACAATAGTTTTATGTCATCTTATAGCATTTTACTGGACTAACCTAGTAACCTAGTGCCCAGTACAAGTTTCTTTTTTAATTGTGTGTGCATTTCAGAAAAGGTGAAGAAAAAAGTTGATCGGAAAATTTCAGAAAAAATGCCTAAATTCTAACTTTTCGAGATCGACCCGGAGGACATAAAGTCAACCATGGGAACACCACAGTTCCCACGCAGCCTCGGGTGAACTCGAAAAAAGGCAACATTCTTACAAAACTTTGTCCAGATGCTTCAAAGTTGAAGGTTTGCACTAAATATGAAGAAACTTCATGGGAGGATCATTTATATTAGTTTATTGATTTTCCTATTTACCAGAAGTTTATATACCCAAACATGACCCCAGGTTAAAAAGTTTTAATTTCAGACATGTTTTATGTATTGTTTCATTTTCTAAGCCAGAGTAGAAAGTGATAAATAAATTTCTTTACACGAAACATGTGGTGTTATTTCACATTACTCATTATGACTGTTAAATGTAGGCCTAGATAAAATACCATCTTAATTCAAGCCAATTTGCTTTAATTGTTTTGATTCTTTGAAGTAAAGGGGTTTTACGCAATGATATCTTCATTTGAGTACCATTTAAAATAAGTATATTGATTTTTCCCATTTATCCCATTATTACATACGAAGATAAGACTTTATGCAAAAAAAATTCATAATTTTTTACAAGTTTTAGGTATATGTAAGTCCGACAATTTTTCTGGATAGGTCGAACATTTTCCGAATAATTTCATTTGAAAATTATAAATGAATACTTCATAATAAATTTGGTTCATTTAATTTACATTACTCATTACCGAGGTTAATGAAAGTCCTGATTACAAGGGGAACTAAAACGAGGCAAAATTAACAAAGTTGAGTTGGGCGTTTCGAAGTAGCAGGTTTATAGGCTAATTTAAAAAAAAAATCCAGGAGATACTCCATTTTATGAAGCATGTATCATTTTAGATATGTGCATTATTTTTCTTATTTTTTATGCTTATATACACAAAATATGACCTCGGGCCAAAAATTTTCTACAAATTTTCGATGTTTTTTCCTAAACAACTCTAAAAGGGGGTACATAATTCTTTGCATATCAATTGGTGGTTTTAATTCACATTACTCATGAATTTTCAAATATTCATAGTGAAAATATCATGTTAAAAGGAGAAAAAATTGCTTCAATACCTTGTTGGGTGTTTCAAATTCAAGGTTTGCACTTAATGTTAAGAAACTCATTGTAGTACCCTTTAAAATCAGTGTATTACCTTTTCCTATTTATGACAAGATTATAGACCTAAAATATGACTCTATGACAATTGTTTTAATTTTTTATAAATTCGAGGTATTATATGACTTTCCATAATAATCAGCTCTAGAAAAATACAAATATATATATTTTAAAGAAAGAGTCGGTGATTTTAATTGATGTTACACCTTATGAATGCTAAATGAAGTCCTATTTACAAGATCAACTCAAAAATAGTCTAAATTATTATAACAATGGGTTTGGAGAAAGTTACTCTGGTATAGTCCACTTTGTGAAGCATGTACCATTTAATTTTTGTAACGACGTTTCCTATTTATGCTAATATTATATGCCCAAATATGACTCCATGCATACAAAAATGATAATTATGGACAAGTTTTTGGTATTATTAATTTTTTTATTTAAATTCTTCAAGAAATATAAATAAATAATTTTACATTAAAAATGTGTTCTTGATTCAAATCCTCGTTATGAATGTTAAAGAAAGTTTCAATTAACAGATCAACTAAAAACGTGGTTTACATCATAATTTACACCAAACAGAAAACCAAAAATTTAAAAATATTACTTTGTCTCGTTGCCACGCTAAAAATCTCCGCAAAACTAATGGCAGACGTGTTTCCGAAGTGTATTCTGTGGAACACCTGGCAAAGATGGTGCCGCCGTCAAATCTCCATCTAGTGTAGACATCTTTGTCGGGTGTCGTCTCTCTCTTGACACTCGGTAAAATCTCTGACTTTGCTGAGTGTTTTTTTTTTTTTGCCGCAAACAATACTTGAGTGGTGTGGTGATACGCGCATGTAACTAAACTGGGACGAAAAGTTGTGAACCCTTCTTAACACAGACATGGGAAATGCAGAAACACGATTAAATTCTACCATCAAGTTAAAATTTCAGTAAAACTTACCTAAAGCTGCACCTTCAATAATTAGTACCATCCGCGTGAACCGATACACATGGTTTGAGAAATAAGAAAAAGATCAGGGCAACCCAAAGTGGTTAGCAGAACACTTCTACTGTAGTTTACTGTCGAGTGTAACTGTGTAAGCTATACGCCTACATCATTCATGCATCAGGCACATAATCTATGGTGTCCACTTGTCATGCAAAAAGAAAGGCACAAAACAAAAGGAAATGTCGCCAACCCGCTAAATTGTTGGCCTTCGATTCGCATCGTCCTAGGAGGCAGGAGCGGCGGCGTGGTGCTGGAACGGCCGCTCGTAGCCGGCGAGCTTCACGTGCTTTCCGGGTCCAGTACTTAGCTAACTTTTACGTTTGAGAAATAAATCGGGGCAATCGAAAGTCGCTAGCAGAACTTTTAGTTTACTGTCGAGTGTAAGTGTATACTGTATGCATACACTGTACACTATACGGTATACGCCTATATCATTCATGCACCATGCACATTGTCAACTTGTGTCATACAAAATACATTCTCAAAACAAAAACAGAATAGAAAAAGAAAATTTCGCCAACACGCAGGACCTCGGAGCTTTAGATCTTATTAGCTGATCCCGCTGTCCAGCGCGTAGAGGTCGTCGATGTCGCTCGATCGTTGGCTTTGGATTCGCAACGTCCTAGGAGCGAGCTAGCGGCGGCGTGGCGCCGGGACGGCCGCTCGTAGCCGGCAAGCTTCACCGGGTCCACTTGTCCTCGGCGCCGGACCACCGACCGGTCGTCTCCTTCCGTCGAGGCCACGGCCATGGCCAGCGCCCACAACTCTTTGTCCTTTCATTGGGTCGGCCTGGCTGGTCCCATCTCTAGCCCGTGTATTGCTGCATGTCACTGTGGTGCCACCTCGTGCGTGTTTGGAAATTGGATGTTGGATTCATACTAGTACATGATTACCATCGGTATATAATATTTTTTATTTTCTTTGTGGGGAATATGATAGATCATATTTTTCGTACACCGGCGCTGGTGGCGGGATACGGTTATCTATCCACGGCTCCATCACTCAAGTTAGAGGATTGCTAGCAACAAGGTGGTGATTTTCTAAGCTAAAGCAAAGGTGATGCTTCGGCACAAATGCACATTGAACATCCAGAGTGGCAAAATACATTTTCGCCCAGCAGGTAGAGTGAGAAGCTCTGTTAACTAGAGTCATTTAAGATCATGGAAAAAAGAAATAGTCTTTAAGATGTTTTTTGAGGAAACGATATTTAGGATTTTCTAGGGTGTGTTTTCATGATTTTTAGGGACCTGGTCAAGTGGTCATGATTTTTGGGCTGGGCTCGGAAGCTTAGCTGGAACTCGAGATATCTAAGATTTTCCGGGCCTTTGTTTATGAGTTATGGACCCAAAATGTTATGCTCCAGCCCAAAGCTAGGTACATTAGCACTCCCAGCCCCCAGCGGCAATCCCTATTCGTCGACCAGGTCGACGATAGGGAGCCATCGCACACCCCCTTCGTGGGCCGGCCCAATAGATAATATTACTGGTTTTCGGTTTTCTGCACTTTTCAGATATTTTGTTTTTTCTTTTTTTGTTTGTTTCTTTTTTCTTTCTTCTATTTCGTTTTTTTCCTGTTTCTTTTTTCAGATGTGAAATTTTTTCAGTTCTTAAACAATGTTCAAAACGAAAATTGTTCAGTTTTCGGAAAACTTCAAATTTAAAAAGTGTTCAGTTTTTAAAAAATGTTCAATTTTTTAAAAATGTTCAAAACGAAAATTGTTCAGTTTTCGAAAAACTTCAAATTTAAAAAGTGTTCAGTTTTTTAAAAATGTTCAATTTTTGAAAAATGTTCAAAACGAAAATTGTTCAGTTTTTGAAAAACTTCAAATTTAAAAGTGTTTAGTTTTTTTTAAAATGTTCAATTTTTGAAAAATGTTCAAAACGAAAATTGTTCAGTTTTCGAAAAACTTCAAATTTAAAAAGTGTTCAATTTTTGAAAAATGTTCAAAACGAAAATTGTTCAAACTAAAAATTGTTCAGTTTTCAAAAAAATGTTCATATTTGAAAAATGTTTACTTTTTGAAAAAATTCAGTTTTGGAAAATGTTCAGTTTTTAAAAATGTTCAAATTTTTAAAAATGCTCAGAAATAAAAAAAATTTCAAATTTTAAAATGTTCAAAAAAAAATTGTTCAAAATTTGAAAATGTTCATGATTAAAAAGTATTCAGTTTTTAAAAAGACGTTCAAATTTGAACATGGGCCGGTTTCCGGGCGACCCATGTACAAGCAGTCTAAAGTGGGCCGAGCCCAGTAGCGCGGGAGGGGTGTGCGATGCATTCTTAGCATCGCATAGGTCGACGAATAGGGGCACCCGCCCCCAGCTTCTGCGAAAATCTTTGAGGCTGTTTGGATCGTGGCCCGCAGTTGCCATACCAAAATTTTGACGTTGACTGACGGCGTAGGATAGCGTTTGGATGGAAGACCAACTACCGGAGCCACGCCAAAAATTTGGTCGCCACAGCGGAAGCGCCCACGCGCGGGCGAAACGCGGGCGGGCGAATACCTCGCCAAAATTTTGGCGTGCCCTCAGTTTGGCGGGGCGGGCCTGGGCATAAACCAAACAACCCCTTTATATGTCGCACAACGGGGCCACGCCGCCTGAAGGAGCCTGCTAACAGACCAGCTCATTCCGTGGTTTTTTTCTATCGTTTCATTTCTGTTTTTGTTTCAGTTTCGGTTTCTTTTTTAGTTTTTCTGTAGTCTCTTTCTTATCACCAATGTTCAGTGTTTAGAAAATATTCATGTATTTTAAAAAGCTCACAGTTTCGAATAAAATGTTTCCCTGGTGCTCAATCCTATTATGGGGGTTCAAATTTCAGAAAAATATCGCTGAATCAGCGAAAAAGTTCATGGGGTTCCAAAAAAAGTTCATGGTGGATAAATATATGTTCACCGTTTTCTTTATGTTTCCTGGGATTCATAAAAATATGTCCACTCGTTCAAAAAAACAAGGGGTTCGAAAGAGCGTTCATCGGGGTTAGAAGAATGTTTCACGTTTCAAAAATATGTCAACGGTTTGTAAAAGTGTTCACGAAGGTTTGGAAAATGGTCACACGTTCAAATATATATTTTTAATTATTACACCTTTTTTTCATAATCCAGATAGAAAACATATTATTTTCCTAAGGTTTATTAACTTATGGTAAATAACTTAAAAACTCATTTTTTTAATGGGCCAAAGATAGTGCGGCCCATTGAATGATCCTTCAATTTGGCAACGGGGACACTGACCACCGGTTATTGCCTAACTATAATCATCCCCATACAATAAAATTTTCTCCATCCCCATCCCATTATCTGCCACGGGGACAACTATTCTCCCATCCCCATCCCCATCGGGTTATCAGATAACCAACGGCTAACCATATCCAAGAAACTCTGGTGTAGCCGACAACATTGTTTACGAAATTTCGACAGCACCTCCCCAGCAGATCGAGTAAATAAATGATAGCAATGCAAATAGATCAAAAAGGGCAAACAACCACAAATAATATACAATCAAATGATCACATTCACACATAACAAAATAAGATGATCTAGGTTCAAATGGGCACACAACCACACATAATATTGGTACAAATTGGAGATGGAGGAGGCGGTGCGCTGAACAGCAGGGCTGACGGGGATTTCGGCGGCTGGTCCTGGGTCGATGGGGAGCTCCGGAGCAAAGAGGACGAGCTCGCTAGAGGTTGTCGTTGTTGCTGTGGGCATGCGGGGACGACGGGGGGGGGGGGGGGGGGGGCGGCCGGAGAGGGACGGCGGGGCGGGCGGGCAGAGAGGATGCATCTACTGGGTGCGGCCAGGCTAGTGAGCGAGATTTAGGGTAGGGCGAGGGAGGGCGTGCGGCGGGTGGGGAGTAACAGGGAAATGCTAGGGATTTAGGGTTTTCTAGTGTATATATACATGTCTCTCACTCTCTCTCGTATTCTGGTCCCACATGTCATGTGGTCTAGTGGGTACCGGGTATGTCGGGTGTGGATAGTGGTGTTCCAGACCCGACACCGCGATAACCGCTGGGGAGTGTTTTAACACTGATAAGATCCCCACGGGGAGTAATACGCAACCAAAACCATTCCCTAATAGGTGAATTAACCACCGGTTATCGGGGAATGGGGCCCCGTTGCCAAATTGAGGTAGAGTCGTGTTGCTTAAAGTGGTGTATAAGAGTGCGCTATATTTCGGGGCAACTCCTCTTTCCTCCTTTAAGCCGGAAATACTCCTCCGAGCCGGAATAATTTTCGTGAACTGTATAGGTATGGTGTACTACAGCCGCTGATTCTTGGAGACACTTAAAACAGACCGGACATAGTAGGAGGTTCTGTGAGAAGGCTTTTTACATGGGCCGCCTTTGGAGTGGCCCACTAGCAGGTAGTCTTCTATAGATCATTGAATTTAATTTATTTTTATATAAATAAATCTAGTCAAGTAAACTATTATTATTGCAAAATAGGTTCATAAATATCAAGATAGTTGTTAGTGTATTCTGAATAAATGTTTATATGTTTAAAAAAATGAGTTTCTATTTATATACTCCCTCTGTTTCAAATTAATTGATTTCCATATATCTACCTTTGAATGTACCTAGACATGTTACATGTACATATACATTGAAATGTAGATATATGGAAGTCAATTAATTTGGAACGGAGGGAGAAGTTTAGAATGAAATTCTTGGCGCGAAAATAAAAATACTCATATTTTGAAAGTAAAATGTGTACATACCAATAAGGGAAATTTAAAATAGAGTAGAAATAATAAGCTAAATAGAAAAAAGTTTCATATATAATTTATATGTATGACAAACAAAATCTGTATATCCAAAAAATAGTGTTCATGTATATGAAATTAAATAATCACACATATCTAAAAACTATTTATGTACCTCGAAGAAATAACATTTTATTGGTTGCGGAAAGGAAAAAATGAAATGAATAAAAAAGGAAAATAAAAATAACAAAAACTAAAACCAGCGCAAGATAGAAAAGTAACGAAAACAAAGATCTAGAAAAAATAGAAACATGGATAAAAATATATTAATGGATAAAAGGGCCGGCTCATAACCCATGCGGGCGTGCGTGCACCGTCTGCGATGAAACAAGTCTCGGCTACGTAGGTTAAATTTCTCGGCATCCTGGTCCAAAGTCTCCCTTGGACTGCAATTCTATTCTTTGTTGGAAAAATTTAAGGGTTTTTTCATGTACTCCTTCGGATCGGTGTATAAGAATTATATAACATGAAAATTATAACATATAAATAGCTCTGAAAATAAACCTAACCGTGTGCACACATAAAAGTCCAAATAAATTATTTTCACCTCCTAGACAACTGCAATGACCACATAGATGAGCTAGTATGTGTATAATCAACAAATAAACTTTATCTTAAACAAAAGATCGTTGTGACGTTCATCCAAAATCCTTATGAAGTTTCCAGAGATACAAAATAAAGGTGTGACCAATTTTAAGTCAAATGAAAATTTACTTAATTCTTACCCAGCTGACGTAATCAAATATCAGTTACAATCCATGTGCAATTCACGACTCACACAAATCATGAAGCAAGTGTTTTTCTCAGTTATAACCTCATTTGCAACTGAAAAAATCACATTTACCAACCAACGACTACTCATATGTGCACGAATCAAGAGACAAATCCGATGGTGTAGGAACCGGCAGAGCGCTAAACTAATTCTCTAGCTGAGAAATAGCACTTCCAAAAAATAAACAGTTACTTTCGCTATGAAAGTTGAATTATATCTTGGATTCTGCCAATAATTGAGGCCGAGGAGCGATTTTGTATCTTTTCGTAAGCGTGGACGAAAACAACGCAAGTCAACATTACACTCACGAATCGTTTTACTACAGCAACATATGCTCTCATCTCTTCCGACGATCTTATTTCTACTAGCTACTCGCTCCGTTCCAAATTAATTGACTTCCTTTTGTGCACACATGGATGTATCTAGACATGTTACATGTACTAGCTAATTGCCCGTGCGTTGCAACGGGGAACGAATTTGTAGTGGTTAAATATATGGGCACTAAATATGGAGAAACCGCACCAACTAATTTGTTTCTATTACATGCAGATTTTAGAAACATGCATAAAACTATTTCCTAAAACCAGCATTCACATACTACAGCTTCCTTAGATTCTCTACATCTTTGTTTTTACTCCTATATAAAAGTTCTCATCTGTTTAAACCCGGCTACCCTTGAAGTGAAAACAAAAGATTTGCATGAGTTGATCGAATTCTAGCTCAGATCTTCATCCTCCCCTTCTTTTCTCCCCTCTTCTGCTGCTTCTCCATCGGTTATCGGCTCGGCTGATGCAGTAACATATCACCAGCATCTACTCATATGCTTTCCGGTCCTTAATTCTTATCTCCTTGGACCTTGCCTCGTGTATCATATAATTGAGGCCATCAAATGGCAGTCAGTTACGCACAACTGCCAATATGGCTCCATCTTTCAAGACAGACCCAAGTGATCTTAATCTAACATCACCCTGCATAAAACATCAATAAAAATTTGTTCGTAACATAACTGACACGACCAGCTAAATAAGGACGTTGTGGAAGAAAAGAAAAATGCCGAATTTCAATAATATGATAAATAGTACTCTTGATCCACACAGATAGGGGTAAAATATTTATAAGAAAAAACTAAACATGATATCCGATGCAATTTCAGAACGAAAATATCCATACAGAAGGTTGAATATGTACAGAACTTCTAGTGCAGAATTGATAACTCGGTAATGTAGCTTGCTAGGAACTCAAGGATGAAAGCTGGCCCCGAGTAAGGTGATTCTAAACCCTTCAAGAGAGGCAACTATCTCAGAAAATTATTATCATGAACAAGTCTCCTAGCATCAAAGAAATGAAAAGATTTAGGGACCATTTGTGTAACTTGTTTATTACCTAGCTTCCATTAGCTACACATGGTTATCTAAACTTATAAGAAATGAAACGAAACAAAAAGGAAACAAGAGACAATCTGTATTTAGTAATCGACCTTATACTTGATTTGTGTGTGCCAGTAACATATTGTACCATGTTCTGAAAGTTAGATCTGTGGTGGTGATGTCCTATAGATATCTGGCTTGCTTTCTTGCGTGTCTATTTAGGAGGGTAAGAGCCACAAATGGACCACAAGATTAGGTTCAGGACGTTTTTTCATAGCATACTGTAACCTATGCACATCTATGAAGTTAGGAACCGAAGTGTCCACTGTCCCAAAACTGAAAACTTATGTGAGGTTGCTCTATTAAAAATATATTGCCAGCATGCTTGTCATTTAATTTGGCTAGGTACTGCGTGTTGCTGTGGACATATGCAGTCTAGAGACTACACCTCCTTTTCTCGCATCTTATCATGAATGGATTTTTCTTGTTTTCTTCGCGCCAGGGACGATCATCAAGCGACAGGTGCACAACAACTTCGCCAACCTGTTTTAGGGCCTGGTCACCAAGCGCAACAAGGAGTTCACCAAGACTGTGAAGAGCAAGTTCTCGACGGAGAGCAAAGCTGCTGATCGTCTACCAGGAAGGCCACATGTAATTTTCTTCGGTTAGTAGATCCTCTTCAAGTCTTCATCAGGATGTTAGTTCAGAACAAAATATGCCTATTTTCACCTTACTTTGTTAGAACTCTAACATTAGCACTGTTACGATAGTGATTACGCGTCAGAAGCTAATTTAGTATAACACAATCAGAACACTGTTTCGGTTAAGACATCATCAAGGTTGTTCAACAAATTACTGAATTTTGTATGAAAAAATGTACATGGGTCCGTTAAATAATTTCAATCCTACATAGCTTTACGGCTGTACCCTACTGTTCTGCACCTCGTTACCTCTTTCATCACGCTCACACGGTGACACGGGTGCAGAAATTAAGTACTCATAAATTCAAGAGACGAAACGTTGAGGGATTACACATAAACGTTACCTGAGAAACTGTGATCCTGTGTCGCACCCTCAAACTCGTGCCGAGCAACCTTGCAGCCGCCCAGCGACCTCGGCGTGGGCGAGACGGACGCCTTGAGGGGCACCCTTGTGTTCTTCACGGCGGCCACCAGGAGCATGAGCACGGCGTGAAGGGCCTCGCCGCCCATCCTCATCACCTCGTCCTCTTCCATGCTGCACTCCCTGACGACGCCATGGCAGAGCGAAGGGGAGGGGAGGTGGGCAGGCTAGGGACTCTCAGACCATCCCCGCGTCCTCCGCGCGAGCCCGACTGGCCGTGGCCGAACTGAGGAATTGTGGAGGCGGCGCGGCGGAACGGCAGCATGGGAAGGCGGCAGGGGAGCACGGGGTGACTGCCGCTGGTGCGAAGCACATGAAATTTCTTGAGGGGAAGTGCAGCGGCTGCCGCTGGTGGGGAGCCCGGGGATTCGCAGCATCGGATGCGTGGGTGTGGCGGCGGCATGGAATGGGGGAGAAGCGACGGGCGTGGGCGTGGGCCTGGCCCATCCGCCTACTGGCGAGGCGAAGGGGCGGGCGTGAGTGAGGGTGGGAGGACGGACGCGATGGAGCGAAAGGACGATCGACGATCGAGGGAGCAGCGATCGTCCATCGGCAGACTTTTCTGCCAAGCATACGTACCTACGAACTGCAATATAATAGTAAAGATAGATACATCCACATGTGGATAAATGAAAGTCAATTAATTTGGAACGGAGGGAGTAGTAGCTAATAAGTGCACGTCTAATTAATTAGCAATCTTGCTCCTTTGTGCTTTGACCACCCAACTAAACACATTCATGATGATCGATATGCGTGGTGCTGCTGTGAAACCAGCCCGCGGCCAGCCGGTGTCATGATGAAATGGTTAGGAAAGATGGACGGAGAAAATACTAACTGAATATTGTTTTGAACTTTCTAGAAAATCTAATAGAAATGCAGCATGAAAATATAACTGAAATATGTTGGAGTCATTGGCGAAGCTAGCGGGTGTGCCATTTGTGTGAATTTTTTGGGAGTAGTTCATCTGTCACGTACCAGCCAGTAAAAATAATCAAAATCCTAGTAAAAAGAAAAGTCCACCCCGGGCCCATGCGCTCCCTGTTTGGCACCTTCCTCTCGCATCGCATCCGGTCCTGCGCTTGCTGCCTCGCGCCCTCGTCCTCGATTCCCCTTTTTGGCCAAGCGCTCTCACCCTCGATCCCTAAATTCGTCTCCCCCTTCCACTCGGCTGCCGGCGGCGGGAGCAAATCCCACAACCTGTGCATATTATTTCTATGTATCCCACAATTCTTGAGGTACTCGTAAAAATTGGAGAAGATCGTTCACAAAGGTTTGAGTGGACCAAAATACGAGCTATGGTGATTGCTTTGGAGTCATTTGAGTTTGCTTTCCATGCCCACTTGATGCTTGTTGTTCTTGGCCACACAAATGAGTTGTCTCAAGCATTGCAAAAGAGAAATCAAGATATTATTAATGCAATGGGACTTGTTAAGGTTGCAAAAGATAAAATGCAAGGTATGAGAACTCATTGATGGGAAGAATTTCTTGCAAAGGTGATAGTATTTTAAAACAAATATGGCATTGAAGTTCCTTCGTGGGGTGACACATATGTGCCTCATGGAAGATCTTTACGGTTTTATGATAAACAAACAAATGATGATCATTTTAGAAGACAAGTCTATCTTGGTGTCGTTGATCACATTATTCAAGAGCTTAACAATCGGTTTGATGAGGTTAATATGGAGTTGCTTGTTTGCATGTCATGTTTGAATCCCACCGATTCATTTGCTTCTTATGATGTGCACAAGGTAATGAGACTTGCATAATTTTATCCCAAGGAAATATCAACCACGGATTTGGTAAGGTTTGAATTCCAACTTGGCACATTTATTGATGATATGAGAAAAGATGATAGGTTCAAGTGCCTAAAAACTCTTGGTGAGCTCTCTATTAAGCTTGTTGAAACAAAGAAACATGTTTTTTATGACTTGGTGTACTTACTTCTCAATTTGGTATGGATCTTACCGGTTTCTTCGGCGAGTGTTGAAAGAGTCTTTTTCCGCAATGAGTCTAGTGAAGAATAAATTGAGAAATAGCATGGGTGATGACCTCTTGAACTATTGCTTGGTGACTTTTATTGAGCGATCTCTATTCTTGGAAGTAAGCGAGGATGATCTACTTCATACTTTCATGGCTATGCGAAGGCGTAAAGTAGGCCCATAATTTTCTACTCGTGTTATCTTTTGTTAATGTAAGAGTATTTAATATTCTCAACTATTTGTATGGCTACTTTTGCTACCTTCAAACATATTTGGTGAGCTATAATATTGTGAGACTTGGACTTATTTACATTGTTCTTTTCCGTACAATTGTGGATTACATATGTCGTCAATTTTTTTATTGGAGTGTGGCACACCCTTTGATAATTTCCTAGCTCCGCCACTGGCTGGACTAGTGACGAACATGATATAGAATTACAGGGTGCACCATAAATTTCGAGAGGCATCAGCAGCCGTGCATGAGTGTTGCTGGTGAAAAAGGGATGGGATATCAGTTGACGTATGGCGGTGGCAATGGGGTCACCTGCAAGAGATCTCGGTGGTGGCCGGTCGGTCACATTGCCCTGCACTCGAGTGCACACCATAACGACCCGACATTCTCCACCGTCACGGGAAGCCCTGCCTAGATCACGGGTACAAACAAACCAAAAGAAGAAGAAAATTAATATCACTGTCCTGGCCACCTCCCTGTAGCTCAATCCTTTGATTTGAGAAGTAGATATGTAGCCAGAGCAAGAACAAGGGAGTTGGTTCCACCACACCTGATGAAGTGCAAGGCCAAGCAGGCGGCCAGTGAGGAGCCTCCACCCTCTTCTTCCATGGATAGCTGCGGGGTCGATGAAGCGCCGCCAGCGGCGATGATCTCAACGGCGTCGTCCTGTTACCGGCCGCCGATCAGCACGGATCTTCATCTCGGGCTCAGCCTTCGGTCATCTTCCTCCTCCATCCACAAAGCTCACAGCAGCTCCCTGTCCACTCCAAGGTTTAATTCTGCAGACCTGCATGTAATCTATCTCGAAAATCAAGCTTTTTGCAGTTCATAATTTGCATTGTTCGATCTCTGGCTCTCTGCATACAAACCGTCAACTGATCGCTCAAACTGTTTCCTAGGAGCGCACTGACGACGATGATGCCGACGACGGACGAGCAGAGAAGCGGCGGTGGCCATGGGCGGCAGGCGATGTTTGTGAAGGTGTACATGGAGGGCGTCCCCATCGGCCGGAAGCTGGATCTGTTGCTGCTGGACGGCTACGACGGCCTCCTCGCCCTGCTAGGTCGCATGTTCAAGGCCTCCATCATAGGTACGTACGCGACGAAGATTCATTTGAATCAAACTGTTCATTCATCAAGATATATCGCATCCTCTTTTCTTTTTCTGATATTTGGTTTTGCTTAATTGATCTGATCCAGATCCTGACGCTGTGGGTGGTGATCATCAAGTGGTGGTTCTTGGGGAGAAGCAGGGTGACCACGTTCTCACGTATCAAGACCAGGAGGGGGACTGGTTGGTGGCCGGGGACGTGCCGTGGGAGTACGTGTTCATCCTGAATTTCCCGGTTATATATATACTTACTGACATGTGGACCAACGAGCTAGCTAGTGATTTTTGCTAACTAAATTATTTCGAATAATTTCTTTGGAGGAACAAAATTTCATTGTGCATCTTTTTTCAAACTCGGTTTGGTACATTTTTGTCGAAATCTTAACTACTTCCATACCTTTAATACGTTTGATTTGGGCAGGCTGTTCCTGGAGAGTGTGAAGAAATTGAGAATTGCATGGGCGGATAGCTGCTTTCATTGATTCTCCGATCTTCACCGATCAATCGATGAGGATGCACATAGTCCGTTCCCGAGGACAATTGGTTCTCGTTAATCCATTCCATTGCTCTTTATACATTGGAGCTAAACCTTTTGTGACAGTTTTTTTTTTTAGCTCGGAAGAGATTGGTATTTTTTGGTGCTGAAGATATAGTAGGAGTATTAGCTAGAGCTTTAATATACCGTTTAGGAAAATATAGGTAGAGCTTATTAGTCAGGGTACACAAAATATTGTAAAGAGCGAGACATCCAAAATACATGTTTTTTTTTCCTATATCTTTCAGTTGTCACGGTTTCCTTTTCTCCTCTCGGGTTGGCATTGTGATACAAATATATATGCAAACTATATATGTACACCTTACATAGTATCCCCTCTCCTCTAAGAATATAAGGCACGTTATTTTGTTTCTAGTTTTTGATGCATGACTTTGATTAATAATATATACAAAATTATAGGGATTGATAATATGTAAATGGTATTGTTGCATTCGTGTTGCGGTTTTTTCATTTCATATATTTATATCATAGTAAAAACAGTAAGTTGTTAACCGGCAAAAATGAAGGACGCCTTATATATTAGGATGGAGGGATCAAATAATACTAGTTTGATTTTCTATATCTACGCTGATATAAAATAAAAGATATGAAAGGTACAAGTTCGTAAACCTCAACCATTCATCTAATTCTAAGTATTAACTTGCTAGTATGGAGTACTACTTTCATGAATCTTGCACATCCAATATTACTTGTGCATTAATTGGGCTACATGATAATTACAAATTTTGCAGTAATTTGCTTGATGGAAACCGAGGATGCGACCAGTCACTTATTTTGTTCCGTCTTTTGTGTCTTATATAGTTACACTTGTTTCAATGGAGGTTCCTGGTGTTTTCTGAATTTAAATGATTGAAATCATGTTAGAATGTAATAGAGTAAAACATTTTGCAAGCATAGAAGAGTTCAAATATATATATAGAATACAATGAAATTACCACCAAATTTTGAAGCATGAAGCATGCATTTATTGTATTAACATATCCTTCAACACCACTCGCATGTCCTCATGCTTGCAGAAATACATCAGAAAGTATTAATCCGATATAATATGAGTAGCATGATATCTAACTATCTGATCAATCCATGGTTTATGGTTGGGAGGGTGTGGTTAATTATACCCCTATCAGTCAGAGCTCAAAGGCATGGTTTGATGACTCACTGTAACATAATATTTATTGAGTGGGATGCAGCATTTCATGATAGCAAGATGTTTGTGGTGACTTTGTCAACTTTGAAGCTATGCGACTCTGATTTTCACTGTGCGATATGTTAGTGTTTGCGTGTAGCTTGATACTCAATGTTTCTAAGAAATGAGCTAAAAGGCAAGCAAAAAGAAAATAAAATGATAATAGAAGAAAAGCACCAACCTTGATCGACGAGTTGTAGAGAACATGCATTTCCGCACTTTCCTCTTAGGCGATGTGCTTCCAACAATCGTCCACAATCTCCTTATTGCGATGATGTCAAGCCTATAAATATCACGTATGGAACAAGCAACAAAAATGAAAAAGATTAGTGCCTCTAATAGCAATGTAGCAACTGTTAATCAAAATTAATAACTTTTTGCATGGAAAATAATTATATTAAGTCAAAGTTGGAGGGTGATCAATCAAAATGACGAATTGCGTCCGACTAAGACCTTTGTGAAATATTTTTTTAGGGAATATGTTAGCAGTGAATGGGAAAGGAATCGAAGTAAATACTTGATGCGCATAGGGAAGGAAGTACAATTTTTAGCCTAGCATGCGATCCACATTAAGTTTTGAAACATGCATTGAATTATTCCTAATGTAGAAATTTTACAACTATATGCTTCTTTAACTATCACATATCAACCGTGTCTTGTGTATCTACAAGTCATGCAAAAGAGACAACACAAAAATCCAGTTTGATAGAACCATTATTGGTTAGGTGGTTTCACGAGTCAGATAGTAAACCAAACTGCATAATATATGAGAATAGTACGTTTATGGATAGTGGAGTGAGAGAAAATGTTGGCCAAAGGGATGGATAAGGGATGCTTAATTAAGGGTCCAACTACTAGTTCAAAATTTGGTGTTTGAAAAGTTGTGCGGTAGGACAAAAGAGATTGATTGTAGGGACGAAAGTTGTCCGTTTACTGTTTTTGGGGAGGAAGGAGCATCGTGACTGGGTGTAGGTTATTGGTGTGGGTGGAGGTTGTGAAGACGATTAATTCAGGGAAAATCAAGAGATTGAAGTATTTTGGAAGCAAATTCTATTAGTACACAATTTTTTGAGTAAGCATTTTTTAATGCATAAACCACCAAAATCTTTAGATTTGCAAACATTTTTCCACAAAATGAAGCAATTAACCCTCACGAATATTTCCTTGATTGAGAATAAGGCTCGTCGAATCGCATCGATCGCGCTTTGATTACTTTCTTATTAGGGAGACAAAAGACAATCATGAAGTAGGAGACTGAACATTTCTTTGACAAGGATCGGGTTAGGACGTTTTGCTTCATGGCCCTCTGTTTGTCCTCTAGTAATGCCCTACCAGTTGCTATCGATGATTTTTTTTCGAGGTTCTCGTGTGCTCAGTAGTGTCAAGAACTTCGAGTGGTTTGTTCTAGACCTTCGAGTGGCTTCTGTTTCAAGGAAAATCAAACAAAAAAGAGATTTTTACCACAAGCACGTCGCGGTCGATGAAAAGTTCCTTTGTTGCATTGACCCCTTGGAAGAGACCATCTATTTGTTCAGTTCCTACCGACCGCTTTTAGCACTTGGACCGTGCTAGGCATCACCTCTCCCGCTTCATTGGTGACACTTGGGACATCATTCCCCCTACCCATGGGGGATCGGTCCCTAAATATGGCCCACTATCCATCTTTTAAAATTTTGGGACTCCAGCGGTCTTTAGAGAGGAATAACACTATCCCTTTGTAACTATTGACAACCAGAAGCCTAGGTTGCCGTCACCACTTGTGACCAATACCTCTCCTGGCGCATCGGCGCATCATCTAATCTTTAACCACATGTTGGCTGATATGCATATGAATAGTTTCTTGAGATAGGTTGTCATCAATTTAATGCATCTCTTAACAATGATAAAAGTATACACATATAACTAACCTCTCTAGTGATTTTGGCCCATATATATATATATATTTTTTTTGATGGTCACCGGGGGGGACAAATTCCCCACCTGAATTTTTTTATATCAAAGTTGCCTATGAGGTTTTGCAACCTCTACAAGATGGGTTCAAATGAACCAGAGTACACGGAGAGGAACCGGAGAGGAGATAAAACAAAAACAACGCACACCAACACACACAAGGAGGGCGGGGGTGGGAAACATGCGCACTTGAGAAGCACTAACAGGCGGGCTCACATGACAACCACCACCAGGAAGACAGGCAGGACAAAGCCTTGAGGAGTGCGCCCGACGCCGTCGAAGGGCATCACGGTCCCGAGACATTGCAGATTGCAGCACCACCACCTGCTTGGCCCATATATGAATAGTCCATGAGGCCACATGCCCGCGACCGGTCCAAATAGGAGTCCACGTTAGACATGGGCTCTAAAATCTGAATTAGGAACAGCGGCGCAGGCTGGCTGCAGAACACACATCGGCCTCTAGGGCGAAACCTGAGCAGGCATGGCGGCGAGGCAACGAAACGGACCGCCGGCGAGAGAGATGAAGACGGTGAGCATCGGCGCCCCCAGGACCTCCACCGTCAAGTTCCGCATGTACTTTCCCCCTCTCTCTCTCTCTCTCTCTCTCTCTCTCTCTCTCTGGAATCTTGGATCGATTTGGGGAGAAGCTGACCGCGCTGTTCTTGCCGCGCAGGCCGACGAGGGACAACCTGGTGCCGATACGCGTCGACGTCGCGGTGGACGGGCAGCGCTACAGGGACGCCTTCACCTGGAACCCCCGCGGTACGGTCTCCTCCCGCTCGCTAGCTCCTTCCTTTCTTGCGCCAGGTTCCTCGGTTCTTGATGGTCCGGTCTTTCTTGCAGATCCCGACTCGGAGATCATCGTATTCGCCAAGAGGACGGCCAGGGAGCTCAAGCTGCCGTCCAGCTTCCAACCCCAGATGGTCCAGTCCATCCAGGTACCACCTCTCCTTCTCTGCCTGCTGTTCAGATAGATTAGTTTGTAGTATTGGTAATTCTGCATTTGCACAGCTCTGTCGCTTACTAGTCCTCTATGGATAGGGGCAATTGGCTGAGTTCCGTTCCTACGAGGGGCAGGACATGCAGGTCAAAGAGAAGATTGTTCCCCTCAAGGTTTGCTTCTTTTGCTAACTGCAGATTTGCTGAATGTTCCGGTACCATTCATTTTAATTTTTAAACCCTGTGAATTGTGAATGTGCAGATTGACCTCCGGGTGAACAATACTGTAGTGAGAGATCAGTTCTTGTGGGTAAGCGTACGTTTTTTTTTGATAATTTCTTTATCGGGCTGTTGGAATGTGTTATTTGGTTAACTCTGCGGTTTCACATCAACTTTCGTATACCAGGATATAGGCAACCTTGAAAGTGACCCTGAGGAATTTGCAAGGACGTTGTGTGATGATTTGAACATTACAGATCCTGAAGTTGGGGTAAATTCCTTAGAAGTACACAAAAACTAATCCATGTATCTTTTTAAGAATGGTGCTTTTATTTGTCACCCTGTTGCTGTTTAGTGCACTCCTAAAACCGTTACCAAATATGGGAAATTGTCACATTTTTGTTAAGCTTTGGATATGAGATGTTGTCACTTTTTTTTTTGACGGTCACCGGGGGGGGGGGGGGGGGGGGGGGAACCCCTGCACCTGAATTTTCAATTTTCCATGTATATGGGGCAAGAGCCCAGAGTTTGCATGTTACAGCAGCAGTATAGTGGGGGAGGGGGAGCACAACACACGCACACTACAGATATCTACATGGGGTCGCACTGAAGGCAGACAAGCCACACACCAACATCGTCATGTTGTCACTTTTTTGTTAAGCTTGGTCTGTGTAACTATGGTACATAGAGATGCAAAGGCATGAAAACAGAGTGGGGACGAAACGGAGCACATATGGAAACAGAAACGAAAAATTATGGAACAGAAGCGGAAACGGAACGGTGTTTTCCGGCGGAATACCGGCTGCAACGGAATTTCTGTACCCACATGTGCAGAAATTTCGTTTTTCTTTTGTCTGTATAGCCCACTCTACCCTAGCCCACATACACTTACCAACTCAAATCCAACCAACCAAAAAAAAACTAATCCTTACCCTATTTTCGTGATCCTCCTCGTCATCTATTTCTACCTGAACAATATACCTAGTGCATTGCCAAAGATGGGAACTTATGCTCAACAATATACCTTATTACATATATACATGAGGGATCATAATATTTGTAGTCATCTTAGCAATTGAATTGGTTGTTTTGGTTGCATTTTTCTGTATGGTTCAAGAGATTTTTGATTTCCGGTGAACTTTTGCTTCATATCTGCTCCATGTTCACTCTGTATTTGAATATGGCACTGTTTGCTTGTGTATTTGTTTCTGGGGTTTCAATACTTGTTTCCGCTCCGTTTTCATCCCTAAATGCAAGTATGGTTTTGATGTTTTCGTTAATCTTCAGTATTTTATCAGTAATATTTGCATCAATATAATTGCTACTAGTTTATATGCAAGGAACTTGAAACTTCTGTTGATACCTAATTATACTTGCAAGTAAATGTAAAAAAACAAACATGTCTGATTGGTGTTCATACAGTACCACAAATCCTACTTCCTTTTCGAGGATCGTGTGACAATTTGTACTATGACCTTGATTATTTCTGTTGATTCTGTAGCTTGGTTTGCTGTATTATTCAAAAGTTTTGGATTTACATATATTTTTCTGGGATTTCACAGCTGTTTGAACTAATAATCACCTTGTAACCTCTACTGGCCGCATGTTGGAGGTTTGTTATTTCTTTTCTTCCATAAAGAGGAAAAAAGAAGATCCCTTAAGTAGGGGGCAACTCCTAAAGGGGATTTAGGGGCGCAGATTTAGGGGGATGATTGGAGCTGCTCTAAGCACATGTTGTTCTATGCATAGCACCTAGTTGGAATATATGAATGTGTCTTATTGATAGATTTTTCTCTGTTAATAGATTTCAGCAACTTTGTTTTACGCTGACAAAATCTAATTGTTGTGCAGCCTGCTATAGCTGTTTCCATCCGTGAGCAGCTTTATGAGGTTAGATATACTTTTCCCTGCTATTTGTTGCTTGCAAATCATGAAATATTTTTGGTGGTTTCTTTCTCCAGTAAGAAGAAGCAAAGTTCTTTCTTTCATCACTTATTGGAAGACATAAATAAACATACGACATGAATTTGCAGATTGCTAGTCAGAGCGTTTCAGCCATGAGAGAAGCTAAAATGTCAAAGAAAAGGCGAGCACCAGAATTTGCTTCAAATAGGTTCGTACGAGTTTCTACTGGTGTTATTTTAGTTTTGAGTGGAACTGCAGGATTAGCAGAACTTCTCAAACTACGCCACATCTCTTTTAAGTTGTTTTACACGTTGTATCTTTTATTTTTAAGTGATGTGGCCATGTTTCTGCAGCAAAGCCATGAATAACGCAGTAGACATGTTCAAGTATTTCGGCAGCAAAGGGAGCGTCATCCGGTAAGTTGTGTTATATTAAAAAGCCTCTTACAGTATTGACTTGTATAGTTTGGCTTTTATCGCTTCGTTTGTTCCCCACTTATAAGGAACTTGTTGCAAGCTCTCTGGTCTTGCACTTAAATTAGCTCCGTTTTGTGTATATCAGGAAAAGGAAGGAGTGGTACCTGTACGCGCCTGTTGTCGATGTCATGCCTAATGAGGAGTCTGCAGTTGCGGCTGCAAAGGCTGAGGTTAAACTCTAGGTGAGATAACTAGGGACTACTGCTCAAACTCATTTGCTGCACTAGATTCCATGCTTTCTGCCTCCCAAGATTTTATGCACTAGATTTCTACGTGCTGCAATTGAAATCAACTGTCCCTAAGGACGTCATAGGAGAGAAATCTGTGTGCAGGAGTGCCAAAAGTAGTAGTAGTAGTTCATCTTCATGGAAGTCTCAACTAACGACCATTTCGACAGGTCGAAGAAGAGGGGCTAGTGGAGAAGAATGAAGGCCTTCCCTCCAGTCCAGTCTCTTTGACTCCCCGGTGCCGTGGATGACGTCGTAGCCGCAACAGTTGAACCCTGAGGAGGAATGTTGCAGAGTTGCCTTGCAACGAGCCCTAGGTAGGATCTCCATTGTCGTACACCACTTAGGCAGTGTGAGAGGTTGAGGTAGCTCTGTAAACGTGTTGCTGGTGATGTCGGCTGTAAACGAGGCCACATCCCGTTCAAGACTTTCAGCTGTGCCAATGTTTCATCCGTCTGTCTGTTAGTGGGCGACGTGTTTTGTTACGGCTCGTCAACCTCGTCCAACTTCCCCAGCGTCTAGACAGCGTTCATTTATATTTTGACGTGGACGACTTCCCGCTTCACACGTACTGACAGTGATGGCATTTCAGGAGTCGACGGTAGCTTGTGTATTCCCTGTTTCTGAAGGAAGCATGCAAGTTGTCCAAGCTAAGCCTAACCAACCAGGAGAGTAGCACGTAGTCGACAGTTGATTGACCTGGAATTTTCTGTCCAGATGTGATGTGTCGCCAACTCATGTGTGTACCCTTGTAGTTGGAGAACATGTTGCCGTTTGAGAGGAACGCTTCACGCCAGCTAGGAGCATACCTGTAAAGGTGATGCTCTGCTGTCCTGGAAAGAAGGATGAAAAAAAAAACGAGAAAGAGAGGCATATGATAACGAAATAGGCCATAGCCCCGCTTTATAAATAAAGCCTCACAACAGCCAAACCGATACAAGGTGATGAGGAAATCCTCTTACACAGCAGATCAAAGATAAACAACAAAGAACAAAAGGAAACCGGACTTGCCACCAAGTACCCTGGCGCGAGATCAAGAGGTACCAAGACTCCACGATGACGCCCCCAAGAGGGTGACGACGCAAAGCGTCGCCGCCGTCGAGACCGAATAGTCAAGGGTTTTCACCCGGAGCCCCTAGCTCGGAGAAGGTACCCAAAACGGCGCCCCCAAGAGGGTTACGACACCCGCAGGCACATTCACCGTTGGCGCCGGAGCGCAGAGCTTTCGCTCGGGAGAACCATCCTACCACAACTAGTACCGCGAACCGCCCAAAGCCTCGAGCCAGACCACCAAGACGCGATCTGGGAACCGCCATTGCCGAAGCGCTACCAGCACCAGGATCTCCCTCCGCCAACTCCACGCCACCCGCGTGGACCGAGAAGACGACCATCACCACTACCACCTCCCTCGCCGCAGAGGCGTCCGCGCAGACCACCTTCCAGGGCCGCCGCCCGGCGTCCAAGATCTCGCCCCCAAGGAGAAGCAGGAGTCATGACGGCGGTTCCACCGGCACGGACAGGAGAAGAACCAAGCCAGCCAGCCCTAGTACAGCGGGGGTACGACTAACAGGACGCACCCGCCGGTCATGCCCGCAGACCCCGAGGAAACGAGGCTGCTAGGCGGTCACCGGATCTAGCCCCTCTAGGCCGGATCCAGCACCCCATCCACTCCATGGTCGGGGGAAGGGCACCCGGGCGCGCCGAGAGCCACGTAAACCACACAGGCAGTAGGGCCCGCCCAGCCCAGATCGGGCCCAAATGGGCCTAGATCTGGACCGAGAGCCCGCCGCCTCAGGCCAGTTCCGCCATCCACCATTCCGGAGCTGCGCCGCCCCGGTCTTCTCCGTCGCAGGCACCTGTGGAGACAACGTCGTCGCCGAGCCATCCCGCTGTCCGTCTTCCGCATCCATGGCCGAGATCTCCGACCGAGAAGCCGCTGCCCGCGTCGCCTGAGTCGCCGCCGCCACCACGCGCCGCCGCCGTCCCAGACCCGCCCCACCACCACCGAGTATCCACGCCGCCGCCGGAGCGGCCGCGCCGCCGCGCCCTTGGTCAACGCGGTGCCCACGCCGTCTTGCCCGACCCGCGCCGGGATCCACGAGCGAGGGAGAAGAGGAGCCTCGCCGCCGCCAGCGCCCGGCCTTTGGCCGGCGACGCCGTCCGGCGGCAGCGAGGAGAGGGGATGGGAGAAGGGAGCTCGAGGCGACCGCGGGACGGGGTTCCCCTGCTCGCCGCGCGGGGGGCGAAGCAGGGGACGGAGAGGAGGGGGAGAGGAGGACGGGGAAGAGCGGTGCGCGCCGGCGGCGGCCCGGCGGCTAGGGTTAGTGGTGGGTCACGAGAGAGGAGATAGGGGTGGGTCGCGAGCGTCGGTCGAAAATGTGAGGAAGAGAGGCATATGATAGAAGGGAGAATAGAAAAGAGAAGCGTATTAGTACAGATGTGGGGGTGGGGCCAAGACGAGTATTGCTAACTACTAAGCGACCTGTTCGGATCAAAGCAAACTTTGACATTGCTATGTTTAGACGAACCCCGGGCTGCCACCAAAGTAGGATGAAAGTTGCATCGCCATCACACTACAACTTGAAGAAAAGAAAACATGAGTATAAGTAGAACAAGTGGATCATGTGAATAATTAAGTGTGGGAAGCCCGTCAGTGGATAGCAACCAAGCAACGACAAGTGTAATCAGCCTATATATATGTTTTCAAACAACACAAAAGATAATCATCAGTTAAGAATAATTAAGAAGAAACGAGTTGCTTAATTAGGTCTTCCCTAAGAGCAAGTATAATAAGGTACAATCAGCATGCTGTAAGGATTTAAATATTATATTTATGCTTACATGGAGTAGAGAGAGTGGAAGCGGGCTCTCATGCAAGAGCCAGCTGTAGCACGTGCTCCTAGACACTTTGTGAGAGTGGAAGGTAGACCAACTATAAATAAAGTAGTCCATATTTATAGCCAACTATTATACTTGTTGGCTATTAGGTTGACTATAGATGACATGGCACCATCTTATAACCAACAGACGGCTATATTATTGTACTTGCTCTAATGTTTGTATCTTAGCAACGAGAAATGTACTAAAAAGTTTTCACACGATAAACTCACAGGTTTTCACTTTTCAGCCCAACAAAGTCCTAGTAAAATTCAAGAGCATGGGTCGACTGACCTGAGCACCTGACCTTGTGATGCAATTTATACGACCAACAAATGCTTAAGGCAACATACATCTAGTAGGAGGCCAAGAGAGGCGCAGGTGCTTAACAGCTAAGTAAAATCAGCAAACTGCTCCAGGTAAACGCTCAAGTTGCCACGACCCGCGGTCGTGGTGGTCGTACGTGGGACGGTGGATGAACTGCCTCTAACAACTGAAGAAGCCTCGAGTTTTATAAACGCCTCGACAACGAGGCCGCCAGCGCGTGCCCATCGTCAGGCCCACACACGTGTCGCCGCGGTATCCTTCCTTCCCTGAGCTTCCCTTCTATCTCGTCGTCCATGATTGACTTCTCTCCCCGTCTTCTATATAAAGCGAGCCAGGGTTGATCTGCTTCGCATAGTTTACTACTTCATCGACGAATAGTTCTATCAACATCAAGAAAAGAGATCGACCATGGGCACGGCTACCTGCATCGACATCATCATCGCCATCATCCTCCCGCCCCTCGGCGTCTTCCTCAAGTTCGGATGCGGGGTAAGCTAGAGCATCAGATCCTTTCCTTTTCTTGCTTGCTTTGCAGCTGGTAGATGGACAGATAAACTGATAAACCCTCTGTGGTGGCCTGGTCCTGGTGGGAGATCTAGTAGAAAGTCTAATCGGTTTCTTGGTTTCCTTCTTGCAGCATGAGTTCTGGATCTGCCTCTTGCTCACCATCCTAGGTTACCTTCCCGGCATCCTCTACGCCATCTACGCAATCACCAAGTAGAATCGAACCGTCCCAAAGACTTGTTCCAGAATATTGTTTTCATGAGGGTGGCATGCATCTCTCGTTCTCTAGCCCACTAGTGTGCTCCGGTTCTTGCTTGTGTTTCCTTTTCATTTTTTCTTCGATCTCACGTGTACCGGCGATGATGCTAGTTTCTCTGCTGTTTCCTTGGACCGTGAAGAAGAAGCTCTCCGTATGTATTATGTATATGGGGTTTGCATAGTGGGAGTTTATCTTTGTTGATGTTTGATCATTGCCTCCCTGTTGAATTTGGAACCTGTGACATGTATCTACTCAGGTTTCTCTCTTGATTACATCATCTATTCTCCTGTAATAAATAAATAAACATCGGGTTTTCACTGTGAAGTCAATCGAGAAATTGCAAAAAGCTACTCCCTCCGATCCCAAAAGATTGTCGTGGATTGTACTGTTAAAATGTACGTGTCCGGTTTGTTTCTGGCGACAATTATTTCGGATCGGAGGGAGTATCATGTTTGGGAATAGGGTTTCAAAAGAGAATCAAGATGTGAATTTGTCTAAAAAAACACCACTATTTGGTAGCAAACATAATAGAAAGCACTGATCGGTCATTTGCCGCGCTTTGGATGGGAGGTTTACCCTTTTTTACGTGTTCAGGACGTGCATATTCTTTTCCTGAGTTGCTGACGGCCCAATTTGTTTTTGCGAAAAGCCACCATACTTTTGGGCTACGATTTCAAACGACAACCACGATACGGGTTTTCTTTAAAAAAAAAAGTAACAGTACTGCTTAATATGTGTATTTTTGTGAGTCGCTAAGAAAGTTTCTAACCAGTGGACCTCATTTGCCATGCGGACTTGACATGTGTATTTTTGCGAATAATACCTTCATAAATTATAAATTGTAATTATATGCGCTCGCCAGCTAGGACGCCACAGCGCGTGCTTCAGGCTTGCAATGTGCTCGCCGGTAGCTCTCCATCTTGGGATCTTGACGCGTCGTGTCTGGAGAAATGATATGACCCTCTTTGATCTCTGGCAATGGGAGAGATACATGTAGGAAAATTAGGGTTGGATCAATTTCAGCCTACCCTCTATTCCTCTGCCCTATCGGTGGTGCCGCTCACAATGCATATTGAGACTAGAGGGTGGGACCTTTATATTGACTCCAAATTCCAGATAAACCAATCTGTTTCCAGATAGGACTCGTGACATGTTAGAACGACCACCATACCTAACAGCCAATTACCGAGTCTATTACTGTTAAACAATTAGGTCCCAGCACGCATGTGTGAGTCATGCGCCGAGTTTGAATACACAATCAAAACTCGTAGGATTTAACAATCCATAGAGCCAATCCTACAGACAACCTGGCATTCCACTCTATACTGTTCCCGGGTATAATTCCAGCGTATTAATATACACTGTATTCCAGTATAGACGTACCGGCTTTCTTAAGTATTTTTCCTTAAGTACATGTGCATCAATAATTCCCTGTTATTTCCGTGACACTTCCACATTGAAGTTTAATTCCGGACAATGTAGTAGATATATAAAATGTTGCAAGACACAATTTCCTACATCTCCCACTTGACTGAAAACATTTTATTTCAGCTAAGTGAATTCCCATGCAATTAACATGGTGAGTGGTTAATTCCTTTCTTCAATGCGCTCACGTTATATATACACTTTGTGACCTTTAGAGTCAAATTATCACAAAGCAACAGGTTATGATGCACCCTTTCCACGACCTTAAGTTCATCAAGAAATTTCCTTAACCATAGACCTTCCTTCAATGCTTGACAAGCATCAAAGTATTCATATTCCATAAACAAAGAGTATCCAATTCAAGTTTCCTTTGTACACCATAAAACCTACAAAAGTAAATATAAACACATAAAATAAAATATATTACCTTTCACCAAGATCACAAATAGCGTCAATATATCCATGTAGTGAAGGTTGAGATCATCAATGAATAATGAGTAATCCATATTTCCTTGACATTGCGCGACAAGTCCATTAAGTGATTCCAAAAATTTCAATAAGATTCATATTCCGTTTGCTAATAATTCCAGCAAATCGTTTCCGTGCTAATCAAAATAGCAACAATTACAACGGCATGGCAAAGTTCAGGTCGCACGAATAATGTCCCACAATAACTGAGGATGACAATTATTCTTCCTTTTTCCTCACGAGTTTAAATATAATTCCTCGCAGAGTATCATTCCCTTAATCAAAAGGTACATGACAAGTTTGCACTTTTCCATAGAAAAAAGTATCAAAACATTCTCTATGTACTTCCACTCCCAAAAGATTGGAAGCTTCAACATACCTTTCATATGAAAGTTAGAACCGAACCAAGCTTCACTTCCATCAATGTGATATTTCAAAAACAATAAGAACATAGTTAGCACATGTAGCAATAACACAAAACAATTAACACTAACCTTTATATATGATTGTCTTCCATCATAAATAAAACCATTATCTTATATCATAAATAAATCTATATGACCTGACATACCATTGATGTGAAGCTTGTTCCAAAAAACATGAATTGGTCAATTCAATTAGCAAACATTGTCATTGTTCCCACCTCCTCTAAATTCCAGAGTTTACACAAAGTATAACACTTCCTTTGGGTAAATAATTAAACAACACCTCTAAATTTCAGAGTTTCCACAAAGTATAACGCTTCCTTTGTGTGAATAATTTATCAACACCTCCTCTAAATTCCAGAGTTTCCACAAAGTATAAAAATTTCCTTTGTGTGAATAATTAAACAACAAACTAAGAATTGTAATTCCACTAAGAATGTTGCATTAAACTTCCTTGTAAATAAATCCAATAACAACCTATAGGCATGCGGTTGTTTGGTAAAATAACAAGTTCCCAAACTTTTATTATTCATCATGGAGTTTATTCCTTCCCGCAATGTTTTCACCCATAGTTAACATTAGCAACAAGTTTGGTATTTTTCTTTCCTCTAAAACATAGAGTAACTTTCTCAAATAACACATAATAGTAGCCAAGATATGATGGCCCGATTTAATTCCTCCCACTTTTCCTAAGCATGTTAGTGTTGGGAGTGTAACTTGGTGTTTTCCTTTGAGTTTAACACATATATTTCAGTGTGACTATTAATAAACACACCCTTCATGAGAAAATATCATATTCCTACTTTCCACCAATTTTCACTTTTCCAGATCAAAAACGAAATACCATTTGATCCACTAGAAATATAAACATTAAATTAAATCTTGGTGTGCTTTGTAGTAAACAATGATTCCAATTCCATACTACCAAAATATAAATAGAATACCTCTTTCCAGTTCACAAAATATAAATAGTGACTGTGATAAATAATGACTTACTCAACAAATAGTAGTATGTAATGCTTTCATAATCCAGTGAATAACCATGAGTTGTATTCCTCCATTCAACCATGGAGTATATAACATAAGACAACCGTGAATAATTCCATGCTCATCACATTAGTTTGAATTAATATTCCTGAAGTGTACTTCCCCCACCAATCAGTATCAAACCTTGTAATCATTTGATGAACTGATTTTCCACTTCAGTATGAGATGTTAATACAACAAAAACCTTCCGACTTGTATTGTCAAATATATTAATAACCATATCAAGTGAATCATGAAATAAATAAATATATCCATCTCAAGTGGGAGTGTCCAAAAATACCGTAAATATGTGTTGATAAAGTATCATATTCCTCCACTAAAGTTTAGAATTCCAAAATTAATAATCCAATAATTTGTTCCTTGATATGTGACCAAGTTGTAAATGAGATAAAATAATTGTACCTCTAATGGGAGTGTAAAACCAAATGTCACATTGAAGAGAAATCCATAACTGTAGTCCTTCCACTTAAAGTTTATAATTCCAGAATTAACAATCGTAATTCTGTTTGTAGAGTATGACCAAGTCGTAAATAACGTCAATAATAAATTCCGAGCATGTGTTCCTTTTACAAGTGTTCCTCCGTACGGAGTTATCTTCACAACCAAATAAACGATTTGGTAACCAACTTCCAATGGATTATCAAGATAAACGACACCATTGTGTTAAATTCGATAATAATGCACTAATTTCCATTGAGCAATAATTCCACTCTTCCTTTTCCAAATAGCATACATAACCAACAAATTCCGATAGAGAAGTGTAAATTAAAATTCCTTCTCATCGTAAGTGACAAAATGATAATTCCTCCATAAACAGAGTTCGATTACATAATTTCCAATTCCAAAGTATATACAATTTATCATTAGTGACTAATTAATACACTTATTATTCCTTTAGAATTGTTCAGATGTCAGTAAATTTGCTATTGTATTCCATCAAATTATGATGTAGAGGCAAAGTCCATTATCCAACTATATGGAAAAGTATTGACAAGCAAATATTTAGTGCAAGAAATAACATTGGACATACCGTAGAGTAAATATCGATTTCCTCTTCCATTGGAGTATTTCCCATATTCCTCCAAAATAATAAGTAATACCACTTTCATTATAAACATGCTTCATGCATGTCGCCTCATCATCGTTGCGCCAGAGAATTCCGATGAATTATTAAAATACTCCGATAGATTCCAGAGTAATCCAATGAGTCCAATATATTCCGGCGATAATGTAAATCCCGTAGCAATTAAAAAACATAGTAGCAAAAATAATAATTATTCCGTCTGACAATGAGTTTAATAATTTCCCAGAGTGAATTCCAACTTCCTCTAAAGGCGAGTGATGTCCAATAAAAGAAGTCCACAATAAATAAAATTCCAGGTTACGTAAAATATTCCGTAATCTGTACGCTCTCATATTAAATGGATAATGAATTAAATATTGATATAACTTTGTGAACTAGTCTATTTTCCTTAGTCAACTTCCATAGTTTTCCTTTCCTTTGACTTTTCCGGTTTAGAAATAATTAATATTCTCAGCTGAAAATAAACACATGATCTTTCCTTTCTAAACCGTTTAATTAGAGCCATATAAACTGCAGGTTCTAAATAACTCAAGAAAAAATATTGTCTAATGTCATGGGAAAGATTCACTCATCTGAGAAATTGCAACCTGAAGAGTTGGTGTACTGACGTGCCGAAGAAATCCTCGAGACACGCAGGCGTGAATCACCTTCCTGAATCCACATAAATATTAAAGAATCAAGAGAACGGTCTGCTGCCTCGTTTCTTTCCTCGATTTTGCGAGTGAATTGGAGAACAAGAGCAGTAGTGCAACGATAGGAGAAATTCCGTGTAGACACGATCTTCAGCCAGCCTTCCTCGATCTGAAGAATTGAAGAGAATCTGGTTCCTGTTACGTGTCACCTTCCTCGTTCCACGTGAATTGAAGAGAAATTATCAACCGAGCGACCAGCACACTATTCATCGATCCATGTGCAGCAACAACCAGACAACTTTGTTTTCCAGATCGATCAGGCACCAGCGAGTTGCAGTACAAAACCGAGCGCGCGTCCTGCTCGATGTCTGTGCGAACAATTTCCTTAGTCCTCGCGAAATCCGACGACTTCAATCTCGCAAGCAAAGCTCGATCCCCTTGCGTCAGGGAGCAACAAAGACCAACGCAGCACCATCGGAGCAGACGGCAGAAGAAAAAAAACGAAGAACTCGCAGCCGCGATCCAAGCGAGATATTCCATGCAATCCGCGACAAGCGCGCAGCGTAACAACGCTATGATGGCGACGGCAGAAGCGAATACAACAGAGAGATGATTGCGCAACGGAACATGGCAGCGATCGTACACCATCGTTGCGGATTGGACTCGGGCTCCCGGCGGCGATCATAGTAGACCTAACTCGGCTCTGATACCAATGTAGGAAAATTAGGGTTGGAGCAATTTCGGCCTACCCTCTATTTCTCTGTCTTATCGGTGGTGCCGCTCACAATGCATATTGAGTCTAGAGGGTGGGACCTTTATATTGACTCCAAATTCCAGATAAACCAATCTGTTTCCAGATAGGACTCGTGACATGTTAGAACGACCACCATACCTAACAGCCAATTACCGAGTCTATTACTGTTAAACAATTAGGTCCCAGCACGCATGTGTGAGTCATGCGCCGAGTTTGAATACACAATCAAAACTCGCAGGCTTTAACAATCCATAGAGCCAATCTTACAGACAACCTGGCATTCCACTCTATACTGTTCCCGGATATAATTCCAGCGTATTAATATACACTGTATTCCAGTATAGACGTACCGGCTTCCTTAAGTACATGTGCATCAATAATTCCCTGTTATTTCCGTGACACTTCCACATTGAAGTTTAATTCCGGACAATGTAGTAGATATATAAAATGTAGCAAGACACAATTTCCTACAATACATGAGTGCTCGGGAAGCCTAAGCGCATCTAGACGACTGTTTATTGCTCACTGTGGACAAAGCGAAAAGAAAGACCTTCCAGGTGTAAGATCGTCGGTAACCTCCACGAATTAGCAACTATGAGCTAGAATTGATGGATTTGGAGCGTCAGATCATGAGTTTGGGTGGCTAGGGGTTACACAGATAGATTTTGTCGAGCATCGGCCCTTAGACAGGTTCGCCACGATCAGAATACCGTCGGTCATCGCCGAGGAAGAGTAGGGCATGAGTGGTAACACGGACACACCTAGCCGGCCGGCGATGGACTCCTCCCCCCACGGCAGCGGCGGCGCCTTCCTGGCCGGTGGCCTGGGCCGTGGCGGGAGCGGAGGAAGCGGCAAGGGCAGCAGCGGGTGCGGGATCGGCGGGGACAGCTCGTCCGCCATCGGCGGCGGCGGCGTGTCGGCGGACGCGTGGACACGGCTCGCCAGCTCCGGCGTCGCGGACGACCTGGCGTTCCCGGTGGGATGCGGCGGAGGCGGGGCGGGATCGGGACCCGGAGGGATTCCGTACGGCCACTTCCTCGACGCCTGCTTCCTCTGCCGCAAGCCGATCGCCAGCAACCGCGACATCTTCATGTACAGAGGGGACATCCCGTTCTGCAGCGAGGAGTGCATGAGGGAGCAGATGGAGGCGGACGAGGAGGTGGAGAGGAAGGAGAAGAACACTGCCAAGAAGCTGTCGCAGGAGGCGCCAGCCGGAGCCAACGACTACCTCGGCGACGTCGACGAGAGCGGTGCTATCCAGCGGCCTTTTCTTTCTTTTTCACCTACGTCGTTTATTTCTAAGTTTAATAGTGTGTTAACTAAGGTCTTGAGACTTATGAAATTCGACCGTCTTACGGTTATTTCTAAAGTTTCGACTGGGTTGACTGCCACCTATTTGAATGAAAAAGAAGCGAATGCCACATCAGATGGTCAGCTTCTTTCTCATTTAATTGGTGAAGTGTTAGAGATTGGTTTGGATGAGGACGAGTTTGCTCATTATATGAGTTAAAAGCATCTTGCCGGAAATCTAAATCCGACTCTAACAATTTGCCTCGGAAACGGGCTAAGTTTTCCAAATCTCCCATAGTTTCCCAATGAATGGCATGTTCGCAAATAGCAGAGGTTTTGGTGACCTGGCTAAACATTTGCATTTGCTGGTTGCATTCGGGACCATAATTTGGATTCTTAGCTATTTCTGAGACTGGAAGACGTGAGTTCTCGCAATCTCTATTGAACCGGCTTTCAGGCGGTATAGACTTTGATTGGTACTCTCGTCCTCCCCATGGCTGCTCCGGAGGCCTTTTACTAGGTATCAGGACGGATACCATGGAAGTGTTGGATGTTACGGATGGTGATTTTCATATTAAAATGCACATCCGTAATAAATCCGATAATTTCATTTGGAGTCTTGTTGCCGTGTATGGGCCGGCTCAGGACGCGGCCAAGACTTCTTTTCTTTGTGAAATGGTAAACTTGGCAAAAGATAACCCACACCCTTTATCATTGGTGGGATTTCAATATGCTACGTTTTCCGTTTGAGAAAAGTAAGGGTCGGTTTGACAACCGTTGGCCTCTTCTGTTCAATGCAGTCATCGACAGCTTGAACTTACGAGAGATTACAATGGTGGGGAGACAGTTCACTTGGGCTAATTCTCTCCCTGAACCCACATACGAGAAGCTAGACCGTGTACTGATGGATACTGATTGGGAATCTAGGTTCCCATTGGTGTCGGTACGGGCTTTAGAACGTATTGAGTAATTGTCAGACCATGCTCCCATTCTTTTGACCACTGGAACACCTAGACCACAGTGTAAGCCACGGTTCAAGTTTGAGCTTGGGTGGCTGCACCGCGAGGGTTTCTATGAGATGGTTAAAAGAATTTGGGAAAGACCAGTTGCGGGGATTCGCCTATCCAGCGGTGGAACAACAAGATACGTGCTTTACGCACGCACCTCGTTGGTTGGGCTCGTCATACTTCTGGTTTACTTAAAAAAGAAAGGAACGACTTTCCTCGATAATAGATGCTCTAGAAGCATTAGCAGAAGTTCGGTTACTATCCGAGCAAGAGGTTGAGCTAAAGAGCCAATCCAATGCACAGATAGCGAAGCTACTGCGAGAGGAGGAGTTAAAATGGTATCAACGTTCTAAAGCCCAATTCATCCTAGAAGGGGATTCGAATACTCGCTATTTCCACAGTATTGCCAATGGCAGACACAGAAAAAAGAGTATTCATTCTCTAGCCCAGGATGAGGGAACGATTGAAGGCCATGAACAACTAAAGTCGTATATTACAAATTACTATAAAAACCTGTTCGGAGCTCCAAACGAAGGAAATTTCACTTTGGATGAGTCCCGAACAGAGGATATTCCCCAGGTTTCAGATGCGGAAAATAGTCTACTTACTAAACTCTACTCAGAGGAGGAAGTGAGGATGGCGGTTTTCCAAATGAAACATAATTCAGCACCTGGACCTGATGGTTTCCCGCTGAGTTCTACCAGAACTTTTGGGATGTTATCAAGTCTGATTTACTTCAACTGTTCACCTGTCTTCACAATGGACAGCTAGAGTTGTTTCGTCTCAATTTTGGTGAGATAATTTTATTACCTAAGGTTAACGAGGCAGAAAGGATTCAACAATTTAGACCTATATGCCTTCTTAACGTTAGTTTTAAAATATTCACCAAATCGGCTACGATTCGACTGAACAGTGTGGCAGATCATGTGGTTCGTCCGTCTCAGACGGCTTTTATGCAAGGCCGCAACATCCTTAATGGAGTTGCGATCCTACATGAAACAGTTCACGAGCTACATAGGAAAAAGCTGAATGGGGTAATTCTCAAAATTGATTTTGAGAAAGCTTATGATAAAGTCAAATGGTCTTTCCTTCAGCAGACTCTCAGAATGAAAGGTTTTTCTCTGAGTGGTGCGCGTTAATAAATAGCTTTGTTTCGGGAGGAAGTGTAGCCATTAAGGTCAATGATGACACTGGCAATTACTTTCAAACGAAAAAAGGCCTCAGACAGGGTGACCCGTTATCGCCAATACTATTTAATATAGTGGCTGATATGTTGGCTATCTTGATCGAACGCGCTAAATCGGAGGGTCAAATTGAAGGAGTGATTCCACATCTTGTTGATGGTGGTTTATCGATTTTCAATATGCTGACGATACAATTCTTTTTATGGAACATGACATCGAAAAAGCTCGTAACCTTAAGCTGATCTTGTCAGCATTCGAGCAACTTTCGGGTCTTAAGATAAATTTCCATAAAAGTGAATTGTTTTGTTTTGGCGAGGCTCGAGAAAACGCCGCCTTGTATGCTGAACTTTTTGGCTGTGAGAAAGGTCAATTTCCTATCAACTATTTGGGTATTCCGATTCATTATCGAAAACTTACAAATGCTGAATGCAAAAAGGTGGAGGAAAGATTTCAATTATGTTTAAATAGCTGGAAAGACAAACTCTTATCCCTGGGTGGAAGATTGGTTCTCATAAATTCGGTACTAACAAACATGGTACTGTACATGATTTTATTCTTCCAATTGCCCAAAGGAATTTTAAAAAGATTGGACTATTTCCGGTCTAGATTCTTTTGGCAAGGGGATAGTGAGAAGAAAAAATATCGTCTGACTAAATGGAGTATGGTTTGCTGTCCTAAAGACCAAGGAGGGCTCAGAATTCATGACCTTGAGGTCAAGAATAGAGCCTTGCTAGGTAAATGGCTCTTCAAACTTCTATCGGAAGATGGAGTTTGGCAAACCCTCCTTAGGAGAAAGTATGTGTGAGATCAAGCTGTTTCTCAGGTTTATTGGAAACCTGGCGATTCACACTTCTGGGCTGGTCTCATGGCTACAAAGAAGTTTTTTTTCAACATGGATCTTTCTCAATTAGGGATGGATCGGAAATTCGTTTCTGGGAGGATAAATGGCTAGGCCAATCTACCCTTAGAGAACAATATCCGGCTCTGTACGCTATTGTACGAAACAAAAGCGACACGCTCGCGAAGGTGTTGGGTACCTCCCCACCAGATGTTTCGTTCAGATGAAGTTTACTTGGAACTAGACAAGCATCCTGAAATGCCTTGCTCATCCGATTGGATTCAGTCCAATTGTCCGAAGGTCCAGATAGATTTCAATGGAATCTTACGAAGAATGGTAAATTTTCGGTTGATTCTATGTATAGAGCTCTAATTCTACCCGAAGTGCCAGTCGATATTAAGGATAATAACAAAATTTGGAAGATGAAGATCCCGCTTGAAACTAAAGTGTTCGCGTCGTATCTTCGTCGGGGTGTAATTCTTACAAAAGACAACCTTGCCAAGCGTAATTGGCACGGTAGTAAAAAGTGTGTTTTCTGTCAACATGATGAGACCATTACACACTTATTCTTCCAGTGCGAATTCGCCAGGTCTATATGGTCAGCCGTCCAGATAGGTTCTACCTTACATCCACCGCGTACTGTTGCAAATATTTTTGGCAACTGGTTAAATGACGTGGATCTTAGGTTTAAACTCTCCTGTAGGATGGGCGCGATTGCCGTTATTTGTTCGCTGTGGCTATGTAGAAATGACAAGGTTTTTAATGATAAAAATGTTTCTGTTATGCAGGTTATCTATCGGTGTTCTGCTACGCTACGAGCATGGTCGGCCCTGCAACGTGTGGAGCACCGAGACTTATTTTTGGAGGTGGCGTCGAGGCTGGAGGCTGCGGCCAGGGAGTTATTCTCCCGGCATGGGTGGCAACATAGACTCCGGATAGACCTACCAACATCTTAGGCGGATCTACAATTTCTCATTATGTTATGTAATTCGCCTTTTCCTTTTTTGTTCTGATTTGGTTACTTGTGAAATGGTGGCTGTGTGCATCTTAGCTATGCAGAGACCGGGTGTAATGCTTAAAACTCTTAAATAATAAAATCCCTTTATCTAAAAAATGAGCGGTAACAAACCATTTGTCCACTGTTAGCTAGGACACCTGGGTTCAAACCACGCTCGTGGCTTCTTCTTTGGTTTTTACTAAACTGTACCCTATAGATAACTTACTTCACTGCTCTAATGAAACAATCAACTCAGCCCAGTGAGCAGTGGTAGTAGTGATCCCCTCGCTGCTTGCGGTCGTGGGTTCAAACCCCTCAACGGTTGCATTGCTTTTTCTCATTTCCCCCATATTTTCTGTTTAGTTTCAAATAGCCGGCGCCCAAAATCCAGTTTCATCAAATACGAGCACAAGCCTAGCTATTTCCAACAATGTTAGAACAACTTGAGTTCGAACAACTACAGATGAAAATGGAGCGGATATGTACGGAACTACAGAAATCGCTAAAAACAAATATGAAAATAGATATTATCAGAACAGATACAGATACAGACCAAATACACGGAACTGAAAGAACATATCTGCTGGAACTAATACACCTTTTGAAACATGCATGAAAAGTCAAACAACCTGGCAAACTTGTCAACTTTCTAAAAATTATATCAAATACTCCCTCCGTTTTTTGATGTAGAGTGTATAGTTTTTTGAGAAAAAAAAATCCAAAATAGGTGTAGTGCGATTTATGGACAATTTTACCCATCCATAAACGAGTCTCGATCTTCAACGGAGCGATTTGACGGATTGTTTCAGTTGGTCGCTATTAGGGACTCCTCTCTCCTTGTTTTTTTCAGGGGCAATTGAGTCCACTTTGCAAAATACCCACGTCTTAATATTGATGTAAGAAAATTATAGACCCTACATTAAGAAATGGAGGAAGTATAAGGATATATCAGGATATATTGTGCAGAAGTTATAAACTTTGTCGGATCATAATTTCTACAGTCCCTAACCGTAATCCGGCGGTAAACTAGAGAACTAGGAATGACTCAAGAGAGGGACATGAGACGGGAGTATATAGGGCCTAAACATGGTCGCTTCTGATCCTTTTATTTAGCCAGGTCACTTTAGATCCTAGGGTTGGGCCTAAACATCCACTAAAATTTTGGGCTAGCTTGCAGGATTGCACTAGCACAGCTTCACCAATTTTTTTTGGAAAGATCCGTATTGCCGGAAAGGGAATTTTCGTTTCCGTTGGAATAATCCGTTCCAGTCCCATTATTGTTTTCCCTTTTCGAAACTCCGTTTCCGTTTGTGTATTTCCATTCCACTTCTGTTTTTCCACAGAAAAGTAAGAAAGTTTCTGTTTCATTTTCATCCCTACTTGTACCTCTCTTGTAATGTGGTTTTACATTATTACACAAAGAAGAAGATGGTTACATGAAATAATTTGAGCACATTCATATGACACACATTGAAAAAAAAAAGAGACGTACTCACATAGTCATCAATGAAGGCATCACTTGGAGTCATATTCTCCACTTGTTCCAAACAACCCATCCACTGGTTGCAAGAAGCCTTGATTCTCTTCTACCGACCTAGTCGAGATCTCATCGTTCAGACGATTGGTCCGAGACAAATTAGTGGAACAAATCATGGATGCGTTGTCAATTGTTCTTACAAGTTTTATCATTTTTGGTGACCACATTTAGTTTTATCATTTTTGGTGACCACATATGGCGTTACACACTTTCTCTTGCCCCTCGTCAAAGCATCATCTTCATGACTTATAGAATTCAATCGTTTTTTCGTTCTTCTTGAATTGAGAAGCACCAAACACGTCCTTCAAATCATTCATGAAGTCCTCAAATTTATCTAGACAATCAATTTGATCAAGTTCCCTACCTAGATACAATCCGCCAAAATCTTGCATGAGGCTCACATACAAACTTGGATCGCTATGCAAATCAAAACTACACAATGATGGCTAATAACTACTAAATCAACACATACACCCTACACAATGTAAATATAATCAAACTAATAAGAAAACATAGGTTTATACCTGTGCAACATTCACAAAACTTTTGTGAGCGTCGGTGTCGATCACACGGATATTGGTGGTAGCACAGGTGGTGCTCCGCCGCGCTTGGCCGCTCCTTGCCGGTGTCGCGGTTGGCCAGTGGTTTGGCTCCGTTGGGGAGGCTTGAGGAAGGGTCAAAATGGGAGGTTGGAGCTTTAAGGACGCAGCGGAGCTGCCGCCGGCCCCAATACCACGAGCATGCCCTTCTGGTGGCGCAAAAACGGTGGCGGTCGCATGAGCCATGGGAGCCGTCCCTGGAATCGATTTCTGGCGACGTGGTCAAAGAGTTGGTCGCGGGCGGCTACAGAAGGTACATAGCAGCAGCAATGAGGTGGGAGGGAGGCCGCAACGGCCGAGAGAAACCGCTGGAGGCATGACGAGAGAGGGAAGAAGATTTCCTTCGTGCAAACATTTCACGATTTGAGTTTACGTGTGCGGGAAATTTATGGAGTCACCAATGTGCGTAGAAGTCTTTTCTATACTCTGGTTTGCTTAATGGTGTGCAAGAGCATCTCCAGTCACGGCCTCGCCTCGATAGACTTGTCAATATGGTTATTGGATGCGTCACATAAAAAAACGCAGCCAACCACACCCCACTAGCTCGCTTGCGCCTGGAGCGTAATATTTTTTTGGCGTTGTCAGGCTGATCCGTGCTATGGACACAGATCGTATGACGTAGTGCACCCTGACGTGCCCTGATTTTCGGTCTCTGGCCGGTTGGTCCCATACCTGGTGGGCCCACGTGTCAGTGACTCGAAGTGCAGGATCGGCTAGGTCAAGGGATCCTCTTCCCCGTGCTATAGAGAGCCGCTTGGTATTACCGGACACGGCTGTGGTCGCCTGCAACGTCGTATGCCGGATTGGTAACGTCACTGGGAAAACGCGCCTCATACGCGGCAACTTGTACCAGCTCCTCTAGAATTGCTTGTTGCCGGAGGATATATTGCAGCCAGTTTTAGGTAAATAAATACTCCCTCCGTTCCGATATATAAGATGTTAAAGGAATTTTCCGACAACCCTCAAAATCGGCCAAATGACCTGTTTGCCCCCACATCAACGCTCAAATTACAAAGTCTGCCATCCCGCAAGTTCGTGTGGAAAACATCTCGTGACCTCGCCCAACGAAACAGAGACAGCGAAGCGTCGTCTTCCTCCTCGCCTCGCGCAGCACCTCGCCATCGCCCAGTCTCAAAATCGGCCAAATGACCTGTTTGCCCCCACATCAACGCTCAAATTACAAAGTCTGCCATCCCGCAAGTTCGTGTGGAAAACATCTCGTGACCTCGCCCAACGAAACAGAGACAGCGAAGCGTCGTCTTCCTCCTCGCCTCGCGCAGCACCTCGCCATCGCCCAGTAGATCCTCTCCACCTCCTCCTCTGCGCCCCAGCTCCTGATCAATTTCAGTACCAGATCAAGTTAGCACATCAATTTGAGACCAACTTCAGTAGCAGATACAGTAACAGATCAAGTTACTCAAGAATGGTAGCAGATCAAGTTTTTTTTTTTTTTGCAATTGATTAATCAAACAAAATTAAAGGGCAATAAAAGCTCACCAGTCCAGTCCATGCCATAAACCTTGACATCGATGTTGTTTAACCGCTTCGCAACAACAAGCGCCCTGCATGACAACAACAAGCGCCCTGCACGCATCACCAAACAGAGAACAAACCATGATCAGTACGGTAACAACAGAGGACACCCTTTTTTTTCTTTTTAGCAGAATTTCATAGCGCCCTGCCCTGCACTGCTACTCCTATCTGAACGGCAACTCTGATAAAAATTGATCAAGATGAACTGCTACACAAGCACAAGAAAGCTACTGCTAGCAATCAAGTTCCTAGCAAACTGACAAGAAAGCTACTGCATCAGGAGCATTGATATTTCACCAACTGACCATGTAATGCATCTAAACTTGATACTACTGCAAGAAATCAAGCAGAAACAGCAAGAAATCGGTAAGGGGAAGAATTCCTGCAAATGCAAATTCCTGTAGTTGGCGATAGCATCAAACAGCTACAACAAGATCGACCTCAGAGTCTGGTTAAATATTGCAAGCACTTGCTACTTAAAAAGTTTTATCCAATCACTTGCTTATACTGCAAGCACTGCTATATGAGTACTGTACTTGTGCTAATGCACTGCTACTGCAAACATGAATACACAAGCAAAGTACTCCTGCTGCCAAGAATATTTCAGTTAAAAAGCTTCAGTTACCTCTTAATTAAATGGAAAAGTTTCAGTTAATTTAAACTGCATTCAGTAATTCAGTTTAAATTCAGAGAGCATTCAGGACAACATTAATTTAAGCAATACTACACACACTACTGCTAGTTCTTCCTACTGCAACTTGAATTTTACAGAGAGTAGAATTGGAAACTTAGAAAAAGTCGTACCGTGCCAGAAGTTGTACAACGAATCCTTAAACGTCTTACAATACGGAACGGAGGGAGTACTACTACTACTAGCAAAATGCCCGTGCGTTGCTACGGCCTAAAAATATTGTACTTTTTAACAATCAAATTATATAAACTAAAAATACACCGATGCTATGCTCATGCCGCTGGCGTGATATGTACTGATAGCGTACACTTCGGGAAATTGTTTTTTGCATATATGGGCGCCAGTGATCTCCTTTTCCAACAAGAATGATGAAAATCACACTTCTGGGTTTAAAAAAATATGAGAAAAGTATACTTGTACAAATACATATTATCTATATACAGATCAATTTTTTTCGAAATATGTTGCATTTTAGGCTACACAAAAAAGACAGATTAGAGACAAAATAGGAGGTTTTTTCTACTACTTTATAGATCCACAAATTTGTTATTTTTGTTTAGCCTGAAATAAAAAGTCGTACCGTGCCAGAAGTTGTACAACGAATCCTTAAACGTCTTACAATACGGAACGGAGGGAGTACTACTACTATCCATTTGTTTGTTTGGATTTAACTGAGTTAGTTTTAGAACGCGTCGCCGACGAGGCCAGCGCCTACCTGTCGACAGGCCCACACACGTGTCGGCGCGATATTATCTCCTCCTTCCTCTCTGCCCTCCCCGCTATCTCGCTGTCGCCGTCCAACGTCGACTTCTTTCCCGCCTATATAAAGTGAGCCAGTGGAGATTCGTTTCTCTACTCCCTCTGCCTGCTCTGCTCTTATCTGCTGCTTCTCATAGTTTACTACTCCACCCACCTGTTCATCAAGGCCAAGAAGGGAGATCGACCATGGGCACTGCCACCTGCATCGAGATCATCGTCGCCATCATCCTCCCGCCCCTCGGCGTCTTCCTCAAGTTCGGATGCGGGGTAAGCTAGAGAAACATATAACCCTCTATGATCGATATAGCTTTTTCTCCTTGTTCTTGCCTGCTCGATCTGCAGGTAGATGGACAGATAACCCTCTATATATGATGGGAGAGCAGAAGGTTCTAATTCATCACTGGTTTCTTTCTTGCAGATTCAGTTCTGGATCTGCCTGTTGCTCACCATCCTGGGGTTCATCCCCGGCATCCTCTACGCCCTCTACGTCATCACACAGTAGAATGGAATCGTCCAGGTGGTGTGGTGCTCCTGAATATTTTTTTTCTCTTTCTGATGCGTACTGGTGATGATGATGCAAATTTCTCTGGTGTTTCCTTGGACCGCGTGAAGAAGAAGATGGTCTCTGTATATGTATTTATGTATGGGGTTTCCCAAGTGGGAGTTTATCTTTGTTAATGTTTGATCGTTGCCTACCTGATGATCAATGTTTGGAATCTGTGACATGTATCTTACACAGCCCCTTTCTTTCTCACTTTGAAATAAATAAAGAAGCATCAGCTTTGTACTGTGATTTAATCATCTACTACGTGTATTTACTTATTCGAGACGAGATGTCTTGATACGCGTCGTTTTCAGGACAGTTGCGCGCGCGGTTTTGCTGTGCAGTTTGCTAGCTCGTGTTACGCGAGGAACAGAAATTAGGACAAATAAAGGTCATAAGACTGGCAGATTTGTCTATTTCGGGCTGTGGGTTCCAGTGCTTGGCCGACCTGACAACTGGGGCCCTAGGCATCTGACGTACGAGCATAAGCTTAACGGAAGAGCACCCACAGTTTTGTTGTTGTTGTTGTTGTTGTTGTTGTTGTTGTTGTTGTTGTTGTTGTTGAAAACAGAGCAATTGACACTCTGTCGTTGCAACTTGCAAAGCCAAAGCACAGTCCAATGATTGTAGATATTTCATTACAATCATGTCATAAGGTACCACTACATGGACTGAGAATGAACCAGACACCTAGCAATCTATTTTGAAATCAAAATATATATGGTTTATCACATGGTATATGGAGGGTGAAACATTTGCAGGTAGATGGACAGATAACTCTCGTGTGGGAGAGCAGCAGCTATATCTTAACTGATTTCTATCTTGCAGCATGAGTTCTAGCTCTGCCTCTTGCTCATCTTCCTCACTTAATTACCTCCCCGGCATCCTCTACGCCATCACCAAGTACAATCGAACGGTTGCAAGTGTTGCTCCGAAATATTATTTTCATGAGGGCCAGGGTGTCGTCTCTCTACTTCTAGTATTGTCCAGTTCTTTGGTTGTGTTTCATTTTCTTTTCTTTTCTGATGTGTACCGGCAGGCAATGATGCTGTTTCCCTGGACCATGTGAAGACTGAAGAAGAAGCTCTGTTTATGTGTTATGTACGGGGTTTACCAAGTGGGAGGTTATCTTTGTTGAAGTTCGATCATTGCCTCCCTGTTCAACTTTGGAACTGTGACCTGTATCTACTCAGGTTTCTCACTTGATTGCCTCAGCTTTTATTCTATAATTAATAATAAGTAAATAACCGGGCTTCCACCATATGATGCTAAGCTACCATTTTTTTAATCCAGATCTGTTATGATGCAACCATGATACACGTCATTATCGGAACAGTTGTGCAAGCAGCTTTGCTCGTTTTGGAGCGCAGCTCGTGGTAGGCAACGAACCCAAAATAAGATAAATGTAAGACCCACATGACAGGTTGGACACTCAAAAGGGTTTTTAATTATTTATTGCACCTCTGACAAGTTAGACCCACATGCAAGGCAGCATCAAGGTCATTTGTGTCTGAGAAAAAGTTGTAAAAACGTTTTCGCAAAAAGAACACCACCACATGTTTGCACCAGAAATGATGTGGACTAGTTTTACTCCACGACGCAAGTTTTACGACTGCGGTTTAACCATTTGTATGTTGTCGGACTACTTTACACATACTAGACTAGTTCTTAGGTGTCTAGTGTAATTAGCACTAAATATAAGATTGCAGATAATGCGGTCCACGGCGTCCGCTAGCGCCAAGATCTCGCCCCTAAGTGAGCCCTTAGCCATGCCACCCGGCTGTCGAGCGTTGACTTGACAACATCGAGGTGAACTCCTATTATACATATTGTGATGTAGGCTTCTGTAGATCTCTTGTATTTGTACACGTGTACATGCTATATATATAACATACGAGGCCACCCATTGGGTAGTGCCAAAACCTCCAAACCCTAAGTCTAATATGGTATCACAGCGAGGAAGTTACTCATAGCGATCATGGTTTATCGCTCACACAGAAGAAATATTCTTTGGATCTGCTGCATCGAGCAGGTATGTTGAAGTGCAAAGGAACAACCACCCCTATGTCCTCCAATGATCGGTTGACTGTTGTTGATGGTGAACTGCTTTCTTCAGATGATGCGACTGAGTATCGCAGAGTTGTTGGAGGACGGAAGTATCTTAATATCACTCGCCCTGACATCTCGTTTGCTCTTAATCGTGTTTGCCAGTATCTTCATGCACCGAGAGATACACACTGGTCTGCTGTCAAGCCCGTACTGCGCTACGTCAGTCTTATAGTCTCGTTTGGTCTTCATCTTCGGCCTAATCCATCAGGAGTTCTCTCTGCTTTCTTGGATGCTGACTGGGCTGGTAGTCCAAATGACAGGCGCTCCATGGGGTGGTTATGCCACTAGTAGAAAATAGGTCTTCCGTTCGGACCTTTAGTCTCGGCCATGTTTGGAACCGGGACTAATGTGAGCATTAATCCCGGTTCCAACGGATAGGACGCCGCACGGCTTAAGTCCCGGGTCAAACGGGACCTTTTAGTCCCGGTTGGTGATACCAACCGGGACTAAAGGGGTTGTGACAGGGTGGGACCAGTGCGAGCCCCTTTAGTCCCGCTTGGTATCTCCAACCGGGACTAAAGATAGACCTTTAGTCCCAGTTGGAGACACCAACCCGGACTAAAGCCAACGTGTTTTTCTTTTTTTTTTCTATTTTTCATTTAATATGGAATAATTCATATCTTTAAATCCGTAAATCGAAATTTAACAAATAAAATGTCTAAATCGATTAGAAAAAAAGAGGAATCCAAATATGACAACTATATCATCTTTTGCATCACAAAAACTCATTTAACTAGGCGAAATTATTTTAAAAAAATCGGCATAAACACATTTAACTAGGCGAAATTAGGTAGAAATTAAGAAAATTCCTAATACTTGCAGATTATCCATCAAATGTGGACTACTCTTTGTGAGAATTAGATGGGTGCCATTTTGCACCATATTTTTTGTAGTTGGTTCACAAAAAAAGTCATTTTTGCCTTTTAGAAAAAGGAAAATGATATTTATAAAAATAATTTGAAAAATCTCTTCGGAACCATTGTTTCCTATACCAAGATACACCTATTTGTCGAATATGAAAATTTTATCACAAACTATGCCGTGGAAATGATTATAACTTGGTCATTTGGCTTGAAACTTATACATGTTTATACATGATAGAGTTTTTTGTGAAGATTGTTTCTGAACAATTTGTCAAAAATCAAGTTTACCCTTTTTCATAGCAACTAGTACACATAAAAGGAGTCCATGCCAGAGGATATTTTTTTTGAGCTTTCTTTAACTTTATTTGATTTTATTCGAAAAACGGTCAAAATGGCCACCATGACTATTCATCGAAAGAGGTAAAATTCTTTAAAACTATCGATATTTCTATGATATAACCACTAGTTGTGTATCTTAAAATGATTTTTAGAAAAAATTCAGACTAAACTATCAAACACTTGTAGTTAAAATTTGGATTACTTTCAGAAAATCAGCTTAAATTCATTTAACTAAGCGAAATTAGATAGAAATCAAGAAAATTCCTAATACTTGGGGATTATCCATCAAACGTGGACTACTCTTTGTGAGAATTAGATGGGTGCCATTTTGCGCCATATTTTTTGTACTTGGTTCACAAAAAAGTCATTTTTGCCACTTAGAAAAAGAAAAATGATATTTATAAAAATAATTTGAAAAATTCCTTCGGAACCATTGCTTTCTATACCAAGTTACACATATTTGTCGAATGTGAGAACTTTATCACAAACTATGCCGTGGGAATTGCCATAACTTGATCATTTGGCTCCATGATAGAGGTTTTTTTTCATAGCAAGTTTATCGATGTTTCTGTGATGCAAAAGATGACATGGATGGCATATTTGAATTCCTCTCATTTTTATAATTGATTTAGACATTTCATTTGTCAAATTTCGATTCACATATTTAAAGATATGAATTATTCCATATTAAATATGATTACATAATCATTGTTATTTATTAAAAAAATATTATTACATAATCATTGTTATTTATTCAAAATATATTATTACATAATCATTATTATTTATCGAAATAAAGTTTGAAATTTTAAACAATAAAAAAGTATAACATCATGACTCAGAAGTTAATATGATTGATATGATACTAATATCAGTAAGTTCTAAGTTCTCATTTGGAAGCTCATTTGGAAGGAACTCAAAAGTTAAGCGTGCTTGAGCTAGAGCAATTTTAAGATGGGTGACCGAATGGGAAGTTTGACAAGGGTAAATATTTTGACCTGAGATTAAGTGTATAATTAGAGATTAAGTTTGTGGCTAAGTGGGAAATTTCGGAATAGAGATTAAGTGTGTGGATAAGTGTATAATTAGAGATTAAGTATGTGCCTAAGTGTATAATTAGTGGGAAATTAGGATGGGTGACCGAATGAGCCACGTGAAGTCCTGAGATTAGACAAAAAATAAATCCTCTAGATAAAGGTGCAGTCATTTAGTCCGGGTTCGTAACACCAACCGGGGCTAAAGGTCCTCCAGCCCCAGCACACTGCTTCGCCCACGTGAAAGGCATTTAGTCCCGATTCGTGGCAAACCAGGACTAAAGGGGGGGGGGGACCTTTAGTCCCGATTTGGTAGTCCCGGTTGGGAAACCGGGACTAAAGGCCCTGCCCAACCGGGAATGTAGCCCCTTTTTCTACTAGTGTGCAGTCTTCTTTGGTCCTAACTTGATCGCCTGGAGTGCTCGTAAGCAGGCCACTGTTTGTCGTAGTAGTACTGAAGCTGAATACAAGGCCGTTGCCACTGCCACTGCAGAGCTCATTTGGGTACATTCTTTACTTCAGGAGTTTGAGATTTCTCAGGATCGACCTCCAGTTGTTTGGTGTGATAACATGGGCGCAACATATCTGTCATCTAACCTAGTGTTTCATGCTCGGACAAAACATATGGAGGTGGATTATCATTTTGTCAGGGAACATGTTGCACAGAAGCTTACAGATCGAGTTCATCTCGTCTAAAGATCAACTTGCAGATATCTTCACCAAGTTGTTGCCATTACCTGCATTTGAGCTTTTCCGGCGCAGTCTTAACCTGCTTGACACTTCATGACAGCGTTAAGATTGAGGGAGGGTATTATACATATTGTGTTGTAGGCTTCTAGATCTCCTGTATTTGTACACGCTATATATATAACATACGAGGCCACCCGTTGGGTAGTGCCGAAACCTCCGAACCTTAAGTCTAATAACTCCTACCTTGACGACGAACAGCTTTAGAACATCCAGCATCGCCTTATTGTATTCCGCAAACACGCGTTCTTTGTAGATCTGTCTCGTCTTAAACTTGAGTATGTCGTAGAGGGATTTGGACTCCGGCGACAGGCCGCCCATGATTCCGCACATGCGGCGAAGCGTGTAGCAGGTCCATTGGGGATGTTTGTTTCATATCACTGGATGTGTTGGTTGTGATACCATGTTTAAGATACTAGATGATCTCACTCGAGAACACTTGATTCGGTGGAGTTTAGCACCGAATCTAGTCCGATCCTCCCAATCGTCTATAGTCTTATTATTCCTATCATCTCCCTTATAGTTTTTCTTTGAGGGGAATATGGTCTCCCTTATATGGAATTCAGTATGTCGAACTTTTTTTTTTGAGATGTCCACCACTGAAACTAATTGCTCAAGCTGTAGCTAGCACGTATGCCCTCTGGTGGATTTTGATACCACACATGCCTGCCTGCAGGCAGATAAACGGAGCTCCTTGCCAAGGTGTGTGCATCAATATTCGAAATTCTCCTCTCATGGACAAACTCAACTGAGTTAAAATCCCTTGATCTTGCCTTAATCTCTGTGACAATGTGGCCATACGTGCCCTTCCCATCCTCCTTGAGACGGTGAACTGCATTGATGTAGTCAGATGCAACCCTGATTCGCTGTACGAGAAGATCAACAGCAATTGCAAGCCCTTCCCGACAGGTCATCACTTCTAGAGTTTCCACATCGGTGATGCCCCGCATCACTACCGAGGACGCTCCCATGAACTCCCCGTCTGCTCCACGGACTACAACCGCGATCGTCACCGTATTCGAGTTCTTTGACGTAGCTGCATCAACATTGATTTTAACCATGTCTGTCGGCGGTGGAATCCAGGCCGGGCCTCGCACATTCGTATCTCTCGCTTCTCCGGCTTCACTTGGGGCAACAGCTATAGCTCAGAGATGAACCTCTTGACGAAGCAGTTCGTCGACAGAGGGCTTTGGAAGATCCCCTCATGGATAGCCTTACGCCTTGCGTGCCAAACTGCCCATAGGGTCACTACCGTGCGTGTCAATTCTGCATGTGGGAGCGCTCTAAACACTGCAGCTAACCACGCTTTTGCATCGGGCTCTTGCAAGTTTCCAGTCAGATCAGTGATCTCATCCGGTGCTAAAGCCCAAACCGATCGTGCCATGTTACACTCTAGGAGTGAGTGCCTCCATGAGTCCTCTGCCCCACAGATCGTACATGCTCGTTGAGAGGCCATGTTCCTATGCTAGAGCAGATCCATTGTCGGCAAAGACTGTCGCGCAAGTCTCCAAAGGAAAACCTTGAGCTTCGCTGGAACTGGGACTCTCCACAGCTCTGACAAATCTTTCTCCTGTTCTTTTGAACCCGAGGAACCAGCCCGCTCATCCAGCCAGGCAGTCCTTGACTCTCTAGTACTAATCAGCATCCGGTATGCTGAACGTACCGAGAAGATCCCGCTTTTCTTGTGGTGCCAGGCCCAAAAATCATCTTGCCTTCGAGTGCACGGCGGTATATTCATTTTGATCTCCCTGTCCATAGGCAGAAAGTAGGTTTGGAGCTTCTGCGCATTCCACGCCTCACTAAATTGATCAATCAGTTCGGAAACCTTCTCCGGTGGGTCATCATGTATGCATGCTACTGGTTGTAAAAGACCATCTCGCGGCAGCCAATTGGAATTCCAAATGTGAGTGTTCTCTCCGGTTCCAATTCTTTTTATAAGTCCTTGTTTCAGAACATCTTTCCCCTCACATATAGCTCTCTAGATCCACGACAGTGACGAGCCCATCATGGATTCCAGGAAGCTGCCTTGTGGGAAATAAACCGCCTTGAGAATCCGCGCACTCAATGAGCTGGGATCCTGCAAGATGCGCCATGCGTGCCGAGCTAGGAGAGCTAGGTTGAATAATTCAATTACACGAAAACCTAGTCCCCCAAGGTGCTTCGGTTTAGTCATCTCCTCCCATGAGACCCAGCAGGTACGTCTTCTCCCTTCCTTGCTCCCCCACCAAAAGTTGCGGAGCAGGCTATTAATATGATGACATAAACCTCTACGGAGTTTAAAGCAGGCCATGGAATATGTTGGAACAGCTTGAGCAACTGCCTTGATAAGAACTTCTTTTCCCGATGCGGACAACAACATCTCCATCCATCCTTGAACCTTCTTCCATACCCGATCCTTAAGGTACTTGAAAGCCCCATTAATCGAGTTGCCCACATCAGAGGGCATTCCCAAATATTTCTCACTCAAGGAAACATTGTGGACATTAACAATCTCCTTGATCTCTTCCCTGATCACATTCTGGCAGCCCTTGGCGAAGTGGATTGAGGACTTGTCCAGATTTAATTGCTGCCCCGAGGCTCTACAATACACTTGCAGCAGCTCCCTCACCTCCTGAGCATTCTCCCTATTTGCTTTGAAAAACAGCAGGTTGTCATCTGCAAAGAGTAAGTGGCTGACCATCGGAGCCGAGGACGCCACTCTAATACCACTTAGGTGCGATGACCGGATTCTTGATTTTATGAGGCACGAAAGGCCCTCTGCTGCCAACAAAAACAGATAAGGAGAAATAGGGTCACCCTGACGGATGCCCCTGGAGGGAACAAAACTCTCAAGGTGGTCACCATTAAAAAGAACAGAGAATGAAACTGTGGTTACCAGGCGCATCACCATCTCCACCCAACGTTGATGGAATCTCAACCGAAGCATGATAGCTCGAAGATAATCCCACTCAACTCGGTCATAGGCCTTCTTCATGTCCAGCTTTAAAGCACAGCATCACGAAGTACGGGCCCTCTTCTGCTTCATAAAATGTAGGCACTCATATGCCATAATTATATTATTCGTAATCATCCGTCCCGGAACAAAGGCTGACTGCTCCTCTGAGATGATCTCGGTAAAATTCCATTTAGTCTGTTCGCCATTACCTTGGATGCTATCTTGTAAATGACGTTACACAGACTTATAGGTCTAAACTGTCCAAGCTCCTCCAGGCTCGCTACCTTGGGTATAAGGACAATGATGGTTTTATTTATTAGTGCTGGATCATCCTCCCCTCTCAACACCCTCAGTACCACTGAGGTCACCTCATTGCCGCAAATCTCCCAATGCCTTTGGAAAAATGCACCGGATACCCGTCCGGTCCTGGAGCCTTCGTGGGAAACATCTGAAAAAGAGCATCCTTGATCTCCTTCTCCACAAAAGGTTTCAAAAGACCATCATTCATTTCAGGAGTAACCTTGGATGGCACGGTATCAAGTACAGCCTCCATGTTCTGCGTACCTTCCGCCGTATACAAGTTCTTATAGAAACTCGTGGTGAGACACCCCATCTCGTTTGCATCTTCAGTTGTCGACCCATCCTCCTTTCGCAACTTGGAGATTTTATTTTTCTTCTTCCTTTGACTAGCGCGTAGGTGAAAAAACTTAGTGTTCTTGTCCCCCGCCATCAACCATTGGATCCTTGATCGCCGTTGCCACATAATTTCCTCTCTATGGCTTAGCTCAACCACACGATCAGTCACTTTACTTTCCGCATGAGTCGCTCCCATTCGCTGCGGGTCTGCCTGCATCCGGTCAAGCTCTCCTTTCAGCCTACTAAGCTCAAGCCTAACATTGCCGAAAGTAGTCCTGTTCCACTCTGTAAACTGCCCCGACATGGCTCCCAATTTTCGCCGAAGTTCAGAGAGGGTAGTGGCCTCCCCCTCGGTCTGCCATTTCTGCTCCATCATCGGCTTGAACCCCTCATGTGCCTCCCACATCATCTCGTACTTAAACCGCGGCCGGCCCCTCGCACGAGTCTCCGTTTCCGCCCACGTCAGCAGAATGGGGCCGTGATCGGAAGTCGCTGCTGTCATGTTTTGCACCATCGCCATGGGAAACTGAGTACTCCAGTCTGCTGTAGCTAGTGCTCGGTCTAGACGCACACGTCAATATGTTCCTCCTGCTACTCGCTTCTCGAAAGTCCAGCTCCGTCCCTTGTACCCAAGGTCACGTAAACCACAAATATCAACCATCTCTCGGAAGCCCTCTATTTGCGCGCAGCTGCGCTCTCGAATACTGTCATGCTCCGAACGATGTAACACTTCATTGAAGTCACCCATACATACACACGAAAGCGCCGACGATGATTTTATGTATTTGATCATGTCCCACGTCTTGTGGCGCTGGCTGCTCTGTGCCTCCCCGTAAACACAAGTGAGCCGCCATGGCTCTCTACCACTCTCAGTGATAATGACATCGATATGATACTGTGAGTACGGTAAAATCTCAATCTCAGTTTCATTATTCCAGAAGATGCCCATGCCACCCTTGCGGCCCGAGCTGCTTACAGCAAAAGATCTATCATACCCTAACGTATTGCTAAGTCCTTCCACCCTTTTCTTGTGCACCTGAGTTTCGAGCACACACAAAACGGTGGGGGCAACACGGCGCGCAAAGGCACACAATTCATTCACCGTTGCGGGGTTGCCCAGCCCACAACAGTTCCAACTCGCGCACTTAGGTTTACAAGGCCTTAGCGGGTCCATCATTGGCCTGCAAGCCAGATTAGGCCTGCGTTCTCCGACTGGGCCTGGGCCGTAGTGCTCCGTTCTTCCCTTATGCTAGATTAGCTAGTGTCACCTTTTTTCTCAAAAAAATTAATCTACAGTGTCACTCCCCCTAAAAAGAACTACAGTATCTCTGGCGTGTCTGCGTGTGGAGGTTTGGTGGCTGACAATTTTGAAAATTTGTTAGTGGCATGGATATTTCAATTAGAAAAAAATAAACGATTAAGATATCATAGTTAGAATTTAGAAATAATGCTGAGTCTAACTTAGAAATAGAAAAAGACAACCTCAACACTTTCTTACATGAATCGTGGAATGGGCCGGAGACATCCTATGGATTTAGATCGAGTGTTCGAAAATTTAGAAGGATACAAATTGGGACATAATCATTTTCGCAGACAAAAGGTTTTCGCAGTTCATAGCGCAATATAGAGCCAATCTCGTCTTAATTTGTCCTTTGGAATTTATAAGCTCTAAGAAAAGTTCACCTTGATTTGGCAACTAAAACCAAACCAAAACTTGCATGCATGCATGTCTTCACTCTTCACTAGTACTGCTAGTAGTCCACTCGACCGATTACGAGTAAGGCAGCTGGTGCTCGCAGTCGAGGTTGGGCCCGAGGTCCTTGACGCCGAGGATGTTGCCGTAGCGGGTGTAGTACCCAACCCGGTCCTTGGCCTGCGCGTTTCCGGTGATGTTGCACTCGAGGCCGCCGTTGATGATGTTGGTGGTGAGGCCGAACCCGGGCTTCCGGTTCGCCGCCCTGTCGGCGCTGGTGGGTCTGTACCGCCCCAGCATCACGTCGTGGCACGACGGCTTGGGCTCCTGCAGCGTCATCCAGAACCACAGCGCCGCCTTGAATGCTACCACCGGGTCGCTCGCCACCACCTCCGGGTTTCGCAGCCCGTCGAAGTACAGCGCCTCGCCCGCCGGCCCGGAGCTAGGATGCCCGGATACGGCGATACGGATACGGATACAGATACGGGGATACCGCGATACGGCGATTTTTCGAAAACACGGATACGGGGATACGTTTACATATGTATAACAAAAATTAATAATATATAAAATTACTAATTTCTAATTTTTGCACCAAAATAAGAAATATTATCAGGGTATATAGGAGTACCTTTATAGTAGATGGCAGAAACATAACTTGATAATCTGACCACAAATTCACCAGCAATTTTCAACAATGCAAAGTGCATCCAACAAAGTTATAAAACCAGCTAATAAGAGTATGCCATTGCTGACCTACAAGAAAAGAAATTAGCCATTGCTGACCTACAAGAAAAGAAATTAGCTAGGTAAGGCATCAACGCCGGCGTAGCGCAGCAAGAAGAATCAGTCAGTCCGACACAGTACAGAATTTGGACCAAGAAGTGAGATGGGATCATGGGATGGAGGAGCTAGTTCATCATTTGCGCTAGACTCTACAGCAGCGGAAGTGAGATGGGATCATTTGGACCAAGAGAAGTGAGATGGGATCATGGGAAACTAACCTGCAGTCCGGCTCAGTCCAGCGGAAGGCGGCGGCGGAGGCTTCCCGGCGGACGACGGCTGGATCTCTTCTCCGGTGCGGCGGCGCAGGCTGCCGGAGATTGCTGTGTGGCGGCGGTGGCGCCCAGGTCACGAGTACAGGAGGTGAAAAGACGAGGCGTTGCCGCTTTGGTCGCTTTATACGTGAGGATTAGGGTATTTTCGTATCCGAAACGTATCCTGATGTATCCTCTACGTATCCGATTTATTTAATTAATTGTTTTAAACGGAAAATCGCCTGATACGGCTGAGATACGTATCCGGCAACGTATCCGCGTATCCGCGTATCCGCGCGTATCCAAACCCTGATACGCTGGTTTTCTGCCGTATCCGTGCAACGTAGGCCCGGAGTTGTAGTTCCTGCATGCCCAAACAAACAACAGAGTTCAAGAGTACTGTGGCGGATCGGATCAGCTGAAAATCCATCCATGGGAGACCTGGTGGAAAGCTATGCCGTTGCTCACCAGGAGAGTTGCATGGGCCCGCGGCCTTCCACTACCTCGAATCGACCAGATCGTCGACTCCACCGCCGGGTGTGCTCGCTTGTCCTTACTGGATGCTTACTCGGGTTACCACTAGATAAGGATGAAGGAAGAGGATGAAGAGAAAACGGCGTTCATAACCCCACTCGGGGTCTACTGCTACACAACAATGCCTTTCGGGCTCAAGAACGCAGGCGCAACCTACCAGCGCATGATGCAAGACTGCCTCAAGAAGCAAATTGGGCGAAACGTCCAGGTCTATGTAGATGACATCGTCATCACAACAAGGGAAGAAAACACACTACTCGATGACTTGCGAGAGACGTTCGCAAACCTCAAACGCTTCCACATCAAGCTCAACCCGAACAAGTGCACGTTCGGCGTGCTAGCCGGGCAACTCCTCGGGTATCTAGTCTCAGCTCGAGGAATCGAGGCGGAACCGGAGAAAATACAGGCCATCTTGACGATGCAAAGGCCTTCAAAGCTTCACGACGTACAAAAGTTGGCGGGTCGAGTGGCAGCACTCAGTCGATTCATCAGCAAGCTAGGCGAAAAAGCGCTCCCGTTCTATCGACTGATGAAGAAAGTAGACAAATTCGAGTGGACGCAAGAAGCCGAAGCAGCCTTGACGGACCTCAAGCGAGTCCACACAAGCCCTCCAATCCTCGTCGCACCAAGGGAACGCGAGCCACTGTACCTATATGTCTCTGCAACTAACAGAGTGGTGAGCACCGTACTGGTAGTCGAACGATGGGAGGAGGGACACGCCCAAAGCATACAACGTCCAATCTATTACTTGAGTGAAGTGCTCTCCACATCAAAGCAGCGGTACCCGCACTATCAAAAGCTGGCCTACGCCGTGTTCATGTCCTCAAGGAAGCTGACGCATTACTTCTCCGAGCACCCGATCACTGTAATCAGCACCTCAGGGATCGAGGATATCCTCACAAACCCCAACGCAACTGGGCGAGTAGCAAAATGGCTCATCGAGCTAGCACCGCGAGACATCAAGTATGATTACCCGAAGGCCATCAAAGCACAAGTCTTACCTGACTTCCACACCGAGTGGATCGAAGCTCAGCTGCCAGGAGCGCCAGATGTGTCCAACTCATGGACTATGTACTTCGACGGCTCAAAGAAGAACGAAGGTGCAGGCGCAGGTGTCATCCTCATATCACCAAAAGGCGACAAGCTCCGCTATATCCTGCAAATGGGATTCGAGTTCCCATCCAATAACGAAGCAGAATATGAAGCCCTGATCCACGGCATGAGGATGGCCAAATCCCTCGGGTGCACTCGACTGATGATCTACGGTGACTCGAATCTTGTGGTGCAGCAAACAATGAAGGTGTGCGACGCAATAGCAGATAACATGATCGCCTACCGTGACCTGTACAACCTCATGGAGGGCAGCTTCGAAGGCTGCGAGTTGCGGCACATAGGGCGTGAGAGCAATGAAGAAGCAGATAAGCTAGCCAATATTGGAGCAACCAAAGCACCAGTTCCACCTGGTGTCTTCTTCGAGCGCATCGAGCACAGGTCCATCAAGAAAAAACGAGCATCTCCTACATCAGCTGCAGCAGCCAAGAGCAAAGCACGTAGCACAGAGGACCCGCCAGTCGAGGTGCTCCTCATCGAGCCAACGTGGACTCAACCTTTCCTCGCATACATACTCCGCGGCGAGGTACCTGAAGACATAACAGAGTCACAACGTGTGACTCGACGATCTAAAACAGCGTATCAGGTATGTTCCAACGTTGCATAGCATTTGAAGATGGCCAAGCCATCCTTCGTGATATTCATGCAGGTACCTGTGGGCATCATGCCAGCAGTCGATCACTCGTAGCCAAAGCCTTTCGCGCAGGCTTCTACTGGCCCACAGCACTCAAGGACGCGGAGGACATAGTCAAAAGGTGCATCGGCTGCCAAAAGTTTGCCACAAAGCCGCACGCACCCGCATCGGCGTTGAAGACAATACCATTGGCCTGGCCTTTCGCCCATGGGGGCTCGATATGGTCGGGCCACTCAAAAAATCCTCCCATGGAGGGCATACTCACCTTCTGGTGGCGGTCGACAAGTTCACCAAGTGGATTGAAGCAGTCCCTATCACAAGTTCGACTGCCACTACAGCAGTCAATTTCATAAAATCCATCATATACCGCTTTGGTGTGCCAAGTAGCATGATCACTGATAACGGTACAAACTTCACGGCCGAAGAGTTTCGATCCTTCTGCAAAGAGCAGGACATTACGCTCAATTATGCATCTGTGGCACACCCGCAATCCAATGGCCAAGTCAAAAAGGGCAATGGACTTGTGACGAGCGGAATCAAGAAACGCCTCCTGGTGCCACTCAAAAGGGCCGCGGGTGCCTGGGTCGAAGAACTCCCGTCTGTGCTATGGAGCTTACGCACAACTCCCAACACTTCAACACAATTCACTCCATTCTTCATGGTCTACGGCGCAGAAGCAATCCTGCCATCAGATGTAAGATTCAATGCACCAAGAGTCGAAGCATACAACGAAAAAGATGCAGATGAAGCACTCGAAGATGCAGTCGACTTGCTCGAAGAAGCACGCAACACGGCACTAGCACGCACAGCTGTTTATCAGCAAGACCTCCGCAACTATCACAGCCGTCGATTGCGTACTAGATCCTTCGAGCTTGGTGACCTGGTACTTCGACTGAATCAAAAGAATGTGCACAAACTCGCTTCCCCATGGGAAGGACCCTTCATCATCACTGAGGTCATTGGTGGTGGAACATACAGACTGAAGCACGCGAAGACAGGCGAACTCTCGCTTAATCCTTGGAACGTTGCGCAGCTGCGCCGTTTCTATGCTTAGATTGCTCAGTCGCACAATGTAATAGGCATATATGTCGGATGGCTGCAGGTTTCAGACGCGCTCTTTTCCTTACCAGGGTACCTAAGGGGACTGGAAGGTTTTTAATGAGACGGCCTGTAGCTTAACATTCAAAAAATGGAATATAATCAATGATTCCTCATATTTCTTCCTGCTTACTACTCGCATAACTTGTTCTCACAAAATTAGCCTCACCCGAGTACTCGGGGGCTGCGCTATCTCAAAAGCATGAGCTTCCGCTTCTTCACAACATAATACCCCAGCCGCACTCGAATACTCGGGGGCTGGGTCATAAAAATCATACATAAACAAAAAGTTGCTCAGCCCCACTCAATTATTCGAGAGTTGAGCCTAAAAGCATAAGTTGAAGCTTCAAGTACTGCAAAAATTCACAGTCTCATATGAATACTCGGGGGCTGTGCAATTTATGTTCCATATTCTAAAGTATTTCTATCAACCTCACTCGAATGCACGGGGGCTGGATAGTCATAATTTTACAACAAGTAGCTTCATACACCCCACTTAACAGGCTCGGGGGCTGCGGAGACACGAGTCCTTAGTTCATAAATACTCACAAGTGTTGCGTTTTACACTCTGGGGCCACCCCCTATGCATAAAAACACTAATCTACAGGTTCATCCTTTGGCTGGGTCCACTTTGCCTCCTCCTTCAGCACCTGATGGATTAAGACCAATGCATCCACCCATGTCTCTTGGTAGTGCTCCTCCATTGGCACAAGACCACCACCTGGCATGGGTGCAGGTCCCATCGCAATCTTTTTCAAATCAAGGTGCGATCGCAAAAGGCAAGAGCAACGTTAGCCCCGCTAACCAGTTGCTCGCGCACAAATTTCTTGATCGCCTTGCCTTTTCAAAATTTCTTCAGCAATGCAGCAAGGCTCTGTGGTTGCTCGTTCAAAGGGAACAAAGCTTCGTGGACTCGAAATAAAGCCAACCTGCAAGTCTCCAGTCGAATGGCCGTTCGGCATGCCCGGTCCAGAAGCCTTACCAAAATGGCACTCCTCGCCCTGTCTGACCAAAAGGGGTGGGCGGAATACTCAGTACTACTCGCATGACCATCGAGTCGATCCTGTATCCGTGCCTCCTCCTTCATCGGGTCAGAGCAAACACCTGCGCAAAAACAAGGGCTCATCATCGCCCAGACGAGTCATCTCGCGGAGAACAAATCTCGATGATCCAAAAATAGCTTACATTCGAGTTGCAGATTTACTCTCTCCAACTCCTCAAGCAAAAAGTCTCTCGCTCTGTAGGTGGGGATGACCTCGACTGCAGCTCTACATATGCCTCTGCATTTCCTTCAGCTCGTCGCTCACCTTCGAAAGCTTTTGCTGAAGGTAGTCCATAATTTTCTGGTCATTCACACTTCGCGACTTCGAGAACCACCCACAACAGGACCAGTCGATGCTTTAGAGGCTCGGTTCTACAGTCAGAATAATTAAGGGCATAAGGAAGCATGAAGAGCTCAAGCAAAAGGCTCGGGGGCTGCGCCTCCCGATTACTGAAGTTCATATTTCATAAAAAGACAGATACGATGTCTGATAATTTACATATAGAAAAAGCAAAATGACGAAATCCCTAGACTTAGTCAAAAAGGGATGACTCGCTAAGTCCTCGACTTCTTGGAGGAAGCCTTCTTCGCCTGGACCTGGCTGCCCTATCTTCAACAGTTGTTACAAGCTGTTGGGCATACTTTTTGGCGGCTTCCATCCAAGTGCCGAGCCCGACGGTTCTGCCGTCAGAACCCCGTGGGAACTTCGTCGTAGCTTTGTCAAAATCTGCCTCGACTCCGTGCGCGAGCAACATGAGAAAAGTAGTCTGAGCACCACTTACCATTTACTCGCGACAGAAATCGGTAACGGCAGTCCCTTCAGGCTTGAACAGCTCTACCAGTTCTGCAAAGGAAGATGGAAGCTCTTCACCGGGGAAGAAGCTGCCATGTAGGGCGCCCAAGGCACTCGCCGCCTGTGTCAGCATCTCCCCTGCTCTGCTACTGGTAACCTCTGAGACAGCCACACTCTCATCGAGTGAGGTGCCAAGGCTTTGCTTGCCAGGAGCAGTAGGGCCATCCATCACGCCTAGCGTAACACGTGGACAGCATAATCAGCCCCATATTGCAGAAACCTCAAACATCTAAGGCACACAGCAAAATTCGTACCAGTCAAAGTGGTGCTGGCGGCAGAAAGTCGACCAATTGCCGACTCCTCTCTAACCTCGGCTGCTTTAAGCCACTTCTCCAGATCAGCCACTAGACGGGTGGCGTTGTTCATCTTTTCTGCCGCATCAACGGCAGCCTATGCAAAACAAACATAGATGGTCAACAGACTGCAAGAGAATCAGCTTCACAAGTGGTACTAGCATAAAGAGACACGCATCTTCGCAGCTTCGAGTTGCTGCTGCAGGGTGGCGGCTTCCGTCTCCTTGTGCACATACTTGGCACCAGCCTTCAGCAACTCTTGCACAAATGCCTAGAGCACGGCATGGGTAAATTCATAACTCAATAACTGAGTCTAGGCAAAAATTTTGGCACCGGATGGTAATTCAACTACGTCAAAAAAGCGTAAACTTACGTGCTCCAAGAAGCAAGAAGTCGACGCAGGAACACCTGCAGCCGCAGCTCCGCTTTCGGTAGCTGCAACCTCAGGCTCGGGTGGTGTAGCCGCATCTGTAGCAGCAGGAGTTGCAGGGGTAGGAGGCTGCTCTGGTGGCAGCGTCCGTGCAGTGGATGTTGCGCTGCTCTTTTCCGCCGTAGGTGGTGGAGGCATATCCTCACCGAGGAAACACTGTATCACACATTATAAACATACAAGGTGGCATTGTTCATAAAGTGACAGAGCATGTGCAAATAATACTTACTCTTCAGTAAGGTCGACAATCGACCAGGTGCAAGCACACCTACGCTCGGGCGTGATTTCTTCGGTGGTCGTGGGGGAAGCGAGCGAATCGGAGGAACCTCGAGTGGCGCATTCATCGACTCCGTCTTGTCTTCCTCCTTTTCCTCCGAGTCAGCAGTATCTTCCTCCTCGCGCGACCGCTTCTGCTTGGTCTGCACCTCAGCATCGCCCTCATCAGTTTCTGGCGTGTGTGCGGGGCGAGTGAGGTCACCTCATCATCAGAGTCCGCCTCGAGTGGCTCATTGTCGGCACCGGGCCGCTCTCTGGCAAGGGCGGCATCGACTCATACATTATGTGTCCCTGCACACATAAACAACAAATGAATCAACATCACACATGCATAACATATCAATTAACATATAGTATCGACTGTTACCTCTAGTAGAGGGTTGCTGGTTTCATAAGGAGGCACAGGCGAGTTCATCTCGCAGGGATCTTCATCAGTCAATTTGGTAAGGCTTCTTACCAACTTCTCTGCTTTCGCATCAGAAAGCTCCACTGCGCGTGAGCGGGTTGGATCAGAAGCCCACTGTATGCCCACATAGCATGTGCTCGGGCTCGAGGGGTTGCACTCGCCTCTTGGCCATAATGGCTAGCAGATGGATGCCCGTAACCTCTGGACCAACAGTGGTCTGAAGCTTAGCACCTTCTCCATCAGAAGTCAGCCTCTTCGGCTTCGACTCCGGTCGGCTGGGCGATCCAGGATGGCCTCTTCATCACCAGGCGTCTGCGTCAAAGGCAGGCAACCCGAATGTTTGGGTGCCTATGGTCACATCCTTGATGTAGAACCACTTCTGGCGCCATCCTTGCACAGACTCCAGGAAGTTGATCTTGAAGTACTCGACGTCAGCTCGAGTCTGTACTCCAAAACCACCAGGTCCCTTGACGCTGTGCTGGCGCTTGACGTTGAAGATGCGGCGAAACAGCCCGAAGTGGGGTGCAACGCCCAAGAAGCACTCGCAAAGGACGAAGAAACACGCAATGTGCAAAAGCCCATTGGGCGTAAAATCGTGCAATTGCACTCCATAAACGTGCATCAGTGCACGAAGAAAGTTATGAACAGGAAGGAGAATCCCCTGTTCACAAAATCCACAAAACAGACCCGCTCATTGGGGCCTGGCGCGGGATTACCTCGGCGCCGGGGATGCGAACTTGCGAGGTGTCCTCAGGGATCAGCCCGTCGTTCCGCAGGCCGGTGAGCATACTCTTGCTGCAGGAGGACTTGGTCCATGCGCCCTTGTCCCTTTTCAAACTGCTGGCAGCGGCTCTGGCGGCGCTGTCTGCCGACGCGTTCGCGGCACTCCGGCCCTTCCGGGTGGCAGGCTTCGTCATCGCGGTGGTGGGTTGGAGAAGCTTTGCTATGAGGCTATGGCGATGCGTAAGGAGGAGGAAGAAGCAGCGGCGGCGGAGAGCAAATGGCAAGTAAAAAGTACTATTTACTCCGCCGCACCCTTTTAACCTCAACGCAAAAGAATCCGCACCATGGATGCGAGATCGTGGGCACAGTTGCAAATCCAGCCGTACACGTGGCAGCCATGGAGGGCAACCGTCGCCGGCCACTCCGCCCACTACGCACGGGAATCTAGGAACATCCATCATAGCCCCGGAGAAATCGTGCCTGAACGGTCAAATCCAGTCTAAACGGCTGCACAATGGGCCCACATACGTGTCACGTCCCATCCAGCGCAGCATAGCGCACGCCACCGCGTGTCAGGTGGCGTAGTCGCCATAAAACGTCATCCCTGACGTCATTGCAACAGATTTGTTCAGAAAAGATTTCGGGTTCGCCCAATGCATATCAATCACTCGATTGTTTTCAGGTGAATGGTCACTCGACATTCTCTTTGACCAAAGACATGTTACTCCCATCGGGAGCAAAACAAAAATTCCTTTGACTAAGAGTGTATAGGATAAAAATGATTTCAGATTATCCTCCATTGCAAGCAATAAAGCACAATCTCGGGGGCTACTCCCATCGGGAGCGCTGTCGCGCACCCGATAGAATAACGTCAAAAGGTCAGTCGACAAAAGGATCGACTCAGTTCATATACAAAATCATACTCGAAACATTCCCGAGTTGCGTCCGTCGCAAACACCTCGGATGCTGCACGCATAGTGCAAAGGTAAGACCCGCCGAACTTTCGAGCTGGGCTAAGGACCGTTCCAGCAACGTCAATCCTTATACTTTCCGTGTCAGCAAACATGATGAAAAATCCCGACGGACGCGTTGGGTAAAATTCAAAGTTATACTGCAGATCGACTTAGTAAGACCTCAGCGGCCTAGTCGAATCTGACCAGTTTGTTCCAGATTCGAGTCCGGGGACTCGAGTTTGATTGAAAGCTAGTAAGGTTTTACCCGAATGTGTAGTTAACCAGTCCCGATCCGTCGAGTGTACTGGGCCTGCTAAACTATTATCCCTTGATCATCATAAGCAAAAACCACAGTCGATGAAATACTCGACATAGCCAACATGTGCTATTCATACAAGAATTCCAATTATCATATACAGAATACAAAGCATATGACGTGCACTTACGAACGAGTCCATGCCCGATTCTTCGAGTCAGACAAGTACTCGGGGGCTACTGACAAGGGTATACATCTCGGGTACCCTACCGTGAGGGTACCTGGTGCACGTGACGACTAAAGGCCCAATAGCGAAGAGCCAACTCGAAGACCAAGACAACAAGAGACCCAACAAGATGGAGCACCCTCCAAGTTTAGACATGGGCATAGTCGGTTTTTACTTTCCTTATGTGTAAACTAGGTCGGTTACAAACTCCCGAGACCCAGCCTATTTAAGGGCTGGGAGGGGTGCCGATCTAGGAGAAGCCATACTCGAACCACCAAAGCTCTAGCGAGATCGACATCTCGCCGGAGCCTCCTTGTAATCGCATAATCCCACACGATCAATAACAGACAAGCAGGAAGTAGGGTCTTTACCTCCACCCGAGGGGCCTGAACCTGGGTAAATCTTTGCCTCTGCTTGTCAGCCGACGAAACTATCAGTACTACCACGTTCTCTCCCCATAATCTCAACCCTAGATACTTAACCATGGGATTTGATGAGTGTACCCCTCGTCACCCAGTCTGTAGTTTTCGGGTTGAAATAGAACCATTTTTGTTGTTCTTTTCGATTTTTGAAGTACCACACCTAGTTATTCATAAGTGAATATCACGTTGGGATGGTAAATGTATCATGCATAAGTTGATAACTATACACTAAAACACCCGTTCAACTTCATAAGTATTAGAATGATAACTCTCGATTTCATAGTGACAATTACACCATAAAAAAGACTATATTGGTAATAGTTACCCACCTAGTACTGATAAAGTTACCAACCTAGTACTGATAACGTTAGCCACCCAGTACTGATGGAGTTACCCACATAATACTGATAAAGTTACACATGTGTTAATGATATAGTTACCCACCCAGTACATATAGAGTTACCTTCCCTTCACTGATTGGGTTGTCTATTTATTCATGCTATAGTTATCCACCATAAAATCGTATAGTTACCATGACCTCTTAATAATAGTTACCCACCCACTACTGATAGAGTTATCCATCTGTTTTAGGAGTGTAGTTTTTATCATGAAATCGACAAAGTTATCACCGTAATACTAATTGTTTTAGTTAGTTATACACTTGTACACAATAAATTTATCGTGCCAAAGTGGTAACTCACTTATGAAATTAGGTTGTAACTTCAAAACACGGAAAAATCGAAAAGAACAACAAAAAACAGAAGATAGTATCAAACCGAAAATTAAACGTTACTTGGATGTGTAACTTACATAGTACAGCCTGATAATTTACGTGTTAATGGGTGGTTAACTTTTGGGTCCAAAAAATATATCGTCGGAACATATCAACATGGGATCTAGTTTCGAAGATATCGACGCGACTAGTCCAACGGTGAAAACGGATCATAAATCGGATAAACGGTTTGAGTTACAAAACATTTTAAATTTTTGAATGTCGCATTTAATGCGGATGACATCAACGATTTTGTTTTCTAGTGCATACATGAGGTACGGCCAGCGCGCATGGACATGCATGCGTGGGTTTGGTGATTAACAAAACAAAATTGTCCTAACGCCTTACGGTTATGTCAAATATAAGACGCCTTACACATAGTCGTTCTCTTATTTTTACGTCTATTTTCGGAAAAGAAATTAATCCATAATTAGTCTGGCAATCATGTAAACAGAAAACAGAGTTCCTGCCGCGCCACGGCCGCCGCCGCTCTCGCACGTGTCTCCCAGACTCCAACAGTCACCATCGCCGGTAGACCGTCGTGCCGCCACTTGTCCCCCTCGCAAACTGTGCATCGTTTCAGTCCACTCGCTCATGTGTCCCTCTCTTTGTAGCTATTCAGTTCGCCCAAGTCCAGAGATAGGATATGGCCCTGTACCGAAATTTGCCAACCACAACGGTGTGAACATTGATCCAACTGAAACAACCACTTTGTTTGGTATTTCTGCATGCATAGCTGCACTATTTGATTCAAACTGGCATTTGTGAATGCTTCTTTGGCCGAGAATTTTCGAAAAAAAAGGTGTGTAGGTAGGCATGTAATGATTTGGATGCGGGATACTTATCAAGATTAGAAAAGATTACAACGGATCCGACAAGATCAATCGGATGGATATCAATCACGGAATTGTACAATAATATATACTACAATATCTAAGCCGATTCTGAACAAAGTGTTTCTATATACGTACATATATGATGTGTAGGAAACCTTTAATGCTCATACATGTGACAAAATACAAACATGAATGTTGGAAAATATTTCCGAATGGAAGATACATGTGACGATATCTTTTTGGATTTGCTATATCAAAAAATAAATAATATTTATCTCTAACGATTTGCCCTGCATATTAGAGCATATATACATGGATCTTACAAAAATCTAATATTTGCACAACACTTAAGACTATCCAAATAATTCTCTGCTACAAAATGGGTCCTACTCCCTTCTTTCTCCTCACACAACAGACAACACACAGTCAGAAGCAATGGCTCGTAGGGGGAGGGTGAATGGGAGGATGAAGATCCAGTGGATTATGGACAACACGAAACGCAATGAGACCCTGAGGAGGCGCCTCCCCACTCTCTTGAAGAAAGCTCGCGAGCTCACCGTTCTCTGCAACGTCCCAGCTTGCCTCATAGTGTACTGCCCCGACGAGGCCCAGCCAGTGGTTTGGCCGTCGCCTGGAGCAGCTGCCGACGTCGTGCGCAAGTACATAGAGAAGGAGAGATCCAAGATCGTGCTGAATGGCACAGACTTTCTCAAGAAGATGAATGAGAAGCTGAAAGTGAAACTGTCAAAAATCCAGCGACAGAATCGTGACACAGAGATCGAGCTCGCCGTCGTCGACTTCCTCGCCGGCCGCCGAAAAAGCTTTGACGATCTGCCTGCGGACTATTTTCACTCCATCGCATGGATGGTGGAGAATAAGGTCCAGGCCATCAACACACGCCTCCAAGAGCTCCGCTCGGGTGCTGCACCGCCACTTCTTCCACCACTTCCTTATGCGCCCATGGATGTCCCAATGATCTATAATTCGACCGTGGTGCCCCCTCTGGTACGCGCTCCGATAGTGGCAACTCCTTTTCCACACCAGGATTTAGCGATGATGATTCTGGAACGTCAACCACCACTAAATAATGGTCTTACTCCCATATTCTTTATGGGTGGTGAGCCACGCCATGGTATCTAGTTGGCTACCTCTTTGAGGTGCTCGACGTCGGTGTAGCTGGGGTCGTAAAGTATCCTCAGCTCCTCCCTACCGCTGAGGAAATGAATTCCATCTTCGTGCAAGCTAGGATATTCTCCCAGTCACAACCAAATCTGAGCTTGGCTCGTCTACATTTGCTACGACTAGTTTATTTATCTTGAGTAAAAGTTGTTCTGTTGGGTCTTACATTATTCTGGGTTACTTGCTTCCAGCCCTCTAGCGAGTCTTCCGGTTCAATCATCTACCTTGTTGTATGTTTCTTGCTCGTTCCACGTTAGCGAGAATGGATTACAAAAAAATCTTAGTAATTGTATTGCTCTCTTTATCTATGTGTCCTTTGTACCCCCACAATGATTTCATAACGTAATCTTTCCATACCATTAATAAATATAATTCACTATTATGCAACTTCTTGAAATTCATTGGCCTCCATATAGTGTCATTACTTATATGCTTTTCATTCTGTTTGTTGTATGTTTTGTATATGGAGACATGCATGTATAGTAGGTAGAATCGTGCGCTCTGCTGCATGTGGTCATCAGAAACATTGGTACCAAGGAAGAGCAAAACAAATACCACCCCAAACTACATAGTTTATACGATTTATGACATGTATACATTTTTCCAAAATTGATTTTTTGCCTCATCTTATTAATTAATAATAGTAGTATGATTAATTATCGGAATGACAAGGAAAAAAAGGGCACACACCCACAAACTACAAGTCAACCCTCTACTCGGAACAAGCTCAATAAATGATGTCCTCAAAGATAGGGGCAACGTCAAGACACCGCCATCATCTGACCACCTCGGGTCCAGGGTTCTCGTAGAACTGCCGTGGGCAGAGAAAACGTGAGCATCCCCATTGAAACCTTCAAGAAGGTCACACCATCTGCAGATGTCACCGTCAATTGCTCGGAGAACGGTTGGTTATGGGGCTTCACCCGGCTACGTCTCAAATGTCTCTTGCTAAGGCGCAATCCAACGAGTCACCCCCGCTTTAGTTTCTCAAATCCGTGGATCCATCGATAGCCTCCCTATTGGCGGTCGCAAACGTGGCGTAAATAGTCTTAACGACGCCATGTAGTCACCGAAGATAAAATTCGCTGCCGCGGTGACCTTCCTACTCCTCCATCCACTCGCACCCCTGCCAAATTGGCTATCCTGCGGTATGGAATGATGTCACGACGCAAGAGGAGCAGCCACAAGAGGAGGATCTCGCGCCACCGTGGACTTCCCTTCTAGGCAGCCGTGCCATGGCCATGAGACGCACAGATCCCCGCCGCCCCCTTCACCAGTGGCGCACGGATTTGCCGGCGGTCGCCTCTGAGAAGAGGAGAGGAGTTATGAGGGGGTGGAGGCTAGGTTTTTCTCCCACGGTCGCCCTGGAGGAGGCGACGGGAGGAAGATGCTCGAAAAGGATGTTCGCTCCTTAGGGAATTTTTACCACCGGTCGCACTTGGCACATATCCATTGAAAATTTTAGAAGATGGAACAATCAAAATAGAGGGAGGGAAAACTGGCGGAAAGGCCACCGGGGACTGCTAGTCCGTCAGCCATTGGGGTCCTTGATCGAAGAAAATTGAATCTGGGCGAGCCGGCAGACCGAGGAGAAAAAATTGGAGAAGAGGCGTGAGACGAAGGAATTGAGACACATATCGGCTCAGATATGTCCTGTCCAAGGATTTGGTTACCATATTGGAAAAAATCTTGGAAGAGCCAGGATTTCCAGACGAGATTGTACATTAAAATTTAAAATTTAAACTTCAAACAATAAAAAAAGATTAAAACAAAATTTGAAAGGAAGAATTCAGCCTTTAAATGGTCCGAATTTTTCACTCAGTAAACTCATTTACCGGAGGAGCTCGAGAAATCCGGTTACTTTCACTGGCGACATCCCAAATCACACTGCGAGCGCTCAAGCGGGCCTGCGGAGCGAATGGCTGCTGCTTGGCCTGGGCCTGGGTACTGATATGGGCTGGCAAGTGTTATGATAATGGGCTGCCGATCTAATATAAGGCTGTCAATGATTTGTTGTCTTATGCGGCCGCATGGGCTACACTTCTGTGGGCCGAGCCCTGCTCGTGGCGACCTTTTTGCAAGAACTTATACTGGGTCTTCATTTTCTTCTTCTTTTGAGCTGACCTCCACTGATGTTCAGAAATCAGTTAGTTTGAGGTGTACTTGGTTCAACTCCTTTTGAGCTTACCCCTGGAACCTAGCCGTTCGATCGATGTTGGGTGGTCAGATTTGGTTACAGGGGGAAGACGGAACTGCACCTGATCTATATCCACTAAAAGATGAAGAAGGCCTTGCAAGATACTTTACCAATTCTTCACCGGCCAGGAAGTTAGATAGAAAACATGATGTATCTTTTCTTGTCAGCATTTGGAGTAAGTGTAGTATCTTGTATTTTTGTTCTCACCGGAAAAAAATAGCAGAAAAACCAAGTCTGCATATTTCAGAAGGTGCATCACCGGAGCTGCCTTGGATGCGTTGGGGTCAGCTGAACCCACCGGAAAACCCCAAAACCTTGTGCACTATCTAATTAATTACTATTATTTATAGAGGTTAACCCGAGTCAAATAGAGAGCATAGGCATGACCCCATTAGCATTCTTTCCTTAGCTTCGTCCCTGACCTTAGGCCATGCATCCATGGATGAATTCCTGACAGCTAGTATATGTAACTATGGTAGCTTGAGTAGTTGGGCTAGTTATTACATCTCTAAACATAGCCGGCTATTTAGCTCATAAGTTAGTATAGTAACTGGAAGCATGTATACATGTTTGTGCTTTTTTGACCGTTGTATATACCTCATGTATAGTGCGGATCATCAGTACAAAAATATCGTCAAAAAGTAGTGTTGCTTTTTCAAAACATTGACACATGTCTTCCAAAATCAAAACGTCAGATGTACTATATTATTCAGGTCCGTCGAGAATTCCTAATGTTTCTAAACTAGCTTAAAACAGCCGCAAACTAGGAGTGTTGAGCAAACAAAAAAAAGTCATTCGAAACAGGAAAAGCGGAAAAACAATGTTTAGATCCTTCTCTGACAAAAACAGTGAAGGAGCACACTCAAAAACAAGAGAGAGAGAGAGAACAAATTGTAAAGGTAGACTTTACCAAAATGCGCTTAACTAAAATTTGGTGCGGCCGTAAAATCCTAGTGCATCGGTATTATAGAAACTAAAAGTATAAATTGTGAGATCTTCAGGCGCCCTCTTAGCAATTTGAGGATGCTGCTTCTATGATGATGCTTGCATATGGAGCACATGAGATTGTCAAGACGCTTATCTTCGCATGTCGGAGTCTACATCTATCAAATCAATGTACAGATTCAGCAGGACGCTCGTGGCTGTGTTTGTACCGCACTATTTGAGAGGATCAAATGATAAATAAACAGCTCAGATCATGGCACATAACTGAAAGAACATTTCTTGATCCTTTATGTTTTGTGTGTTAGTTAACAACACTAGTGATTCTACTAACCGTGTGCCAATTGCTTTCAGTGCAAAGTCAATAAGTTTTGTCACCGGCTAGTTCGTCAAAAAGGGATCGAGGGCCTTCCAAATTTGCAGTTGTGCAATTCTCCTGGGAGGACCGGAATTTCCGGGTCCAGGACCGGAAATATCCGTACCACTGTTTTTCGACTAAGTCAATTCTGGCTTTTGGTACTGTCCCCAGGTCGGATATTTGGCCGGATATTCTACCGGAAATATCCGGACCGAAGACCGGAAATATCCAGTGTGACGTCTCTTCAACGGGCAGATTCTTGGGAGGGGTATAAATACCCCTCCATCTACCTCCAGCCTCTGAGCTGGCCCAGAATTGAAGTCCACCATTATTGCAAGCTCAAGATTCGCTAGATCTCCCAATCCCTCCACCCAAACTTGTTGATCTTTGGAGTATTGAAGGAGAAGGCTCCGATCTACATCTTCACCAAGCCGTTTTTCATTTCCCCCTCGTTCACTTGAGGGACCATTTGCTAGTGTTTCCCTTTAGAAAACCTAGCCCATTGTTGTACTCACTTGTTGTTCTTGTGACAGATTGTAGCTGTTCGGGAGCCCCCAATTCAGTTGTGGGTGTGTGCCCCGAATCGTTGTTGTAAAGGCTCCGGCTTCCGCCTCGAAGGGAACCGATAGTGGAAGGTGAACCAATCCTTTGTGGTGCGGTTCATCGGAGAATAGGGTGAGCCTTTGTGGCATTGAGTAGCCTGTGGTGGCGAGCTCACACCCCTCCAACGAGACGTACTCCCCTAAAAAGGAGGAACTCGGGAATACATCCTTGTCTCCGCCTGCTTTCACTTCGGTTACCTCTATCCTTGTTTATCGCCTTTATCTTGTGTAGTTGCTAGCTTGTCATATAGATAAATTCACCGTAGTTGCATATCTAGAGAATTTACCTTTTGTGTCAAGCCTAATTTGAAAAAGTACTAAAATTTGAAGTAGCACCTATTCACCCCCCCTCTAGGTGTCATACGATTCTTTCAATTGGTATCAGAGCATCGGCTCTCTTGTTGGGCTTAACCGCCTAAGAGAAGTATGAAGTTGGGAGAGGTTCCTCCGGAAGGCCAAGGTACTCCGTCATCCATGGCCGATCTCAAAATGATGGAAACATCATTGAGATCATCCATGGATACCCAATTTAGTGAGATACGTGACATGCTCACGAAACTCACTTGTACCAAGCATCCTTCGGAGACTCTCCCAATAGAGGACCCCTCTTCTTCCGACACGGGTGATTCCGATAAAGAAAAGGGGGAAAAGGAAAGGGTTGAAGATAACGAAACCGACCCTAAGAAATCACCTTCGTCCATAACCAAGCCCGTAGGTGGGAAGACCGAGTACCATGAGGTCCCTTATGTGTACTCTCCAGACCCACCTATCCCTCATGCTTGCATAAACCCTTTAGGTCCTCCACCTAAGCTTAGTGCATTGGCTTTTTCTAGTTGGCAACACTTAATGAGATCTCATATTAACAGTGCCTCTATCGAGCTTTGGAGGATCATTCAAGTGGGATACAAGGCCGTGGACCCCAACAACTCGACGAGAAGAGAAGTGGCGGATGCTCAACTCAATGCCTCCGCTCTTCACATGCTTGAACTTGCCGTTGGAGAAAAGGATCTTTATCACATTCAACATCTCACCACCGCCAAGGAAGTTTGGGATTGTCTCTCGGAAGTGTTCCTTGGGAATGAGAGTATGAAGAGGAATAGATTTTATGCTTTGAATAATGATGCCGAAAGCTTCTACATGCTTGATAGTGAAACTCATGAAGAGATGTATGCTCAAGACCCTTGCCCAAGCCTTCTATAATGTTGGGGCAACCTATGTGGATGATGCATGGATCAAGAGGAAGTATGTGAATGCTCTCATGCCCTTCGAGCCCGTTGACTTGAAGGCTCTACAAGTAAGACACAACTATCTTCAAATGACATCTAACGAAGTTATGCACGAAATGCAAGCCTTCAAGGTCGCCACCAAGAATGCTCAAGACAATCATGCTAGGGCCATGGGGATGAAACAAGGTTCCTCACTTGCTTTGAAGGCCAAAGTGGTGAGCCTAGATGAAGTTGTGGAAGTTGAAGTATGTCCAAGCAACATTCTCCCCGATGATCTCCAACAAGCCTATCATGATCACTTGGCTCTTGCTTTAAGAGCATTTTGGCGTGACCCGGCCAAGGCAAAGGCTCAAGTTGATCTAAAGAACAATCCAAGTGGAAAGAAGGAGTTTGCAACAAGAACAAGGACATGCTTCAATTGTCATGACAAGTCTCACTTTATCAAAGAGTGTCCGTATGAGAATAGAGAAGAACATGGTGGAAGGCTTGTCCCCAAGAATCAATCAAGGACCGTTCAAAGGAAGCCTTTTGTCAAGAAGAAGCCATTCTTCAAGAAAGCACCAAGAATTGTGTTGATGACTCAAGAAGAGTATACTTCCGATGATTCCGAAGAAGAAGAAACCACTTGTGAAGTGGCGGCTTTCGCTATCACCACAATTTCATCACCTTCTCTCTTTGAATCCCCCAATGAGAACATCCCCAACACCACCGCTCGTTGCCTCGTGGCTAAGGCCACCGAGGTACCATCTTCCACTCCTAAGACAATGCATGAAATGGATGATATCTCTAGTCTTGAGATTAAGAAAGAACTTGTTGCTTTCGATACTTTTGTGGCTAACTTGCAAGGTGAAGCTAAGAAACATGTTGAGTCTCTCATGAGACAACTTGGTGCGGCCGAAGACCTCCTTGAGGTCAAGGGTAAAATTGAGAGAGAGAATTCTCTCACCATAGCATCCTTAAATGCTTCTCTTGAAGAAGAGCATGAGTATAGAGTGTCTCTTGAGGAGAGACTTGAGTCCCTTGATGATACTCATGATGAAATAATTGCTAAAATCATGATGGAAAGAGATCATGCCATTGCTAAATATAAAGTGATTAAAAAGGAGAAAGCCGAATTTGTGGCTGCTAATGCTAGACTTAGTGGAGACATTGAGAAACTTGACAAGGCTCACAAGGCTTTGGAAAGTACTCACTCTCTTCTAGTCAAGTCTCATGAGCAACTACAAACTCAAGTTTCTAAGTCTATTTAATCTAGCACCTCTACTCCCACTTGTGATCATCTAAATGTTATTGAGGAAAATGCTAGGTTGAAGGTTGAGCTTGCCAAGGCCACTAGTGCCAAGACCTCAATTCCCAAAGGTAAAGAAAAGGTTGTTACTCATGTGGTTGAGCAAAAGCAACACAAAGGGAAGGAGGGTCTTGGTTATGTAGCCAAGGCAAAGAAGAAGAAGAGCAACAACGAGGCCAAGCCCGCACAAACCAAGACTCCCATTGCGAGTGGGAATGCCACTAGGGGCAAGTCCACTCGTAGTGACTTTGCGGGAAATGCTAACCCTCACTACATTCTATAGGTTGATTATTATGGTGATGTTTATGCAAAATATGTTGGTCCTTAAGATGGATATGTTGCTCGTGCTATTTGGGTTCCTAAGACCCTTGTTGCTAACCAAAGAGGACCCATTGCAAGATGGGTACCTAAAATCAAGCAATGATTTCTTGTAGGACTATGCTTCCGGTGGGTCGAAATGGGTGGTTGATAGTGGATGCACTAGTAATATGACCGGAAGCAAGGAGATCATGACGGAGTTGGGACCAAATACAAATCACTCAACCGTCACTTATGGTGATAAATCACGAGCAGAGGTAAAGGGCCTCGGCAAGGTGGTAGTTGCAAAGGATATCACCCTTGTAAATGTCATGCTTGTCGAGTCCCTCAGTTACAATTTAATGTCAGTTCGTGCACTTAATAAGATGAACTTTGATGTCCATTTTACTAGATATGGTGGTACTCTTGAGGAGCAAGACTCTAAAGGTCATGTTCGTTGGGTACGTTGAAAATGAGTTGTTTGTGGTGGACTTTTCGGGGTCAACCAACACTCAAGCAATGTGCCTATTCGGGAAGGCCGACGTGGGGTGGTTGTGGCATCGCCGCTTGTCCCATGTCAACATGAGAACTTTGCAAAGTCTTCACAAGGGTGGCCACATTCTTGGACTAAAAGAGAATGTTTCTTTTTCTAGAGATCGTCTTTGTAGGGCTTGTGTTGAAGGAAAGATGCATGATTCTCCCCACCCAAGCAAGACCATAATTTCATCAAAGAGGATATTGGAACTTCTTCATGTTGATCTCTTTAGTGCCATCCCTCAACCAAGTCTTGGTGGGAAGAAGTATTGTTTGGTGTTTGTTGATGACTATTCAAGATTTACTTGGGTATATTTCTTGAAGTCGAAGGATGAGACTCAACAAGCCGTCATCGACTTCTCCAATGAAGTTCAACATCAACACAATGTTCCTATATTGGCCATTAGGAGTGACAATGGCTCCGAGTTCAAGAACTACAGCTTAAATGAGTTTCTTAGTGAAGAGGGTAATCGTCATCAATATTCCGCTGCATATACCCCTCAACAAAATGGTGTAGCCGAAAGGAAGAACCGGACCCTTATGGATATGGCAAGATCCATGTTGGCGGAGTTTAAATCTCCACTCTTCTTGTGGGCCGAGGCCATCTCCACGGCGTGTCATTCTTCAAACCGGCTATTCTTTCGCAAAGGCATGAAGCTAACACCTTACGAGATGCTCACCGGCAACAAGCCCAATGTCTCCTACTACCGAGTATTTGGTTGTAAGTGTTTCTATAAGATCAAAGGTGTTCGTTTGTCTAAGTTTGAGTCTAAAGCTTTAGAGGGTATTTTTGTTGGTTACGGTGCCGAATCCCACACTTATAGAGTCTACGACAAATCCTCCAGGAGAGTTGTAGAATCTTGTAGTGTGGAGTTCGATGAGAATAATGTCTCCCAAGTGGCGCAGTTTCATGTTTGTGATGTAGATAATGAGGAACCTTGATGACGTGGATCACACGTTCGTTGGGAGACCCCAAGAGGAAGGTATGAAGCAGTGTAGCAGCAGTTTCCCTCAGTATGAAACCAAGGTTTAATCGAACCAGTAGGAGCAAGAAATCACTTCTGAAGGTTGTCAGTGGCGCTCTGACATGGAACCTGCACACAACACAATCAAACTACTTTGCCCCAACGAAACAGTGAGGTTGTCAATCTCACCGGCTTGCTGAAAACAAAGGATTAAACGTATGGTGTGGAAAACAGTAGTAAATTGCAGAGAATGAAAAGGAACAATGTTTGCAGTTGGTTGTATTATCAGTGTAAAAGAATGGACCGGGGTCCACAGTTCACTAGTGGTGTCTCTCCATGAAAGATAACTAACATGCTGGGTGAACAAATTACAGCTGGGCAATTGACAAAATATTGAGCGCATGACAATGCATATATATGACATGATGATTACTATGATATTCATGTGGGCATTACGACAAAATACATAGACCGTTATCCAACAGCGTCTATGACTAATAATCCACCTCCAGGTTGTCATACCGAGTTCCCCGTAGGTATTAAGTTGCAAGCAACGGATAATCGCATTAAGTAATGTGCGTAATGTAAACAAATGCGTTAGACCTAACGGCGCACCCTTAAGCTAAGCATCGGTTATTTTATCCCTAATGGCAACAGCACATCCACAATCTTAGAAGTTGTTGTCACTCTCCCAGATTGCCGGAGGCATGAACCCATTATCTAGCATAAATACTAACTCTTGGAGTTACAAGCATCTACTTGGCCAAAGCATCTACTAGTAACGGAAAGCATGCAAGATCATAAATAACATATAAGATAGATTGATAATCAACTTGACATAGTATTCAATATTCATCGGATCCTAGCAAACACAACATGTAGCATTACAATAAGATGATCTTGATCATGATAGGCAGCTCACAAGATCTAAACATGATAGCATAAAGTGGAGAGACAACCATCTAGCTACTGCTATGGACCCGTAGTCCAAGGATGAACTACTCACGCATCACTCCGGAGGCAGGCATGGTGATGTAGAGCCCTCCGGTGATGATTCCCCTCTCCGGCAGGGTGCCGGGAAGAGCTTCTGAACCCTCCCGAGCTAGGGTTGACGGCGGCGGCGTCTCTGGAACTTTTCGTGGATAATGGCTCGGGTGTCTAGGGTTTTCTCGTGGAGATGAATAAATAGGCGAAAGGGCGGCGGCTGGAGACGCCCGTGGGGCCCACACCACCCCACGGCGCGGCAGGGGGGGGGCCACGCCCCCCATGGTGTGGCTGGCTCGCGGCCCCCCTCCGTCTCTCCTTTGGACTCCGTGTTCGTGTTGGAAAAATAGGAGGCCCTGTCCAAGTTTCGTCCAATTCCGAGAATATTTCCAGACTAGCTTTTCTGGAATACAAAAACAGCAGAAAACAGGAACTGGCACTGTGGCATCTTGTTAATAGGTTAGTCCCAGAAAATGCATAAAAATGCTATGAAGTGTATATAAAACATGTAACAATTGGTATAATATCAACATGGAACATCAGAAATTATAGATACGTTTGAGACGTATCAAGCATCCCCAAGCTTAGTTCTACTCGTCCTCGAGTAGGTAAAACGATAAAAACAAAATAATTTCTGAGGTGACATGCTACAATCATAATCTTGATCAAATAGTATTGTAAAGCACATGTTATGAATGAAGTGATCCAGGTCAATGGTCTATAGTTTGCTAGCAAGTAGATAATGAGCAAACAACTGAATCATATAAGCAAAAACTTTTCATGAATAGTACTTTCGAGACAAGCATCAAAGAGTTTTGCATAAGAGTTAACTCATAAAGCAATAGATTCTAAGTAAAAGGTATTTAACCAACACAAAGGAAGATTTAAGCTTCAGCAATTGCTTTCAACTTTCAACATATATATCTCATGGATATTTGTCAACACAAAGCAATATAATAAGTGCAATATACAAGCATATAAAAATTGTTGCACCAAAGTTGACACTAGTGTTTGCTTCTGAGATAGAAAGAAGTAGGAAAACTGACTCAACATAAAAGTAAAAGAAAGGCCCTTCGCAGAGGGAAGCAGGGATTAAATCATGTGCTAGAGCTTTTTAAGTTTTTGAAATCATAAAGAGAGTAAAAATAAGTTTTGAGAGGTGTTTGTTAATTGTCAACGAATCAGAAAATGGAAAGTACAATATGACCCCTGCCAACCAGACTTTTAAGAGCGGCTCCCATGAAGGACGTTATTTCTACCAGCAAGGCAGATCATCCCTCTTCTCTTTTGTTTACACATGCAGATATTTCACTGTTTGTCATTGCTTGACTGATAAATCAGGGCAAAAATGTGAAGAGAATTAAGCGGTTAAAGTTGTAATTAATTGGGACTGGGCACCCCATTTGCCAGCTCTTTTTGCAAAATTAATGGATAAGCGGATGTATATGCCGCTAGTCCGGTGGTAAAGTCTGTTTGACAGTTGACATAAAGACATCCACCCCGTCCTCATGAGCTTGGTAAACATTGACACAAAAAGGAGTAATAATTTTTGAATAGTTTAAAGGTAGCACATGAAAAATTTACTTGGAATGGCAAGGAAATACCACATATAGGTAGTTATGGTGGACACAGATGGCATGGATTTTGGCTCAAGGTTTTGGATGCACGAGAAGCATTCCCTCTCAGTACAGAGTTTAGGCTAGCAAGGTTATTTGAAGCAAACACAGGATATCAACCGACACAGCAAGACTTATATGAAAACATATTGCAAGCATTATAAGACTCTACACTGTCTTCCTTGTTAACCAAACCCTTTTACTAGAAAATATCTAGACCTTAGAGATACCAATCATGCAAACCAAATTTCAACGAGCTTTACGGTAGTTCTTCATTAATAGGTTTTAACTACATGATACAAAAGCTTAAACATGAACTACTTGATAACTCAAAACAATTGACAAGTATCAAATTATCCAATACAGTGATCTACAAGAATATGTAAGCTTTTTCCATTATACCATCTACCACATGCAACATTTTCTGTTCCAACCAAACACCAATCAATTTATTTCAACATAAACTCTCCAAACAATTATAAGTGAAGCAAGAGAGTACTTTCTTTAAAAGAACTAACAGCTCTGAATAAGAGATGCATGCAAAACAGGAGCTAAAAGCATAGCAATAGCTAGATAAGAATACTCAACAAGTATAAGTGAAGAATAGGAGTATTCATATGAAAAAGCGGAGCGTGTCTCTCTCCCAATCAAGAATGCTAGGGTCCAATCAAGTTGACCATAAGAAAAATAAAATACTGAAAATAAAAGCACACAGACGCTCCAAGTAAAGCACATATGATGTGAAAGAATTAAAATATAGTTTCACTAGAGATGACCTGATAAGTTGCTGATGAAGAAGGGGATGCCTTGGGCATCCCCAAGCTTAGACGCTTGAGTCTTCTTGAAATATGCTGGGGTGATCCATGGGAGCATCCCCAAGCTTAAGCTCTTCACTCTTCTTGATCACATTATATCATCCTTCTCTCTTGACCCTTGAAAACTTCCGCCACACCAAACTCAGTAATTCTCATTAGAGGGTTAGTGCACAATCAAAAACTCACATGTTCTATAAGGACACAAACATGACCGTTACTTTTAACATTAACTACTGCCACTGATGTTATGTGAAGCTCTTCACCCTAAAAAAGAATTCCACTCAACACTAGTAAAAGAGAGAATGCGAAAAATAAAAGACAGAATCTGTCTAAACAGAACAGTCTGTAAAGACGAATTTTTTCGAGGCACTTACGTTGCTCAGATCGAAAAACACAAAACTAACGAAAGATGCGTACATATCTGAGGATCACGCACAAAAATTGGCAGATTTAAATAATTTTCTGTGATTTTACAGAAGTAAAACGGTGAACAGCAGAAATCTGTTCCTGCGCAGAAATCCAAATCTAGCATCATCTTCCTATTAGAGGCTCCACTTGGCACAACAATGCGATAAAATAAAGATACAAATGAATTGTTACAGAAGTAAACAACTCCTTGACTCAAAAAGAAAAGAAAAATTGCAGAAATAAAATAATGGGTTGTCTCCCATAAGCGTTTTTCTTTAACGCCTTTCAGCTAGGCGCAGAAAGCAAGAATCAAGTATTTCCAAGTGAAGAAGCATCAACATCATCAAAAGCTTCATAAAAAACACAGCTTGTATTTTTAAGTTTAGGGAATTCTTGAGAAGAAATTTTAAACAAACCATTGCATGATTCATTAACTAATCCACTAAATTCTTTCTCAGTTTCAAACAAATCAACAAATGTTGGTTTCGGTTTAGCCACTTTGGGCACATATATGAATTTCTTCCCCTTGTCTAATAGATGCTCTTGCTTTTTAGTTTTTAGTGAGGAAAAGGAGAACTCGAACTATCAATGACCTCCTCTAATTCTCCAATCCTAGAATTTTGATTATCATGGATAACACTAGTTTCTAAAACAGTAACCCTTCTGTTAATTTTTCCCAAAGATTCACCAAGTTTACTAGTACTATCATGGAGCTTTTCTATCTCATTGATCTTATCTATACTTGGAAGGCTTTTCTCTATAGATTCTAGTTTTTTCATGACATCCTCAAGAGAAATTTCAATTTTAAATTCATTAACATGTGGTATCCCAACTAGACTTTCAATGATGTAACTAGCTTCTAAAGTAGGGGTACCTAGGAAATTCCCCCTGTTAAAGTGTCCAAAACATACCTATACCAATTGGTGATGCCAACATAAAAATTTCTAAGAAGGATCATGGTAGAATATTTTTTAGTACATCTACGGTGAGCATCACTGATCCTATACCAAGCATCTTTTAAACTTTCTCCACCTTGTTGCTTAAAGGACCGAACTTCAATTTCAGGGGTACTCATTTTAGCAAAATTAAAACAAAACAGAAACATAACAACTCGAAAATAGAAGTAATTAAAATTTTTTGTGTTTTTGATAAATAAAGTAAACAAGACTAGATAAAAATAAACTAAGCAAGACAATAACAAAGTAAAGAGATTGGAAGCGTGAAACTCCCCTTGCAGAAATCCTCTTGCTCCCCGACAACGGTGCCAGAAAAATTGCTTGATGACGTGGATCACACGTTCGTTGGGAGACCCCAAGAGGAAGGTATGAAGCAGTGTAGCAGCAGTTTCCCTCAGTATGAAACCAAGGTTTAATCGAACCAGTAGGAGCAAGAAATCACTTCTGAAGGTTGTCAGTGGCGCTCTGACGTGGAACCTGCACACAACACAATCAAACTACTTTGCCCCAACGAAACAGTGAGGTTGTCAATCTCACCGGCTTGCTGAAAACAAAGGATTAAACGTATGGTGTGGAAAACAGTAGTAAATTGCAGAGAATGAAAAGGAACAATGTTTGCAGTTGGTTGTATTATCAGTGTAAAAGAATGGACCGGGGTCCACAGTTCACTAGTGGTGTCTCTCCATAAAAGATAACTAACATGCTGGGTGAACAAATTACAGCTGGGCAATTGACAAAATATTGAGCGCATGACAATGCATATATATGACATGATGATTACTATGATATTCATGTGGGCATTACGACAAAATACATAGACCGTTATCCAACAGCGTCTATGACTAATAATCCACCTCCAGGTTGTCATACCGAGTTCCCCGTTGGTATTAAGTTGCAAGCAACGGATAATCACATTAAGTAATGTGCGTAATGTAAACAAATGCATTAGACCTAACGGCGCACCCTTAAGCTAAGCATCGGTTATTTTATCCCTAGTGGCAACAGCACATCCACAATCTTAGAAGTTGTTGTCACTCTCCCAGATTACCGGAGGCATGAACCCACTATCTAGCATAAATACTAACTCTTGGAGTTACAAGCATCTACTTGGCCAAAGCATCTACTAGTAACGGAAAGCATGCAAGATCATAAATAACATATAAGATAGATTGATAATCAACTTGACATAGTATTCAATATTCATCGGATCCCAGCAAACACAACATGTAGCATTACAATAAGATGATCTTGATCATGATAGGCAGCTCACAAGATCTAAACATGATAGCATAAAGTGGAGAGACAACCATCTAGCTACTGCTATGGACCCGTAGTCCAAGGATGAACTACTCACGCATCACTCCGGAGGCAGGCATGGTGATGTAGAGCCCTCCGGTGATGATTCCCCTCTCCGGCAGGGTGCCGGGAAGAGCTTCTGAACCCTCCCGAGCTAGGGTTGACGGCGGCGGCGTCTCTGGAACTTTTCGTGGATAATGGCTCGGGTGTTAGGGTTTTCTCGTCGAGATGAATAAATAGGCGAAAGGGCGGCGGCTGGAGACGCCCGTGGGGCCCACACCACCCCACGGCGCGGCAGGGGGGGGCCCGCCCCCCATGGTGTGGCTGGCTCGCGGCCCCCTCCGTCTCTCCTTTGGACTCCGTGTTCGTGTTGGAAAAATAGGAGGCTGTCCAAGTTTCGTCCAATTCCGAGAATATTTCCAGACTAGCTTTTCTGGAATACAAAAACAGCAGAAAACAGGAACTGGCACTGTGGCATCTTGTTAATAGGTTAGTCCCAGAAAATGCATAAAAATGCTATGAAGTGTATATAAAACATGTAACAATTGGTATAATATCAACATGGAACATCAGAAATTATAGATACGTTTGAGACGTATCAAGCATCCCCAAGCTTAGTTCTACTCGTCCTCGAGTAGGTAAAACGATAAAAACAAAATAATTTCTGAGGTGACATGCTACAATCATAATCTTGATCAAATAGTATTGTAAAGCACATGTTATGAATGAAGTGATCCAGGTCAATGGTCTATAGTTTGCTAGCAAGTAGATAATGAGCAAACAACTGAATCATATAAGCAAAAACTTTTCATGAATAGTACTTTCGAGACAAGCATCAAAGAGTTTTGCATAAGAGTTAACTCATAAAGCAATAGATTCTAAGTAAAAGGTATTTAACCAACACAAAGGAAGATTTAAGCTTCAGCAATTGCTTTCAACTTTCAACATATATATCTCATGGATATTTGTCAACACAAAGCAATATAATAAGTGCAATATACAAGCATATAAAAATTGTTGCACCAAAGTTGACACTAGTGTTTGCTTCTGAGATAGAAAGAAGTAGGAAAACTGACTCAACATAAAAGTAAAAGAAAGGCCCTTCGCAGAGGGAAGCAGGGATTAAATCATGTGCTAGAGCTTTTTAAGTTTTTGAAATCATAAAGAGAGTAAAAATAAGTTTTGAGAGGTGTTTGTTAATTGTCAACGAATCAGAAAATGGAAAGTACAATATGACCCCTGCCAACCAGACTTTTAAGAGCGGCTCCCATGAAGGACGTTATTTCTACCAGCAAGGCAGATCATCCCTCTTCTCTTTTGTTTACACATGCAGATATTTCACTGTTTGTCATTGCTTGACTGATAAATCAGGGCAAAAATGTGAAGAGAATTAAGCGGTTAAAGTTGTAATTAATTGGGACTGGGCACCCCATTTGCCAGCTCTTTTTGCAAAATTAATGGATAAGCGGATGTATATGCCGCTAGTCCGGTGGTAAAGTCTGTTTGACAGTTGACATAAAGACATCCACCCCGTCCTCATGAGCTTGGTAAACATTGACACAAAAAGGAGTAATAATTTTTGAATAGTTTAAAGGTAGCACATGAAAAATTTACTTGGAATGGCAAGGAAATACCACATATAGGTAGTTATGGTGGACACAGATGGCATGGATTTTGGCTCAAGGTTTTGGATGCACGAGAAGCATTCCCTCTCAGTACAGAGTTTAGGCTAGCAAGGTTATTTGAAGCAAACACAGGATATCAACCGACACAGCAAGACTTATATGAAAACATATTGCAAGCATTATAAGACTCTACACTGTCTTCCTTGTTAACCAAACCCTTTTACTAGAAAATATCTAGACCTTAGAGATACCAATCATGCAAACCAAATTTCAACGAGCTTTACGGTAGTTCTTCATTAATAGGTTTTAACTACATGATACAAAAGCTTAAACATGAACTACTTGATAACTCAAAACAATTGACAAGTATCAAATTATCCAATACAGTGATCTACAAGAATATGTAAGCTTTTTCCATTATACCATCTACCACATGCAACATTTTCTGTTCCAACCAAACACCAATCAATTTATTTCAACATAAACTCTCCAAACAATTATAAGTGAAGCAAGAGAGTACTTTCTTTAAAAGAACTAACAGCTCTGAATAAGAGATGCATGCAAAACAGGAGCTAAAAGCATAGCAATAGCTAGATAAGAATACTCAACAAGTATAAGTGAAGAATAGGAGTATTCATATGAAAAAGCGGAGCGTGTCTCTCTCCCAATCAAGAATGCTAGGGTCCAATCAAGTTGACCATAAGAAAAATAAAATACTGAAAATAAAAGCACACAGACGCTCCAAGTAAAGCACATATGATGTGAAAGAATTAAAATATAGTTTCACTAGAGATGACCTGATAAGTTGCTGATGAAGAAGGGGATGCCTTGGGCATCCCCAAGCTTAGACGCTTGAGTCTTCTTGAAATATGCTGGGGTGATCCATGGGAGCATCCCCAAGCTTAAGCTCTTCACTCTTCTTGATCACATTATATCATCCTTCTCTCTTGACCCTTGAAAACTTCCGCCACACCAAACTCAGAGTAATTCTCATTAGAGGGTTAGTGCACAATCAAAAACTCACATGTTCTATAAGGACACAAACATGACCGTTACTTTTAACATTAACTACTGCCACTGATGTTATGTGAAGCTCTTCACCCTAAAAAAGAATTCCACTCAACACTAGTAAAAGAGAGAATGCGAAAAATAAAAGACAGAATCTGTCTAAACAGAACAGTCTGTAAAGACGAATTTTTTCGAGGCACTTACGTTGCTCAGATCGAAAAACACAAAACTAACGAAAGATGCGTACATATCTGAGGATCACGCACAAAAATTTGCAGATTTAAATAATTTTTCTGTGATTTTACAGAAGTAAAACGGTGAACAGAAGAAATCTGTTCCTGCGCAGAAATCCAAATCTAGCATCATCTTCCTATTAGAGGCTCCACTTGGCACAACAATGCGATAAAATAAAGATACAAAGGAATTGTTACAGAAGTAAACAACTCCTTGACTCAAAAAGAAAAGAAAAATTGCAGAAATAAAATAATGGTTGTCTCCCATAAGCGTTTTTCTTTAACGCCTTTCAGCTAGGCGCAGAAAGCAAGAATCAAGTATTTCCAAGTGAAGAAGCATCAACATCATCAAAAGCTTCATAAAAAACAAAGCTTGTATTTTTAAGTTTAGGGAATTCTTGAGAAGAAATTTTAAACAAACCATTGCATGATTCATTAACTAATCCACTAAATTCTTTCTCAGTTTCAAACAAATCAACAAATGTTGGTTTCGGTTTAGCCACTTTGGGCACATATATGAATTTCTTCCCCTTGTCTAATAGATGCTCTTGCTTTTTAGTTTTTAGTGAGGAAAAGGAGAACTCAAACTATCAATGACCTCCTCTAATTCTCCAATCCTAGAATTTTGATTATCATGGATAGCACTAGTTTCTAAAACAGTAACCCTTCTGTTAATTTTTCCCAAAGATTCACCAAGTTTACTAGTACTATCTTGGAGCTTTTCTATCTCATTGATCTTATCTATACCTGGAAGGCTTTTCTCTATAGATTCTAGTTTTTTCATGACATCCTCAAGAGAAATTTCAATTTTAAATTCATTAACATGTGGTATCCCAACTAGACTTTCAATGATGTAACTAGCTTCTAAAGCAGGGGTACCTAAGAAATTCCCCCTGTTAAAGTGTCCAAAACATACCTATACCAATTGGTGATGCCAACATAAAAATTTCTAAGAAGGATCATGGTAGAATATTTTTTAGTACATCTACGGTGAGCATCACTGATCCTATACCAAGCATCTTTTAAACTTTCTCCACCTTGTTGCTTAAAGGACCGAACTTCAATTTCAGGGGTACTCATTTTAGCAAAATTAAAACAAAACAGAAAGATAACAACTCGAAAATAAAAATAATTATTTTTTTTGTGTTTTTGATAAATAAAGCAAACAAGACTAGATAAAAATAAACTAAGCAAGACAATAACAAAGTAAAGAGATTGGAAGCGTGAAACTCCCCTTGCAGAAATCCTCTTGCTCCCCGGCAACGGCGCCAGAAAAATTGCTTGATGACGTGGATCACACGTTCGTTGGGAGACCCCAAGAGGAAGGTATGAAGCAGTGTAGCAGCAGTTTCCCTCAGTATGAAACCAAGGTTTAATCGAACCAGTAGGAGCAAGAAATGACTTCTGAAGGTTGTCAGTGGTGCTCTGACATGGAACCTACACACAACACAATCAAACTACTTTGCCCCAATGAAACAGTGAGGTTGTCAATCTCACCGGCTTGCTGAAAACAAAGGATTAAACGTATGGTGTGGAAAACAGTAGTAAATTGCAGAGAATGAAAAGGAACAATGTTTGCAGTTGGTTGTATTATCAGTGTAAAAGAATGGACCGGGGTCCATAGTTCACTAGTGGTGTCTCTCCATAAAAGATAACTAACATGCTGGGTGAACAAATTACAGCTGGGCAATTGACAAAATATTGAGCGCATGACAATGCATATATATGACATGATGATTACTATGATATTCATGTTGGCATTACGACAAAATACATAGACCGTTATCCAACAGCGTCTATGACTAATAATCCACCTCCAGGTTGTCATACCGAGTTCCCCGTTGGTATTAAGTTGCAACCAACGGATAATCGCATTAAGTAATGTGCGTAATGTAAACAAATGCATTAGACCTAACGGCGCACCCTTAAGCTAAGCATCGGTTATTTTATCCTAATGGCAACAGCACATCCACAATCTTAGAAGTTGTTGTCACTCTCCCAGATTACCGGAGGCATGAACCCACTATCTAGCATAAATACTAACTCTTGAAGTTACAAGCATCTACTCTGCCAAAGCATTTACTAGTAACGGAAAGCATGCAAGATCATAAATAACATATAAGATAGATTGATAATCAACTTGACATAGTATTCAATATTCATCGGATCCCAGCAAACACAACATGTAGCATTACAATAAGATGATCTTGATCATGATCGGCAGCTCACAAGATCTAAACATGATAGCATAAAGTGGAGAGACAACCATCTAGCTACTGCTATTGACCCGTAGTCCAAGGATGAACTACTCACGCATCACTCCGGAGGCAGGCATGGTGATGTAGAGCCCTCCGGTGATGATTCCCCTCTCCGGCAGGGTGCCGGGGAGAGCTTCTGAACCCTCCCGAGCTAGGGTTGACGGCGGCGGCGTCTCTAGAACTTTTCGTGGATAATGGCTCGGGTCTCTAGGGTTTTCCGTGGAGATGAATAAATAGGCGAACGGGCGGTGGCTGGAGACGCCCGTGGGGCCCACACCACCCCACGGCGCAGCAGGGGGTGGGGCCGCGCCACCCCATGGTGTGGCTGGCTCGCGGCCCCCCTCCGTCTCTCCTTTGGACTCCGTGTTCGTGATGGAAAAAGAGGAGGTCCTGTCCAAGTTTCGTCCAATTCCAAGAATAGTTCCAGACTAGCTTTTCTGGAATACAAAAATAGCAGAAAACAGGAACTGGCACTGTGGCATCTTGGTAATAGGTTAGTCCCAGAAAATGCATAAAAATGCTATGAAGTGTATATAAAACATGTAACAATTGGTATAATATCAACAAGGAACATCAGAAATTATAGATACGTTTGAGACGTATCAAACCTCAAGATGCAATAAGAAGAATGGGCGTTGGATTTTATCGCCCCATTGAGATCCATCATGAGCCTCCTCAAGCAAGTCCAAGCTCCACCCAAGTGGAGACCTCATCATCACAAGTTGAACCGGCGCCTACTATGGAAGCAAATGAAGCACCAACCCAAGAACAAGTTGAAGACCCTCCTCATGTTGACCAAGTTGCTATGCAAGAACCAAGCTCTCCTATTGTTGATGCTAGCCAAGGTCAAGGCCAAGATCAACCCTCTCCTTCTATTGTTGAAGATGTGCATAATGATGATCAAGGTCAACATTCCGGTCAAGACGGGGACTCAAATGATCAAGATGATCAAGTGATACCTCCAAGATCCAATAGAGATATCGAAGCCCGTCGTAAAGCAAGAGTTGCAAGAGATTTGGAAATCAAGAGTCATAAGCTAGAAGCCATTATTGGTGACCTAAATAGCAAGGTTACTACAAGGGGTCAATTGACAAGCTTTAGTGAGCATCAAGCACATATCTCCATGGTGGAACCAAATAAAGTATTTGAAGCACTTGTGTAACATCCCAAAAATTTGGAATGTTTAAAAATCACTAAAAATTGAAACTTTTATTTTGGATAAAATAAATCCATCAAATTTGGAACATGAAAATGAAAATGTTACATTTGGGAGGTCAATAAACCCTAAAATAATATTTACAAAGTATTAAAATTTGTTTAAAGAAAATTTCATAAAATAGTTTTGCTTCAAAAACATTAATTTTAGAAATGATTATGTGATTATCAAATTCAATATTTTCAGCCTTGAAATTTTATTGCTTTAAACAAATATTTTCCCAAAATTATTGTATGAATTATTTAAAAGGCTTGTTAGACTTTTGGAATATAAAATGGATTTCATAACTTATTCTATTTTGAAAATGAGTTTAAGATATTTTATATAACTCCTAATATTTCTGGAATTTAATAGAGATAAAAATATACATTATAAAGCCCTTTTTTTTAAAATAATTCATGAAAGTAACCCATAGGACTATTTGAATATTGATAACAAATTCAAATAATATTTTTATGGACAATGTTGGAAAATAGAGTCAATGTAAATGATATTTATAAATATATCATTATCATAATTTTCTGAAAGTATTTGAATTCAATTTGAAACAAGAATTGAAGTTCAAATACTGAAACAGAAAAAGGAAAAGACAAAGACCAAAAAAAAAGGATAACCAAACAGCCGGATGGCCCAGCACAGCAAGCCCAACACCAGCCCGCTCTCCCGGTCAGCATCGTCTTCCCCAACCTCCCGCTCGCCCACGACGCGCACGACCACGCCCCACGTTCCCCCACTCGCCCCACCCTCTCCCGAGCCGCAACGGCGCCCCGGACCCCCGCCCTTAAATCCCCACCTCCTCCTCTTCTTTTTCCCTCTCACCCCCCCTACGAATCGTGGCCCGAGGCTGTGTAATTTGCTCGCCGGAATACACCACGGCCGCCGCCGTTCGCCCACGATTGCGGTGAGTTCCGGCCATCCCTTTCCCTCTCGTCTCTTTCCTCGACATCACCGTGAACCTGCGCACCTCCCACGATTTTAGGAGCACCGTAGGGACGGCCCCGTGTTCGACCCGCCGCCGCCGTCTGCCGCCTCTACTTCGGCGAGTTGCCGGCAAGACAGAGCGTCCCCGCCTTCCCCGACCACGCCATCCACCTCGCCTCAACCTCCTCTGTCCGCAGGTATCAACACCGTAGCCCGTCCCCTCCATTCTGTCGAGCTCGCGCGAGAGGATCGCCAGCAGCTCGCTGCCATCTTCGCGATCGTAGTCTGAAGCTTTTACGTGTTTCATCAGTTACCGTCGATCTCTTTCTTCTTCTTCTTTGTTCAGTTTCCCCACTTAACACCAAACCCAGCTTAGCCCAGTGGCTAGCGCCTCGCTTCTGGCCCAGCAGTTCCCAGGTTCGAATCTAGGCCAACGCAACCTTTTTCTTTTTCTTTTTTTTATTAAATCGAATTTTTGGACAGGTAGTATACTACGACTTGTAAAAATCATAACAATTAAACTACTAGGCCAAATTTTACAAACTTTATACTGTTGGAAAGCTATGAACGTGTAGATTATTGTGGCATCATTTGTTTTGCATGTTGCATCTGTTAAATTGGGTCAAAATGCAGAGAGCCATTTCGGCCATTAAATCCAAAACTTGAGTTGTAAAAATGTTTTTTGAAATGAATCCTTTTTCAAAATGACAAGATTTAACTCCTCTGTCCAGAGAGATTATCAAACTATTTTATTGATTAATAAAAATTCAAAAGTAACATTTTTCTTGTAAAACTCTCTATTGTTCAAAAATGCTTTTAAATAATAATAATGCATTAAAAAAATTTCCTTGTCAGCATGCATCTTGTAGCAACCAGAGAACTAATGAAGTGGCTTAGTCCATTTAACAAGGTTGTTTGCATTCATACATGCATACCATATTTCCTTGTTTGTGCATATGTGTTAGATGGTGCTTGATTGTGAATTATCCGTTCCTTTTAGATTGTGCGGAGTGCGTTGCGTATTGTGAAGAGTGTGACTACAACTCTTCAGTTGGCCAAGGCAAGTGACACCCATCAAAGTCCTACTATTTCTAATATTATGCATTTAGTGTTTTCAATAGTATGCATGATAGGTTTATTCTTGGGAATATTATATGCTATGCTATAAATCCTATGTAGTGTATAGCCACCCTTATATCCTGTAGATAGCAGCCATTAAACTTGGTAGACTTGCTTAGCTATGCAATGGATGAAAGTTTTACTAGTAGTTGAGTAAGGACAAATTCTACTAAGTTTAATGAAACACCTGGGTGGATAGATAAATTGCTTGGTTGGTATAAAGTTGAGTGGCACCTCAGGGCCATGTCCATGGTGGTTATCACCTAAGGTAGTTTCTAGTATACTTGGGGCCATGGTATGTGGTGGTTTTCACCTGAGGTAGTACACTTGTGGACGGCCACCCAGGAACAAAGAGGTTTCGAAGTCACTCCATGTTTAGATTAGCTTCCAGTGCAGCCACTAGCTAATATGGGCTCTGGCTAGATTAAGTATGTTGTATGAAACCGGCCTGGCGGACAGTTGGAGGATTCTGGGAACGAGTCCGTTAGAAAGGGGGATTACTTCTGAAAGATCTCGTCTCAATCTTCTTCTTTCCTTAGCACTAAATGAGTGCCTAGGAAGTTTGGGTTGATTGAGTCTAGTGGGGAAAGTGCACACACTCTCGAGAGTTCACAAAACTAAGATCTTAGCCGTGTCCCCGGTCACGGACATTTTGAGCAGCTGGACAAGGAACTGATGGAGTTACCTCATCATGCCAATTTCTTTAATAAAAATGTGAAGGGAGAACATGGGAATGAGGTGCACTGATTTCTATCAGTGGTACCGAACTGTTTTCAAAAGTGAGAAAATGTCTTTCAAAATATAGGATAAAATTTGCTTTGTGCAAATTGGCCATAACACCACCTAGCCAAAATATCATGTAGTTATTAGGTTGCCAGTTATATTCCACATAGGTGTCATTTGCCATCACAAATCAATTGTGCTGACCAGTATAGTTCTGGCTGTAACTCACCGTTGCAGGCACTTCAGACGACGAGTAAGGAACGAGTAGGGTCACGAGTCTCCAACCAACATGCATTGCCTATGGCGCATGAAGAAGATGGAGCTCTCTGTATCAATTTGCTTTCCGTTGTGTGTTTATTTCGGTTTGAGCTAGCTTCGAGCTATGCACCTTGTATCGAACCCTTTTATTTCTGGATCATCGTGTAATGACTTTGACGCTTTGTTATGATATTCATCTTAAAACTGTGTGTGCTAGCAAGTCGATCCAGGGACTAGCACTATACACGGGGGTTGCCACCTTATTATAAAAGGGGGACCTTTACAACTTGAAGATCCAAATTGGTTGAATGCCATGCATGAAGAGCTCAACAACTTCGAGCACAACAAGGTGTGGATGTTAGTTGAGAAGCCAGAGGAGTGCCGCAATGTTATAGGCACTAAGTGAATATTCAAGAACAAGCAAGATGAGCATAAAATGGTTGCAGGGAACGAGGCAAAATTGGTTGCACAAGGGTACTCTCAAGTTGAAGGCATTGATTTTGGAGAAACTTATGCACCCGTGGCTCGCCTTGAGTCCATCCGTATCCTTCTTGCATATGCATCACATCATAACTTTAAATTATAACAAATGGATGTGAAAAGTACTTTTCTTAATGGTCCTTTAAAGGAGTTGGTTTATGTTAAGCAACCATCGGGTTTCGAGGATCCCAAGTTCCCTAACCATGTCTACAAGCTTGATAAGGCGCTCTATGGACTTAAACAAGCTCCACGTGCGTGGTATGAGCACCTTAGAGAGCTTCTAGTAGACCGTGGATTTGAGGTTGGGAAAATCGATCCCACTCTCTTTACTAAGAGGGTTAAAGGGGAGCTTTTCATATGCCAACTTTATGTTGATGATATTATCTTTGTCTCATCTAACAAAGCTTTCAATGATGAATTTTCAAAGCTTATGACCGATAGGTTTGAGATGTCTATGATGGGGAGTTGAAGTTCTTTCTTGGTTTTGAGATCAAACAATTGAATGAAGGGACTTTCATCTCTCAAGCCAAATATACCCAAGACATTCTCAGGAGATTCGATATGCAAGATGCTAAAGGGAAGCACTATCCTATGGACACCAAATGTCATCTACAACTTAACCCAAAGGGTATAAATGTCGATCAAAAGGTATATCGTTCCATGATTGGTTCTTTGCTCTATCTTTGTGCATCTAGACCCGATATTGTGTTGAGTGTAGGGGTATGTGCAAGGTATCAAGCCGCTCCTAAAGAAAGCCACATGATGGCGGTCGAAAGAATCCTACGATATTTGGTTCATACCCCAAAGTTTGGTTTGTGGTATCCAAAGGGCTCAACTTTCTCTGTTTGTGGGTACACGGATTCGGATTGGGCCGGTGATCATGACGACAGGAAATCAACTTCCGGGGCATGCCAATTTCTTGGTAGGTCGTTGGTGAGTTGGTCTTCTAAGAAGGAAAATTGTATATCTCTCTCCACCGCCGAAGCCGAGTATGTGGCGGCCGCTAGTGCATGCACTCAATTGTTATGGATGAGGCAAACTTTAAAGGAATACGGGGTCAATTGTGACAAAGTGCCTCTTTTGTGTGAAAATGAAAGTGCAATCAAGATCGCCCACAACCCGGTGCAACATTCAAGAACCAAGCATATTGAGATTCGTCATCATTTCATTCGAGATCATGTTGCCCGTGGAGATATTGAGCTGGGCTATATTCCCACAAGAGATCAACTTGCTGATATATTCATGAAGCCACTTGATGAAGCAAGGTTCACTTTCTTGAGGAATGAGCTAAATATCGTGGATTCAAGGAGCTTGACTTGACTATCTTGCATACACACCTATATTTTTTACTATCTATTTGGTTTAGGTGTAGGCATGGACATCGGGGGAGTGCGGTCCTAATACATTGGACTATCCCTCCCCCCATTATGCCGACATTAATAACTCTTTTGCCTCTCTATATTCGTTCGATGAATTGTGAGCTCAAATGATAAGTGTTGGTTGTGAACCCAAGATATATCTTGGCGGTGTCACGCCATAAAATCATACATGGTGGCCTAGGCCACCGCCCTCCTCTTCGTGAGGAGTTGGATCTTATTTGGATCTCTTTTGTTTTTGTTTGGATTTCATTGCCTTTCCGTTGTTTTTATGGGAACACACTCAATCTTGGTTTTCCTTGTGTTCATTTGCTTCTTGCAAGTTTTGAGTGCGATGTACCATTCCCAGCTACTCTTGTGTCTCTCATAAGCCTTCCCATCCCAAAAACTTGCTCTTCCATCACTGATATCCTTGCATTTTCAATCTGAAGGTTGCTGGCTGTGACACCCTGATACGTCTCAAACATATCTATAATTTTTGATGTTCCATGCTGTTATTATACCAATTGCTACATGTTTTATTTACACTTCATAGCATTTTCATGCATTTTCTGGGACTAACCTATTAACCAGATGCCGAAGTGCCAGTTCCTGTTTTCTGTTGTTTTCTCCTTCAGAAGGCTAGTCGCAAAATATTCTCGGAATTGGACGAAAATCAACGTGTGCAAATATCTCATCGGAAGACTCCAGAAGCCAGAAGGGGAGACGGAGTGGGGCCACGAGGCAGCCACGCCACCCTAGGGCGCGGTAGGGGTGGGCCCGCGCCCTGCCCTGGCGTGGCCACCTCGGTTGCCTCTCGACGCCGCCCTTTCGCCTATATATTCCCGATGTCCCGAAAGCCCTAAAAGCACGATCATATTCCACGAAAAGTTCCGTCGCCGCCGCCGTCGTCAACCCTAGATCGGGAGGGTTCTGAAGCTCTTCCCGGCACCCTGCCGGAGGGGAGATCCTCACCGGAGGCCTCTACACCGCCATGCCTGCCTCCGGAGTGATGCGTGAGTAGTTCATCCTTGGACTACGGGTCCATAGCAGTAGCTAGATGGTTGTCTCTCCACCTTGTACCTCCATGTTTAGATCTTGTGAGCTGCCTAACATGATCAAGATCATCTTATTGTAATGCTACATGTTGTGTTTGCTGGGATCCGATGAATATTGATACTATGAGCAAGTTGTTTATCAATCTATCTATTTATGTTGTTTATGATCTTGCATGCTCTCCGTTGCTAGTAGATGCTTTGGCCAAGTAGATGCTTGTAACTCCAAGAGGGAGTATTTATGCTAGATAGTGGGTTCATGCCTCCAGTAATCTGGGCTCGAGATGACAGAAACGACTAAGGTTGTGGATGTGCTGTTGCCACTAGGGATAAAACAATGATGCATTGTCTACGTGTCATTTGCATTGTTTACATTACACACTTTACTTCATGCAATAATCTGTTGTTTGCAACTCAATACCGGAAGGGGTGCGGATGCTAACCGGAAGGTGGATTATTTAGGCATAGATGCGTTGGATAGCAAGTCTATGTACTTTGTTGTAATGCCCAATTAAATCTCATAATAATCATCTTGTCATATATTGCATTGTCATGCGCTCATTATTTGTCAATTGCCCAGCTGTAATTTGTTTACCCAACATGTTAGTTATCTTTTATGGAGAGACACCACTAGTGAACTGTGGACCCCGGTCCATTTCCTCATACTGATAAAACCACCAACTGCAATCATTTGTTCTCTGTTACTTTCTGCACTCATTACTGTTTTCCACACAATACGTTTAATCCTTTGTTTTCAGCAAGCCGGAGAGATTGACAACCTCTCTGTTTCGTTGGGGCAAAGTAGTTTGCTTGTGTTGTGTGCAGGTTCCACGTCAGTTGCGCCGCTGACAACCTTCTGAAGAACCTCCGTGTCCTCCTGGTTCGATAAACCTTGGTCATATTTCAAGGGAAAACTGCTGCTGCACTACATCATACCTTCCTCTTGGGGTCTCCCAACGAACGTGTGTTGTCACGGTCAACAAGCAGATCTTCTGGTGCTGTTGCTGGGAAGTAATAAAACACTCTACCGTTAACACGCCATCAAGACATTTTTCTGGCGCCGTTGCCGGGGACACTGGAATCTCCAGATAGGGGAGTCTCACACTTCCAATCTCATTACTTTGTTTTTGTCTTGCTTAGTTTATTTTATTTTATCTTGTTTGCTGTTAAAACCCAAAAACACAAAAAAAAAATCCTGCATTTAGTTTATTTCGGTTTGTTATTTTCTTGTTCTGTTTTAATTTTGCTAAAATGAGTAATCCTGAAAACACTAAGTTGTGTGACTTCACTAGCACAAACAACAATGATTTCATATGCACACCTATTGCTCCTCCTGCTACCACAGCAGAGTTCTATGAAATTAAACCTGCACTGTTAAATCTTGTTATGAAAGAGCAATTTTCTGGTGTTAGTACTGATGATGCTGCTGCTCACCTTAATAATTTTGTTGAGCTATGTGATATGCAAAAGTATAAAGAGGTAGAGGGTGATATTATTAAACTGAAATTATTTCCTTTCTCCTTGAGAGGAAGAGCTAAAGAATGGTTGCTATCTTTGCCTAGAAATAGTATTGATTCTTGGACTAAGTGTAAAGATGCTTTCATTGGAAAATATTATCCTCCTGCTAAAATCATATCTTTGAGAAGTGGCATTATGAACTTTAAGCAATTTGATAATGAGCATGTTGCCCAAGCTTGGGAAAGAATGAAATCATTGGTTAAGAATTGTCCCACTCATGGACTGACTACTTGGATGATTATTCAAACCTTTTATGCAGGATTGAATTTTTCTTCAAGGAATTTATTGGATTCAGCTGCTGGAGGGACCTTTATGTCCATCACTTTGGGTGCTGCAACAAAGCTTCTTGATGATATGATGGTAAACTATTCTGAATGGCACACCGAAAGAACTCCAACAGGTAAGAAGGTAAATTCTGTTGAGGAGATCTCCTCTTTGAATGATAAGGTTGATGCCATTATGTCTATGCTTTCGAATGGTCATGCTACTATTGATCCAAATAATGTTCCTTTAGCTTCATTGGTTGCACAAGAAGGGAATGTTGATGTGAACTTCATTAAAAATAATAACTTCAACAACAATGCCTACAGGAATAATTTTGGTAATAGCAACTATAGGCCATATCCTTCTAATGGTAGCAATGCTTATGGTAATTCTTATGGTAATTCCTACAACAACAATAAGAGTGTGCCCTCTGATCTTGAAGTTATGCTTAAGGATTTTATTAGCACACAAACTACTTTCAATAAAACTGTTGAGGAAAAGCTAGGAAAAATTGATATTCTTGCTGCTAAGGTTGATAGTCTTGTTCATGATGTTGATTTCTTAAAAATAAAGGTGCTGCCTCATGATGTTAAAGAGAGCAAAACTCTCAATGCTATACAAGTTAAAATTGATAACAATATAAGAATGCTAGCTGAGTTGCATGATAGATGGGAAAGAGAGGAAAAAGAAGCTGAAATTGCTAAACAGAATAGTGTGGCTAGAGTTTGCACTATTTTTACTACTGAAAATGTTGATACCTCAAGTGCTAGTAAACCTCCTACTGTTAATGGAAAGATAATTGGTGTTGGAAATGTCTCCACTTCTGCTGCAAAAAGCTTTAAACTGCCTGATAGCACTAAAATTGCTCCTGAAAAAAAGGAGATAATGGTTCCATTACCTTTGATGATAATAATTTTGATTTTGATGGTTGTAATATAACTGAAGTCATTATGTTCTTGCAAAAGCTAGCTAAGAGTCCTAAGGCTAGTGAAATAAATATGGCTTTTACTAAACATATCATCAATGCTCTCATGCATGCTAGGGAAGAGAAATTAAAACGTGAAGCTTCTATCCCTAGGAAGTTAGATGATGGTTGGGAGCCCATCATTAAAATGAAAGTGAATGATTTTGATTGCAATGCTTTGTGTGATCTTGGTGCTAGTATTTCTGTTATGCCTAAAAAGCTTTATGATATCCTTGATCTTGCACCTTTGGAAAAATGTTATTTGGATGTTCACTTTGCTGATTCTTCTATGAAGAAACCTTTGGGGAGAGTTGATAATGTTCTTATTATGGTTAACAATAACCTTGTCCCTGTTGATTTTGTGGTTTTGGATATTGAATGCAATCCTTCTTGTCCTATTGTGTTGGGAAGACCTTTTCTTAGAACTGTTGGTGCTGTTATTGATATGAAAGAGGGGAATATAAAATTTCAATTCCCACTCAGGAAAGGTATGGAACACTTCCCTAGAAGAAGGATGAAACACCCTTTTGATACTATTGTTAGGGCAAGTTATAATGTTGATGTTTTTGGTCTTGACAATACTTGATTCATGTTTCATGCCTAGCTAAAAGGCATTAAAGAGAAGCGCTTATGGGAGGCAACCCATTGTTTTTACTTTCTGTTATTTTTTTTTTTGTGTCAAGGAGCTTGTTTACTTCTGTAACAACTCCTTTGTATCTTTTATTTGCTGTTTTGTTGTGCCAAGAAAAGTCTCTTATGACAAGATGGTACCTATATTTGGATTACTGCACAGGAACAGATTTCTGGAACGTCACCGTTTCTCGCCGTAGAAAATCAAAAATTTGAAAAAATCTGCCAATTTTTGTGCGTGTTCCTGAGATATGTACGCAACTTTCGTACGACTAAAGTTTTTCGATTTGAGCGACGTAAGTGTCCCGAAAAAAATCATCTTTACGGACTGTTCTGGTTTTGACAGATTCTGTCTTTGTTTTGCATTCTATCTTTTACAAGTGTTGAGTGGTTTCTTTTAAGGTGAAAGAGCATCACTTAAGCCTAGTAACAGTAGCTAATGTTTGAAAATGATTGCTTATGAATTTGTGTCCTTACAGAATCAAGTGAGATTATTTGTTTTGATGCACTAACCCGCTAATGAGAAAAATGTTGAGTTTTGGTGTGAAGGAAGTTTTCAAGTGTTAAGAGAGGAGGATGATATTATAAGATCAAGAAGAGTGAAAAGCTTAAGCTTGGGGAAGCTCCCATGGATCTCCCCAATATATTCAAGAAGACTCAAGCGTCTAAGCTTGGGGATGCCCAAGGCATCCCCTTCTTCATCAACAAACTATCAGGTCATCTCTAGTGAGACTATATTTTTATTTCTTCACATTATATGTACTTTTCTTGGAGCGTCAGTGTGCTTTTGTTTTCAGTTTGTTTTTGTTTTGTTTGCTGCTCTATACTTGTTGGATCCTAGCACTCTTGTTTGGGAGAGAGACACGCTCCGCTTTTTCATTGGAATACTCTTGTTCTTCACTTATATTTGTTGAGTATTCTTGTCTAGCTACTGCTAAAGCTTCTAGCTCTCTGTTTTCATATATCTCTTGTCAGAGCTATTAGTTTCTTTTGAAGAAAGTACTCTCTTGCTTCACTTATATTTGTTTGGAGAGTTGTTCAAATAAGTTGATTGGTGTTTGGTTGGAACAGAAAATGCTATGCATGTGGTAGTGGTATAAAATGCTTACATAAGTCTTGTAGATCACTGTCTTGAGTAATTTGATACTTGTCAATTGTTTTGAGTTACCAAGTAAGTAATGTTTAGACTTGTGCATCATGTAAGTAAAGGCTATTAGTGAAGAACTACTCTAAAGCTTGTTGATATTTGATTTGTATCATTGGTAGTTCCAAAGTCTAGATATTTTCTAGTGAAAGGTTTTGGTTAACAAGGAAGACAATGTGGAGTCTTGTAATTTTTCAAGCATGTTTTTTATATGAGTTCTTGATGTACCGGTTGACAGTCTGTGTTTGCTTAAATAACCTTGCTAGCCTAAACTCTGTACTAAGCGGGAATGCTGCTTGTGCATCCAAAACCCTTGAGCCAAAATCCATGCCATCTGTGTCCACCATAACTACCTATTATGTGGTATTTTCCTACCATTCCAAGTAAATTTTTCATGTGCTACCTTTAAAATATTCAAAACTGCTATAACTCCTTTTTGTGTCACTGTTTACAAGCTCATGAGGATGTGGTAGATGGTCTTTATTTCACTTGTTGATCAGACTTTATACCTGGACTAGTGGCATATACATCCGCTTATCCAATAATTTTGCAAAAAGAGCTGGCAACAGGGTACCCAGTCCCAATTAATTGCAACTTTAACCATTAACTAGGTAAATTTGGTGCGGCGCACGCCGCACCTGTTCGGGTTTAAAAATGTTGAAATTTGCTGAAATTTGTTATGTGAAGTATATCTAAATACCTAATGAATTGAAATGTTAAAATTATATTTTGACATTAATATTTAATTTAAGTACGTAGTGGTGGGAATACATATTTGTTGTATTGAATTTTGTAATTAGAGTAAATTAATTTAGGTTGCATCCAAATAATTATCGAATTAGAATGTGCAACTTAAGCTTGTAATAAGAGGGAATGTATCATATGAATATTTAATAAATTTAACTTCCTATGAGTGGAGGGAGTGCATTTGTTTTTTTTCATTGAAGTATTTATCAAATTGGAATATTTGAACATTTTTTTGTCCCTATAAATAGTTAGCATTCTTTGTATTGAATAAAAAATTTAGGTAGGTGTTAATGCTTTGTTTATTTTTATTTTAGATGTATAAAATATCTCGCAAAGAGAATTGGCATTTTTGATTTTTTGGTGTATTTTTTTTTTCAATTCAAAATGGTAAAGTTGTTGAAACCTCTTGTTTGAAGTAGCTTCAAAATTTTAGCAGTTCTAAATGTTCAAATATATATAGGTTTATGTTTGTAGTTTACTGGGTAGTGTATGCCAAAAATTGTTAAGAAGCTCTTATATTTTTGTGAATTTTGATGTTTCATTTGATTTTTTCTAAATTACGGTTTGGAAGTTATGAATTTAACAAATATTAGTTTTTTTAATTATTATTAAAGGTTTGATATCTGGGACCCGCGCGGCAGAAATTTATTAATTTACAGAGGGAAAAAATTACGAAAAAGTTTGGGAGTCTGACTGGTGGGTCCGTGCTGACGTAGTCCGATGACGTCAGCAATGGCTTCCATCTCCTTCCTCCCCGTGCGACGACGTCGAACATGGCGGTGGCGACTGAGAGCGAGAGGGGCAGCGCGGGCTGGCGCGTTCGATGCAGCGCATCGTGAGCAACCAAATTGTCGCAGCGCTGGGCAGGGCGAGGCCTGGTGACGGCAAATCGACGCACGGCGGCGGCAGACGGCACGGCAAAGACGACCATGGCGTAGGCGCATCCGAGCTTCCCGGCTCGCGATCTTCGGCGAAAATAGAGAGGAGGCCGAGGACGTCCCGCGGGTGGCCTTCGATGTGGACGGGAGGGCGTGCAGCGGCGGTGCGACACGCCGGCGGCGGCGGCGTGGCGCCGGGTGGTTGATTTGTGTGGTAGTTTTCGCAATAAAGTCTTTGGATTTTCGCAAAATCTGTACTACTGTAGCGGGGGCACAGTAACGCGGGTACTCTTATAGAAACAGTGAAGCAATGAGAGTTAGAGTCAACAGAACTCGAAACCGATCACGGGAATGAAATCTACTCGTCGACGCACATATATTTCATGTATACATTTTTTGGAAAATATGGGCTTTTTTTTGGCAAAAAAAAGACGATGGTACTGTTCGACACTGTAGCGGGAACAGTAGAGAACGGTGCTGTAGCGGGGAACAGTATCGCGGGGTACTGTTCCCAGGTACAGTGCCGATGGCGTGGCTCGCTGTGGGAGCCGAATTCTTCTCAATCTTAATATATATAGTAATTCTCTTCACATCTTTTTGCCCCTGAGAAATCAGTCAAGCAATGTTCATAAGTGTGTAAACAAAAGAGAACGAGGGATGATCTACCCGCTGGTAGAAATAACGTCCTTCATGGGAGCCGCTCTTGTAAGGTCTGGTTAACTTGTGACTTAAAGTATTCTCTATTTACTGATTCGTTGACCACTAACACACACCTCTCAAAATATATTTTTATACTCTCTATATGCTTTCAAAAACTTAAAAACCTCTATGATGACTCCCAAGTGCAGGAGATCAATTGTAGTACCTTTCGATTAGAAAAGGTTGTCGAACCCACGAGGAGCTGAAGGTATTGGTTAGTAAGATTGATAAACAAAACAATGAAAGATGCAAGTGTTTTTGGTATTTTTGGTTGTATGATGCAATGCTGAAAGTAAATTGTAGCAAGTGACAGCTCTCAAGGAGAGAAAGCCCAATTCTCTTATGTGCAAGAGGACAAACTCAAGTGATGTGTAACTTATAAGTGGAAGACGTTCCCGAGGGCGGCATGGATATTATTAGGCATAGAGATTTATTAAACAACACGTTGAATATCTTGTCAAGTTTTAATCTTCTTTGGACGGAGCCATTTTTAGGTAAAGCTAAATAAATAAACTAAACCCCTTATGATGGATCATGTGGCCAAGCAAATGACTGCACAAGAATTATTAAGACAAAAAGTCCCACCATAGCATTACACTCTAAGGTCCCCGATACTAATACCCTCATAATGCAACTTCATGACTCGGACGAGGGTTTACGTGTCCTCCCAAGTCGCCCTCAATTCACTACACTACGGTGTTCTCCTATGAGCCCATAAAGGTGAAGTGTTATGTACTCGACGTTCGCACAACACCATCATAGAATCACATAAAAGATAAACACTTGACAAAATACCAACACATGTCATATATAAATCATTGCCAATTCATCCTATGCCCTCAGGAACATGCGGGAACTACTCACAACGTGCAAACATGATGGTATTCAGTGGCATAAGTGGTACAACGCAATCTGAAAATAAACTTCACCTCCAAATAATGACAAGTACTCAATCACAAACATGAATAGTAGCACAAGACAAGTATTAGGGTATAGCAACTCTCAAACTACGAGGGGAACGAGGTGGATCACGGAGATGATGATGGAGATGGTGCTGGTCTTGGTGGTGGTGATGATGTAGAGACCTCCTCCCACGCCAAGGAGGAGAAGTGATGACGATGGGGTGATTTCCCCTCCTCCGGAACTCCGGAGCAGCAGAGCCTGATTCCCCCTCGGAGAGAATCAGGAGTTTCGCCGCCGCCACGGCCTCGGATGGACTTGGAAAAATTAGGGCGTAACTTTTCGGGGAGGACGAAGGCGTGTATAAAAAGCCCCAGGCGAGGAAGTGCTCGAGGCTCCATTTGGTGGGTCCCACGCGGCCAGGTACTGTGGCCGCGTGGGCCCACCCATCTTGGGCCTCGAGGCTCCCCTCTCTTCGGTCTTCTTCCCTCTGCCTTGTTCTCCATGAAAAAATAGCTGTGCAATTTTTCTTTTATTATTTGGATCCCTGTAGCTCCTGAAACATTAAAAACAAGAAAAAGGAGGTTTTCTGCCTCCCAGAAATTAAATACCAAAAATAGGGACTTTGTAAGAAAGTCCCATAAATCGTCTAAAACATGTAAAAATAATGATATTTCAATGCAAATAACATTCTAATATGATGCTAAGAGTTGTATAAATGATGATATAAAATGCACGTATCAACTCCCCCAAGCTTAAACCTTACTCGTCCTCGAGTAAGCAAGGACATAGATCATTATATGCATCAATGGACTTGTGGTTGATAAATAAATACGAGCATTGTATCATCATCATATTCAATTGTAATGTAAGATTAATGAACTAAAACTCATACACATGAGGGCAACATAAGTAGAAGCTCTAGCAACCACCCCTTACTTTTGAAAGCAAATAACCATGTATGTTGGACGATTGAATTATACTCTTTTTCACTTGCTTTTGATCTCAGCATGTTGCATGATTAATTTTAAAGTGAAAGCAAATATGAGTAATGTGCTTGACAAAGTATGGGTTGAAAATCTCATGCCCCTTGAATACGAGTACCTACACCATGTGCTACTCAACTTGGGAAACAAAGCAAGTTCAATTTAAATATCATTGTAAGTAAAATAGTATCATCAAGAGCGTCAACTGGGGTACCTCTTGTCCCAGGATATGGAACAAGCCCATATCCAAACAACAAGACAAACAGACAATGAACAATCTCAGCACTCTTTTATTTACCACTTGTGTAGCTTTTTATTGTGATGTGCATCACTGAATGTTCACTATGGTACGCTGTAAATTTCCACCATGAATGATGCATGGCTTAGATTAGCGGCCCAGGCGTCTCTCTAACTATTATACAAACTCATTTAAACCTACTCCATTTCACCATTTATTTCACCATGATAAGCATCCATAAACAAAAGTGCATGACATCAACTAGATATAATGAAGTGCAATGTTGAAAGCGTTCCATGTGACAGCACATTTCTGCTAACTTTCAACCAAAGACGTTTGTCAAGCTCATAACATCATAATTTTAATCACAATGGTTCATATTTATTTAAGTGCAACATCTCTTTTTATATTTCTTTTTATAATGAGATAATTCTACAATTGTCCAACATACTCAAGTTAATTAAATTCAAGGCAAGATGTGATTGAAACTTCTAAATATGCCACGCTCATTTGCATGAGTGTTACCCATAAATCTCCAGAACAAGAGAATCATGGATGACACCATACTTTATATTAATTTGTAAACCATAAGATAGAGATACATGATAACGCTCCATGAGCTCACACAAGCCTAAAAGAGATTGATGACTAAACGATAAAAGTAAACTAAACCATGACTAGATAGATATGATAAACTAGTAAAGATAAAGGCTAGACTGAACTCCCCCAAGCTTGACGTTTTGCTAGAAGCTCTTTATTTTTCTTCCTTCTTGACCTCATAATAATGATCTTCAAGGTCTCCAACGATTTTCATCATAAGGTTGTAGGCTTCCTCAAACTTGCTTGCAGCTTTTCCCAGTTTCTCCATGAGATCCTTCTCCACCGTCTTCTTGTTAGGTTTCCACTCCGGGCTTGGCACCTCTACCTTCGGAATCTTACGATCCCATTCACCAGGATAGTTATCTTGGGTGGCACGCCGAAATTCCCTGTCAATAAGAGTAGACACCACGTTTTTGCTAGCAAGTGCATGCCTCAGCCTTCCCTCCAGTGCTCATGCGTGCCGTCTGCCTCTTGTTTCCAAGGGTACGTTCACGCTCACACTGGCAACGGAGATAGGAGAAGGTGGTGCTGTTGCAATAGGTGCGATGTTGACGAAGGGTTTGTATCCTTTTTCTTCCGGCTCCTCCTTCTCCATCTCCTCCTCGTCAGGATTGTAGTCTTCATCGTTGTCGGAGTAGTCCTTCCTCTTCCTATTCCTCCTCCATATGGACGTGGGGCTGTTGCCCTCGAGTTCATCATCATCATCGTCCATGGAGGAGCATTGGTAGGAGTCTCCCGAAGACATAGCTAAAAACCTGACAGGCAGAAACAGCAAAAGCAAAGATCGCTCGAGAACTCTCGGTGCGAGATTAGATCAACGAAAAGGGGTATATATTGACGGGTTTTAGGTCAAGACGAAGAGTCGGAGACGAAAACGAGACGAAACGGGACTCCGAGGGGCAAAAGGAGTGGGCCCACGCGGCCTGGTACTGTAGCCGCGTGGGACCCCCTCTTTCCTTCTCGGGGCTCCGTTCCTTCCAAGTTTCTTGTCCTATATGCTAATTTCCATAAAAAATAACACTCGTAAAATTTTACGCAATTCCGAGAAACTTTCCAATACAAAAGTTACCTATTAAAATTTTGGGATTCTGAAACTGCAGAATTCTTCGCAATTACCTCCTCCGGAGTCTGTAAATTCAACTCCTCCACCTTTCCGATGAAACTCTTCCTGCAATATAATGTTTAAGGCGTTGTCCATTGACTACATGAGGTTTACCTTTCATGTCACCATGAAGACGGATAGCTCCTGAACGGTACACCTCCTGTATCACTAATGGTCCCTGCCATTTTGAAGCCAACTTCCCTGCAGAAAACTTGAAACGAGAGTTGTATAATAGAACTTGATCACCTACTTTAAACTCTTTCTTTTTAATTTTCTTATCATGCCAAATCTTAACTTTCTCTTTAAATAATTTGGCACTTTCATAAGCTTCATTTCTCCATTCATCTAGTAGGTTCAAGTCAAGAATTCTCTTCTCTCCCGCAGTTTTAAAATCAAAGTTCAATTGTTTAATAGCCCATCTAGCTTTATGTTCTAGTTCACAGGTAAATGACAAGCTTTTCCATAAACCATTTTATAAGGAGACATTCCCATTGGATTCTTAAAAGCAGTTCTATAAGCCCACAACGCATCATTAATTTTAAGTGGCCAGTCAGACCTAGATTATTCACTGTCTTTTCCAAAATGAGTTTAATTTCCCTATTACTTAGTTCAACTTGTCCACTAGTTTGAGGGTGATAAGGAGATGCAACTCTATGGTTAACATTATATTTTGCCAATGTTTTCCTAAGAACACCATGCAAGAAATGAGAACCACCATCAGTAATTAAAAACCTAGGAACACCAAACCTGGGGAAAATGATGTCCTTGAGCATCTTCATTGCTGTGGCATGATCTGCACTTTTGGTTGGAATTGCTTCCACCCACTTTGTAACATAATCCACTGCAACCAAAATATGAGTATGCTTTGTCTTTGATGCTGGGAAAGGTCCCATAAAGTCAAAACCCCACACATCAAATGGTTCAAGTGGTAAAGAGTAATTCATAGGCATTTCATTTCTCCTACTAATATTTCCAACTCTTTGACATTTATCACAAGATTTAACATATTCAGCACAATCCTTAAATAAAGTAGGCCAATAAAAACCAGATTGTAATACCTTTGCACCTGTACGATCTCCTGCATGATGTCCTCCATAGGGACTGTCATGGCAATCTCTTATAATAGCCTGTTGTTCATGCTCAGGTACACAACGTCTAATAATACCATCCACACTTTCTTATAAAGAAAGGATCATCCCAAAAATAATGTCTAAGATCATAAAAGAATTTCTTTCTTTGTTGAAAAGTGAAGTGTGGTGGCAAAACTTTACCAACAATAAAATTTGCATAGTTAGCAAACCATGGAGATGCAACTTAGCACTAGAAACATTAACATTTGCAAGTTGTTCATTAGCAAAACTATCATTAATAGGAATAGGATCATCAGGTATATTTTCCATTCTAGAAAGATGATCAGCTACTTGATTATCTTCCCCTTTCCTATCAACAATGTGTAAATCAAATTCTTGCAATAAAAGAACCCATCTAAAATCTAGGCTTAGCATCTTTCTTATTCATCAAATATTTAATAGCAGAATGATCAGTATGTATTGTGACTTTGGAATCAGTAATATAAGGTCTAAACTTGTCACAAGCAAAAGCACTGCTAAAAATTCTTTTCAGTTGTTGCATAATTCCTTTGAGCAGCATCAAGTGTTCTACTAGCATAATAAATAACATTCAGCTTCTTATCTACACGTTGGCCCAAAACAGCCCCAACTGCATAATCACTAGCATCACACATAATTTCAAAAGGCAAATTCCAATCAGGAGGTTGAATAATAGGAGCACTTATTAAAGCTTTCTTCAAAATATTAAAAGATTCAATACAATCATCATTAAAAGAGAAAGGAACATCCTTTTGCAAAAGATTGGTTAGAGGTTTTGATATTTTGGAGAAATCTTTAATAAACCTACGGTAAAAACCTGCATGCCCAAGAAACTCTTATACCTTTGATGTCCTTGGGTATGGCAGCTTTTCAATAGCTTCTATCTTTGCTGGGTCAACTTCTATTCCTTCCAGAAATCCGATGCCCAAGGACAATACCTTCAGTAACCATGAAGTGACACTTCTCCCAATTAAGAACTAAATGTTGGTCTTCACATCGCTGCAAAACTTTGTTAAGGTTGAACAAGCAATTATCGAAGGAAGTACCATACACAGAAAAATCATCCATAAAACTTCCATTATCTTTTCAATATAATCAGCAAATATAGCATTCATGCATCTTTGAAAAGTAGCAGGAGCATTGCATAAACCGAATGGCATTCTCCTATAAGCAAATGTACCATATGGGCAAGTAAAAGTGGTCTTTTCTTGATCATCCTTATGGACAGGAATTTGTGAGAAACCTGAATAACCATCTAAATAGCAAAAGTGAGAGTGTTTAGATAACCTTTCTAACATTTGATCAATAAATGGCAATGGGTAATGATCTTTACGAGTTGCTTTGTTTAACTTCCTGAAATCAATACACATCCTATAACCAACAACAGTACGTTGAGCCACAAGTTCATCCTCATCATTTGGAACAACAGTCATTCCACCCTTTTTAGGAACACAATGAACAGGACTAACCCACTTACTATCAGCTATGGGATAAATAACCAGCTTCAATAAGTCTTATTACCTCTTTCCTTACCACTTCTTTCATTTTTGGATGGAGACGGCGTTGATAATCAACAACAGGTTTTGCATCCTCCTCCAAATTAATTTTATGCATACATAGAGCTGGGCTTATACCTTTAAGATCATCAAGAGAGTATCCAATGGCTGGTCGGTGAGCTTTAAGCACATCAAGTAATTTTCTTCTTCTTCAGCTGAAAGGTTAGCACTAATAATGACAGGATATATGCTCTTCTCATCCAAGTAATATTTAAGATTTTCAGGCAAAGGTTTTAATTCAAAACTAGGATCCCCTTTAGGTGGTGGTAGCACTCCTAAATTATCAGGTGGGATATGCAATTGTAATTGTGGTGGTTGTTGCCATAATATTTGTTCTAAAGCATCTTTTTCCTCATCATTAAATGGTTCATCTTGATTAAGCATATAACGTTCTACAACATCTGTTGAAGCTACAGCTATATGAGCAAGAGTTTCAATTATATCTTCAGAAATTGGCTCTTTCACAACATGTTTATCAGCAAATTTGGAAAAATTGAACTCAAGTTTCTCACCAGCACATTTAATAAACACTTTCTCTTTAGGCAAATCAATTTCAGCACCAACAGTGTTTAAGAAAGGTCTACCAAAAATGATAGGACAAAAAGAATCTTGAGGACAACCAAGCACAATAAAATCAGCAGGATATTTTATTTTGCCAACCAATACTTCAACATCTCTAACAATTCCAAAGGACTAATATAATCTTTATTAGCAAGTTGAATTGTCATACCTGTTTCTTCCATAAGATAGGATCAATATCAGGCTTGATTTCAAGATAAAGAGAATATGGAATGACACTAATACTTGCTCCAATATCACATAGACCATGATAACTTGAAGTCCCAATAGAGCATGATATAACAGGTTTACCAACTTTAGCCGAATTACCTTTGATGACCAGTAGCATCTTCACATAAATAAACATCAACAGGGTCTTCTTCATTTAATTGTTTGATAATTGAAATTTGACTGTTGACTTCCTGTCATAAGGCTGAGAGCGCTTTTTTACTCTTGTTAGTAACAGCAATAAGTAAATTCTCTTAACTTGGTTTGGATATGGAAGTGGTTCAACATACTCCTCAATTGTCACAGATGACACTGGTTCTACCTGTTTAATAACTTTAGGAACAACAATAGATTGTTTAACAGGTTCAACATAAACTTCAAAACCACTTTGAGGAACACATAGATGCTTAGCAAAACCTTTAGCTATCTCAATCATAACATAAGGATCAAGATTAAAAGTATCACTCAGATTTTTAAATAAAGAAGTAGAGAAGTTCTCTACACATGAATATCCATAATCAAAATAGGGCTCATTACCTTTATCAAGATCCCAATTACCAGTATTTTCAGAAATAGTCTCCAATAAATTCCATGCTTCTTGTTCAGTATTATTAGTAAAACTTCCACCAGATGAATTATCCAGAATTTCCTTGCCTCGATGGTAGCCTCACATAAAAATTTATCAATATAAGTTTCCTTGTAAGATCATGACAAGGATTCTTGCGAAGGAGTTCCTTTAATCTCCCCCAAGCTTGAGTAATACTCTCTCCCAGATGTGGCCAGAAATTAAATATATAACAGCGGTTCTCATAAGCTTCTTTAGGAGTAAAATATTTAAGAAAGAAAACCTTCCTCAAGATATTCCATTCAATAACAACTTCATCATCAAGAGAGTATACCAATCACGAGCATTACCAGATAAAGACAAATATAATAACTTCCTTTTTACCTCATCTTCAGAAATACCAGGAAGTCTAAATAAACCACATATGTCTTCAATTAATTCCATATGCTCACGTGCAGACTTAGTTCCATCACCTGTAAATGGATTTTTCATAACTCTTTTAACATGACCTGGGAATTTTATATCCCACTTTAGGTACCGCAGGCACAGTAGTTTCAACCACTTTAGGAGCATAGCATAAGCACTTTCATATAAAGCAAGATGCAGCGAGGCACGATTCATAAATGCCATAGTAACAATGAGATAAAACAGCTTTCAAGTTTCCTTACCAAACTTCTTACCAATAGCGCTACGCTCCCCGGCAACGGCGCCAGAAAAGTATCTTGATGACTCCCAAGTGCAGGAGATCAATTGTAGTACCTTTCGATTAGAAAAGGTTGTCGAACCCACGAGGAGCTGAAGGTATTGGTTAGTAAGATTGATAAATAAAACAATGAAAGATGCAAGTGTTTTTGGTATTTTTGGTTGTATGATGCAATGCTGAAAATAAATGTAGCAAGTGACAGCTCTCAAGAGAGAAAGCCCAATCCTCTTATGTGCAAGAGGACAAGCTCAAGTGATGTGTAACTTATATGTGGAAAACGTTCCCGAGGGCGGCATGGATATTATAGGCATAGAGATTTATTAAACAACACGTTGAATATCTTGTCAAGTTTTAATCTTCTTTGGACGGAGCCATTTTTAGGTAAAGCTAAATAAATAAACTAAACCCCTTATGATGGATCATGTGGCCAAGTAAATGACTGCACAAGAATTATTAAGACAAAAGTCCCACCATAGCATTACACTCTAAGGTCCCCGATACTAATACCCTCATAATGCAACTTCATGACTCGGTCAGGTTTACGTGTCCTCCCAAGTCTCCCTCAATTCATTACACTACGGTGTTCTCCTATGAGCCCATAAAGGTGAAGTGTTGTGCAGTCGACGTTCGCACAACACCATCATAGAATCACATAAAAGATAAACACTTGACAAAATACCAACACATGTCATATATAAATCATTGCCAATTCATCCTATGCCCTCAGGAACATACGGGAACTACTCACAACGTGCAAACATGATGATATTCAGTGGCATAAGTGGTACAACGCAATCTGAAAATATAACTTCACCTCCAAATAATGACAAGTACTCAATCACAAACATGAATAGTAGCACAAGACAAGTATCTAGGGTATAGCAACTCTCAAACTACGAGGGGAACGAGGTGGATCACGGAGATGATGATGGAGATGGTGCTGGTCTTGGTGGTGGTGATGATGTAGAGACCTCCTCCCACGCCAAGGAGGAGAAGTGATGACGATGGGTGATTTCCCCCTCCTCCGGAACTCCGGAGCAGCAGAGCCTGATTCCCCCTCGGAGAGAATCAGGAGTTTCGCCGCCGCCACGGCCTCGGATGGACTTGGAAAAATTAGGGCGTAACTTTTCGGGGAGGACGAAGGCGTTATAAAAAGCCCCAGGCGAGGAAGTGCTCGAGGCTCCATTTGGTGGGTCCCACGCGGCCAGGTACTGTGGCCGCGTGGGCCCACCCATCTTGGCCTCGAGGCTCCCCTCTCTTCGGTCTTCTTCCCTCTGCCTTGTTCTCCATGAAAAAATAGTGTGCAATTTTTCTTTTATTATTTGGACCCCTGTAGCTCCTGAAACATTAAAAACAAGAAAAAGGAGGTTTTCTGCCTCCCAGAAATTAAATACCAAAAATAGGGACTTTGTAAGAAAGTCCCATAAATCGTCTAAAACATGTAAAAATAATGATATTTCAATGCAAATAACATTCTAATATGATGCTAAGAGTTGTATAAATGATGATATAAAATGCACGTATCAGTCTAGCACATGATTTAATCCCTGCTTCCCTCTGCGAAGGGCCTTTCTTTTACTTTATTGTTGAGTCAGTTTTCCTACTCTTTCTATCTCCACAAGCAAACACTAGTGTCAACTTTGGTACAACAGTTGTTATATAATGATATGTTTGACTTATTGCATTACTTTGCATTGACAATATCCACGAGATAAATATGTTAAAGTTGAAGCCAGTGCTGAAACTAAATCTTCCTTTGTGTTAGTCAAACACTTTCATTTACAATCTATTGCTTTGTGAGCTAACTTTTATGCAAACTCTTATAGCTCCATTGTCTCCAAAGTACTATTCATGAAAGTTTGCACTTGTATGATTCATTTTGTTTACTCCTTGTTTACTTGTTAGCAAACTATAGACCATTGACTTGGATCACTTCATTCAGTTCATGTGCTTTGCATTACTATTTGATCAAGATTATGTTGGTAGCATGTCACTTCAAAAATTATGTTGTTTTTATCGTATACCTACTCGAGGACGAGCAGGAACTAAGCTTGGGGATGTTTGATACGTCTCAAACGTATCTATAATTTTTGATGTTCCATGCTGTTATTATACCAATTGCTACATATTTTATTTACACTTCATAGCATTTTCATGCATTTTCTGGGACTAACCTATTAACAAGATGCCGAAGTGCCAGTTCCTATTTTCTGCTGTTTTTCTCCTTCAGAAAGGCTAGTCGCAAAATATTCTCGGAATTGGAGGAAAATCAACGTGTGCAAATATCTCATCGGAAGACTCCAGAAGACAGAAGGGAGACAGAGTGGGGCCACGAGGCAGCCACGCCACTCTAGGGCGTGGCAGGGGTGGGTCCGTGCCCTGCCCTGGCGTGGCCACCTCGGTTGCCTCCCGACGCCGCCCTTTCGCCTATATATTCCCGATGTCCCGAAAACCCTGAACTCCGGTAACTACCTCTATTTTCAAATCTAGGACGAAGTGATTTTCGTTTAACCTAGTGATTCTAGAGGCTATTATCATGAATCCATCGGTAGAAATGCTCATCTAGGCTTGCCCCTCCATGTCCTAGCATAGATTTGATTTTTGTTGGAAATTTCTTGAACTAGATTGTGAATTTGGTCACAGCAATGCGCACCGGAGATTTCTGGCCCCCTGCCCGGAATTTCCGGTGGCCGGATATTCCGGCCTGTGCACCGGAATTTCCGGTCTTGATCTTTAAAGCTCCAGCTCGAATCACCTCGCGCTAGTCTTTCTTTTGCTTTGGATATGAGTGCTTACCTCCCTGCTTCCTTCTGTTCTGTTCACTTGCTGCAGGTGGTAGTAGCTCACGTCGTGTCGTCAGAAAGGTGTTACCTCTCATGGTCCTCGTCCTGATGATGATATTGATCAAGAGTCTGAACGGAATCTCGCCACCGTAGCCAAGAAGAAGCAGCAACGGAAGAAGAAAGCAGTGCAACGGTCTGTGGATGAGCTAAGCAAGTCTGAGTTTCGTGCATGGCGCTCCTCCTTCTCCTATGCGAAGGAACATGAGGAAGATATTGATAACTATTTTTGGACTGCTAATATGGAGTTGCTGCACCGAGAGTTCTATTGCAAGCTTTCTGACAAGAAGAAAGTGTGCCCCAAAAGGCCATCAATTTTCAGCAACTTGCAACCAAGGCGGACTATTTTGGAGGGGCAGTTAGTGTTGTTGATGCTATGGGGCTGAGGCACTTGATGGGGACTTCCTGCAACTACAACGTTCCTTTGATCCATCAGTTCTATTCCACTTTGGTATTTGATTCCTCCCCGCTTCATGGTATGACTTGGATGTCTGGACCCTTCAAGCTTGAGTCCAACTTTCATGAGTTTGCTGGGCTACTTGGATATCCTTTTGTGGACAATCTCACACCTCAAGGTGAGCGGATGCATGTAGAAGGTGTTGCCTATGACAAGAATGCCTTGGCTGATATTTATGGTGAGGGAGGTGTTGTTGGCATGATTGCAGGGCTGCTCCCAATGTTTGATATTTTGCTCCGCATGTTTCGCCATACTATTTCTCCGAGTGGTGGCAATAATGATGATATCGAGGTGGACTTGTCAACCTTATGGCCTTTGCTCACACGATCTTCGAGCTACAAGAACCAGCCCCCAACTCACATCCCATTGATGTTATGGATTACATTTTTCATGAGATGCATCAAGCCATAATGGAAAGGAAGACTCCTCCCTATGCTCCCTATGTGATGAAGCTTATCAAGCACAAGTATCCTCTTGATGATGAAGACAAACTTGATGTGGACGCTGCTTTGGATTGTGAACCTCATAACTATGTCAAGTTGACCAAGAAATCTGCTCATGTGGTTCTCAAGAAAGCTACCATGCAAGATATTGACAATGATGTTGCTTGTGGTTATCAATCCCGTGTTCCTCGCAACCCCAATATCAAGCAAACCAAGCCCAAGAATAGGCCGTGGGTGTTCGTGCCATCACGAAGCTCTTCTACATGGGTTCTTGCCTTCACAAGGAACACTATGATGCTTATGAGGAAAGGCACACTATCTTAAGCAATCAATCCAAGATCGTGGCACATTTGAAGATACCCGATGCTCCCAAGCCTCTTGTCAAGTTTGAGCGATGGAACAATCAAGGCGTCGATTGGGATTCAGACGTGCTCGATGATGAAGACCTCGAGGATGCTGAGGATACGGACACGGGCGCGTGATGCTTGGGACGTTAGCATCGATCTTTTCCCTTTTTGGCGTCTCGATGCCAAAGGGGAGAAGTATCTCTATTAGACCGACGGGGATTTGCATGGGTTCGAGCACAAGCATATGCGTCTACCATTTCTTGAGAGCTTGTGTCCATTTATCTTTTTGTCGAACTTATTTTGCTATTTGTGTGCTTTGGCCCTTATGTTGTTTAAGTTTGTTTGTGAGACATGTGAATTTCTTATTATGTATGGTTGAGACTACATTATATTGTGCTATGGTATCTATGGATTTCTATATACATCTATATGCACAAGGTATGATTTCTATCTCAAGTCTCAACCTTAGTTTGTGATATGTCATTTTGGTGCAAATTTGTTGTCTTCTATCATGTATGTTGTATCCTGTTGGGAAGGGCTCCTTCCTATATGTGTGTATTTGCATTCCAAGGCAAAAACTACTATGCACACATTTAGGGGGAGTTCTTTCTATGTTGGAGAACTTAATTTTGTTATTGAACTATATTGCAAATCCTAGTGTTGTCATCTAACACCAAAAAGGGGGAGATTGAAAGAACATTTCTTGATCCTTTATGTTTTGTGTGTTAGTTCACAACACTAGTGATTCTACTAACCGTGTGCCAATTGCTTTCAGTGCAAAGTCATTAAGTTTTGTCACCGTCTAGTTCGTCAACAAGGGATCGAGGGCCTTCCAAATTTGCAGCTGTGCAAGTCTCCTGGGAGGACCGGAATTTCCGGGTCCAGGACGGAAATATCCGGACCACTGTTTTTCGACTAAGTCAATTCTGGCTTTTGGTACTATCCCCAGGCCAGATATTAGGCCGGATAGTCTACCGGAAATATCCGGTGGCCGGAAATATCCGGACCGAAGACCGGAAATATCCTGTCTGACGTCTCTTCAACGAGCAGATTCTTGGGAGGGGTATAAATACCCCTCCACCAACCTCCAGCCTCTGAGCTCGCCCAAAATTGAAGTCCACCATTATTGCAAGCTCAAGATTCGCTAGATCTCCCAATCCCTTCACCCAAACTTGTTGATCTTTGGAGGATTGAAGGAGAATGCCCCGATCTACATCTTCACCAAGCCTTTTTTCATTTCCCTCTCATTCAATTGAGGGACCATTTGCTAGGGTTTCCCTTTGGAAAACCTAGCCCATTGTTGTACTCACTTGTTGTTCTTGTGACAGATTGTAGCTGTTCGGGAGCCCCAATTCAGTTGTGAGTGTGTGCCACGAATCGTTGTTGTAAAGACTCCGGTTTCCGCCTCGAAGGGAACCGATAGTGGAAGGTGAACCAATCCTTTGTGGTGCGGTTTATCAAGAATAGGGTGAGCCTTTGTGGCGTTAAGTAGCCTGTGGTGGCGAGCTCACACCCCTCCAACGAGACGTACTCCCCTAAAAAGGAGGAACTCGGGAATACATCCTTGTCTCCGCATGCTTTCACTTTGGTTACCTCTATCCTTGTTTACCGACTTTATCTTGTGTAGTTGCTAGCTTGTCATATAGGTAAATTCACCGTAGTTGCATATCCAGAGAATTTACCTTTTGTGTCAAGCCTAATTTGAAAAAGTATTAAAATTTGAAGTAGCACCTATTCACCCCCCCTCTAGGTGTCATACGATCCTTTCAATAACGCAGCGAGGGCATTTCCTCGGATGCTTGGAAGCATCGATTGCATGTATTGGAGCTGGAAGAATTATTCATTTGGTTGGCAAGCATTGTACAAAGGGAGCCATAAAGGATATTGCAGTGTGGTACTTAAAGTTGTGGCCAATCAAAAACTATTGATTTAGCACGCTTTGTTTGGTATAGCAAGATTTCATAAGACATCAATGTGCTACAAGCTACATTGCTCTCCGGTGTTTGCGAAACTAGTTAAAAGCCATGCGCCGCCAGTCAACTATTGATCTCTGGACACCACTATAAGAAATGGTACTACCTAGTCGATGGCATCTATCCATGGTGGGCACCATTGTGAAGACAATCTCCAATCCTCTAGGCAACAAAGCTTGTTGGTTTGCCTCGAGCAAAAGAGTGCTAGGAAGGATGTCGAGCGGGCATTTGTAGTGTTGCAATCTCGGTTTGCAATTATCCGGTACCCTGTTCTGACCTGGTCGAACGAGCAGATTTGGGAGATCATTAATGCGTGTGTGACCATGCACAACATGATCATAGAGAATGAGCGCTCGAATCCAATGCATGATCCTCTTCTATATGCCTTCCAGGGTCCTCTGGCGTTGTTGATCGCCTGTTGCTGGCCGATTTTGTTGATTTCCTCGCCATGCATATTGAGATCTGGGATGGAATTGTTCGTCATCAACTTCAAAATGATATAGTCAAACATTTATGGGCGCGCTAGGGATTGGCCACCACGGGCTATTTGTAATTCAATTTATTTGAAGTGTACAAATATCCGTCTTTTTATTTTTATTTATTGTGACACTTTATTTTATGGGTTCAAAACTACGTACCATTCAAATAATTTGATTGTATTTGTCAAAATGTTTGAATTAGGAAAGAAACTATTGGGAGGGTCTACTGAGGCCGTAAGTGGGAGAGGCGCCCCAATACGCGACAGCTCGCCGAGATGGCATATGTATGGCGCTGTTGTCGGACGCTATTTGGGCGACGCGAGTGGAGATGCATGCTCCAAGAGGCGCAACCCTCACAATCGCCCCGCTACAACTTCCTCAAATCCGTTGATCCATCCATAGCCTCCCTCCCGTCGCAAATGACGCGCACACGTCGAGTGCATAGTCTGGAGCACGTCATGTAGTCACCAAAGATAAAATGCGGCACCGTTATCTCTTGAGCCACTTTATTGGGAAGTTTGAAGATCTTCTACAATAGGATTTGTAGCACCACTTGAGCTTAATGTTTCATTACTAGACCTTATTCTTCGGATGGGTGCATGACCTCCATGAGTTTATCTTGCTAGATATTTTCTTCCCTGGAAACTTGGAGCTCTTCTTCCATGAGCCTAAGACTGCTCACACTGGGGAGTAACATAGAGTAGTAACATGTCCATGTTACTAGCCTATAATACTACCTCTACAGTGGGGAGTAACTAAAGTGTGTTGTCATGTAAGACTTCATTTATTAGACTATAGACTCATCTTGTCTTGGTATGTGTGATGTTACAGTAACTAGCTAAGTTACCACAAGCACCTCTTTCCTCATTAACTTCCTGCTACATAAGCAAATTTGTCTTGAAATGTGTGATGTTACTACCTAAGTTACTCCCACTGTGACTAGCCTAAGATCTTCTTCTTTAAGCACATTGTCCTCGGAAAAGTTATCTTACATTTATTTGTACTTGAAATGCTATCAACACATTTTTAATTAATAATCCATAGCCAATGAATCATTACCGATACATTTTATATCATGAAAAAATTTGTCGCATTCAATGGTTATCCATAATTCAATCAAGATAAGTAGCAACCGCTAGATTTTACAACTATATCTAAACATATCTTAACTCACAAATATAATCAACAATTGTATGGTGGATCCTTATTATTATCCACATGCTAAAAACACCAGTCCATGCATACTCAAATTCACTCATGTATCCTAAGTTCAGTTCTAGGGAACTTATATAAGTTTTCTAAGTTTGATTGTAGACATCTCAGAATAGTGGAAATAGGTCAAACTTATATGAATCACCAAATTTATGTTCAACCTTGTGTTGAATTTTTTGTGACATATTCATATTGCATATTAGAGAATGTCCATGTCCAAAACTTTGTATATTTAATAACACATGAGACAATCACGTATTTCAAAAAAGAGATGAAATACCTCCAATGTGAAAGATCCTCACAAAATAAATAATAATTCTTATTATTTAGTGTGCGCTTTCCCGTTAACACGGAATTTTCTAAATTGGTGTGGAGTTTTTTTCTTCTTATTTCACCCCATTATGATGATTTACTTTGCTACTTCACTAGAATACCATATAATTAAACATCATCCGGGTTGAATGCAATTATTATTTGGATCACAAAATAGAGATTTCTGTACTATCATTCTAATACTTATGGCCAAAACAAATCTATACTAACCTTGCATATTATGTTAACATCACATAAAATCTATTGTGGCTAACTCACGGCCATAAATTATATTTGTTATACTTATTAAATTCGATGTAGAAATGACACATATAGCCATCTATTTGGTACTTTTTAATGACCAAAGCAACCCTGGTCACTTAATTAAATATAATAAAAAGCTAACCTTCTCATGTGATATTTAATTTACACGCACATTTATGGTTGATCCACATTATTTGAGTTCATAAAAAACTGTATGTATATGAAACTATAAAACTATATCATCTGTTTTCGGAACACTAAATTCTCTGCCTTGCATCTGTGAGGGACATCATGCTAGTTATAAAATCTAATGATTGGAGTAGACAAGTTTATCAATCGTAAGGTAATACAAGATACTATCAATGCGATTCACTCACCCAAATGCAGATGTAACCTAACCATACAAAGTTGCAACAAAAGACTATAATTACTATGATTTTTTATTCTGGTTCGCTTGACATAAAATGGAATTTATCTAGCGGATGGATGCTAATTTTATAATAGCAAACTAAACCGTGCATGTTCAAGCATATAAAAAGACTCCATGCGGTCATTCTATAATTTTTTTGTTAAGTAGGAAAACTTGACGCAAAAAAATCAACCTTAGTTTGCTCCAATTTACTAAAAATCAACCTTAGTTTGCTCCAACCTTAGTAAATATATGCGCATACCATCAATGATTTGGCCAGGGTATTTGAAATAGTTTTTTGAGTAAGCTTTTTCTGTTATTAGGAATTTCATGTTACAAATTTACTGGTCTGCTAAGCAGAGGCGAAGATAGGACATTTTTTGATTGGGTTCATTGCTTTGTAAGACTAGGTTCAGAGTAGGTATAGCACTAAATATATGATGAATGTAAAGAGATTAATCTAATTTTGTTGGGTTCTTGTGAACCCAATCACTACATGCTGGCTCCGCCACTGCTGCTAAGTAGGTATAGGAGCAGGGGCAACGAAACAAATATAAAATATATATTTAACAGCTGCACCACCAATACACCATAGTCCTTCGCTTATCGGCCTCATAGATAGCTAGGCGGTCATGCGATCTACTTCAAATTGCCATTCATACATCTCTTGCCTCTGCAACATCAACCATCTTCAGATATTTTTGTTAACTGGAGTGAAAATACATGTTGAAGTACTACAACAAGGTCAAAACTTTGAAGAAGTTGAGTACATTCAAAGCTAGGTTAGGGAACAAGAAGATTAGGGATATCCAATGAAGATAGATTGGGTCATACGTTTTCTTTGCATTGGCATGTATATGAGACATTTTAGGGGACGATGCGTTGGTAATCTGTGGAGGGGTAGAAAAGGATATTAAGAGGGAGATTTCCTCTAGGTTACCTAGATATGAGTGGCTTTATACATTATTATTTATGAATCCAGCAGGAGAGCCAGCGCAGATGACCGACGGTATTCATCCGACAGACATATTTTGCTGATAGGAATATCGAACTGAAAAATTAGCTTTATGTCTTGGATTAATGTGGAGCCTGAAAGGGAATTTCAATTTTTAAATATACGTTGCTTTTATGAAATTGTAATGTACCTGCACTTAGAAATTGGCAAGGTACCTGTGTATAGTGCAAACCCTGGATCGTTTCATTTGCACACACAGTTTAAGACGAATATCACAACATTGTATCATTATTACACGAATGATCCAGAACTTGGTAAAATAAATGGTTCGTTACATCTTTGCATAGCCCAAGGCTAGCTTGAAATAATAAAGCAGCGGAAATTTATTCTTCATGGAGTCTCCATCATCTTCATGTGCCACATGCGAGCATGTTGGTTGCAGACTCGAAACCCTTAACGAAATCTCACTCGTCGTCAGAGCATTCTGCAACAAATGAAAAATTTGCAACAGAGTGGGTCAGAACCATTAAAAATGGATCTGGCAAGTGACACTATGTGGACACTTAGTGGAATAACTCTAATAACCTATATGCATATTTGGCTGGTGGAGTTCAAAGCTATTTTGCATAAAGCCAATTTTGCCTAACACTTTGTAAAACCTTTTCTTCAAAGTTGAGACAAGTATGCATGAAATCCATAGTCTCATCTACCCTTGTTCAACCCTCACTTTTATTTCAGAAATTGGAATGTTGGGAGCCTCCGTTGTCATCCTTGATCAGCTGCTTGAATTGTCCGTAACCGGGACACGGCTAAGTACTTAGTTTTTAACTCTGCAGAGGTTGTGCACTTTCACCATTAGACTCAACCCACCCAAACTATCCTCTACACTCAATTTGTGCTAAGGAAAAGGAGAAGGTTGAGACGAGACTTTTCAGAAGCATTTTCCCATCCCATGCAGACTTGACGCGCTCCCATTCTAACCATTCTACCACCACCTGTCAAGTCGGGACGAGTCCACGCAACTTAATCCATCTAGCCAGAGCCCATATGACTAATGGTTGCACGGTAGCAACTTCTCTTAGAGAAAACATTGGTCTCTTTATCCCTGGGTGGCAACCACAAGTGACTATCCCTTAGAGGTCACCCCTAAGAAACAACACTCAACAAAACCCAATCACAACCAATCCACCCAGGTGGTAAATTAACTTAGTAGAATTAAGCTTTAAATAAAACACTTTTGCATAGCATCAATATTTCTACTAAGTTATCAATAGGATTCTAGACAAACTAGTGTAAAGGAGATAGTGGTTTTAGCATAGCAATACTATCCAACACATGCATATAAAGAAATACACTAAGTCATGCATAGAAAATACTTAGGAAATTTATGGGGGTGTGCCACTTGCCTTGGCAACAGGGAGAGCAGGAGTAGCTGTTGCAAAAGCCTTCGTCTCTCTCCGAAATTTCTAACACATCAAACAAGCCACAATAAACATGCAATCATACCAAAAACTTTTAAGGAAAAATATGCCATGCATGATATGCAAAATACTCTAAGGAAATATGACATGTATGATGTGCAAAACAACTTGAGGAACATGGACAAAATAACTTAATCAAATTGGCTAGGTCAAGGTCAAGGTTGGGCAAAATAAACTTGATACAATCAACTTAAATTGGTGGTATGGTTGCTCCGAGTCTTCACATGTTTGGACTTCAAAGAATCTTCAACTAGCACTCTAGGGACTTAGTCATAAACACAAAGGACTTGGTCTATGTCCAAAGTGAAAGACAGAATTAGGAAAAAAGAGGAAAAAAAAATAGAAGAGAGAAGGATGTAGTTGGTCTTCAAGGATCATCTTCAATCTTCCTTGTCATCCCTTCCTTGGTGTGGTGACTCCATTGCTTCTTGTAGGACTTGATGATTTTGCAGACTTCATCATTTGGTATCACCAGGGCTGGTCTTAAATTTTAACTTGCTACACCACTAAATCAAATGGAGAGGAAAGAAAAAGAGAGAAAGAAAAACTTAGAGAAAAATAGGTGGTTGGTCTTCTTGAAGTTCCTCTTGATTTTCTTCTAAGTGCTTTTACTTCTGGAGATGCTTCTGGAGTCTGTTTTCTTGGCTAAATCCTTCATTGTCCTTCTAGCTTCATGTTGAGAATTCCAAGGGTACCAAATGCCACATCTTCTTGGCCTTCATGGTTTTCACTAGTTCTAACTTGGTGATTTTCAAATTGGAGGGTCAAAAGGGCTAACATACAATCCATCAAATTTATCTAAGGACAAGTTAACACAAATAAAGTGACTAAATAATTTCTAAGGAAAACGCACTATTTATAAGGTGCTAAAATTTTTCTAAGGAAAAAGGAAATAGTCACCAAAATTTTTCTAAGGGATTATAATCGACAGAAATAACTTAACAAATTTTCCTAAGGCAAGTTTGATGATGTTGGGATGCTAAAAATTTTCTAAGTACTTCTAAGCATCTCAACTTTTTCAAAATATCCCTAAGTTAAAGTATAGCTCGAAAAAGGTGAAGAAAATAATTTTTAAGCATTAAAAATAATTAAGAATCCTCCTAAAAAGAGATAAATACAAATGAATAGTAACTCGCAGTAAAATAATCTAAAAAAATATTAGGAAGGTTCCTACGGCTAAAGATTAACTAAACAAAGTTATAGCAATTGGATTTGCCCAAAAATACTTTTTAAAACTCAAGTTATGTCAAATTTACTTAAACAAACAATTTGAAAATTTGAACTTATTTAAATTTGTCAAGACATGAAACTAACTATACAGAAAGTTTCTACAAGTCATAAGCTTTCCAAAAATATAAAGTTTGCAAAATTTGGCCAAGCCAATAAAAATTAATGATAGATTTAAGTTCTAGGGTCTTTTCTGCAAAACTGCTAAATAACAAAAATCCCCTCCGCGCTGGCGCTGACGTGGCGTTGACTGGCTTGACGTGGCGCTGACGAGGCTTCGACGTGGCTGCTGACTCGGACGCTGACGCGGCTCGATCTGATTCGCTGATACCCCTTTGCCTGGTAGATCTAATCTAGGCCGTAGAATACAGATCCAACGATCTAGATCTAAAGAACCTAAAAGTAGCGGCGCGGCTGGCCGAGTTGCTCCGGTGGCCGAGATTTGCGGCGGCGCCATGGCCGAAGTAGGCGATCCAGCGCTACAGAGAGACAAGGAAGGGGAAAAGCATTCCGACGGATGCAGGAGATGAAGACGAACTCGATGATGCAGAAGGGGGTGGCGCGGGCGCTTCTGGTGGTCGAGAATAGCTCGCCGGAGTTGGAGAAGCGGAGAGGTCCTGTCGATCAAGCTCCGCCTGATTCTGTGCACGAAAAATCACGGGACAAGATCAGGGATGTGCGCAAGGAAGAATTATGAAGAAAGGAGGAGATGGGAGAGCTCGGGGTGGCTGGTACTCGCCGGACTCGAAGAAATTCGCCGGCGACCGTGGCGGCACGTCGAGCTTGAAATCGAGCAGCCTGGGGCTCTCGAGTTGCGGTTTTTGGGGCAAAGATAGCGGAGGGTTCGGGGTTTATATGGGGCTCGAGAGATTGGATAGAAACCGTTTAAACGCGACGAATTTGCTCCGGATTTGGCTAGGGTTTCGGAGTTCTTTCTTGCGCGAGAGGTTGAAGACTGATTGCGTCACGGCTTGCGTCATGGGTGGGGCCCACCTGGCAGTGAGAGAGAGAGCTGGGCTGGAGTTGGGCTGTGCTACGAGGGAGGAAAGATGAGCTTCGGCCCATCTGGCTCGTTTCCCCTTTTTTTTGTTCTTTTCTTTTTTTCTTTTTCTGAGAACTTTTATAACTTTGGATTTAAACCTCCAAATGGATTCAAACCACTTTGTAAAAATTTGAGATAATAATATCTGTTATTTAAAAGGTTCCAGCACACTTTTCTAATATCTTTCAAAAATACAAAATTTAGAATATTACAAAAATGCTTATTAGACCCCTTATGTCATTTTTTTTAATTAGGGTTTTTAAATAAAAACATTTGTGGCTTATTATACTTAAATAAAATACCACAAATACAAATTTGGAAACTAACTTATTTTAAACTTATGTTTCAGCTAAATATAATTGAATCCAAACCATATTTTAAAATAGAACAACTAAAGTCATAGAAGATCAAAAATATTACATAGAGCATAATATGCCCTTTTAATACATTTTCTCAAATATGTTTTCAAGTGGAAATAATATTCCAACTTTTAGAAATTCAAATGCAAACAAAGCAAGAAGATGATGAATGCATGCATGATTTTGTTTTTCCAAAACAAGATATATATTTTTCAAAAAGTTTTTGATTTTTCTGATTTTTTTCAAAAATTTAGAAATCTTGGAATGTTACAGAAATAAAACATGTGTCCGTCACATTTAAATTACATAGTGGCATAGTTCTATAATAAGAAGATACTTACCTAATATACATATCATATTGTGCTATGGGTGACAATTATATGATATTACTCAACTATTGGTAGTTCAATTCACAAATATGCTTGTGTTTCGATGTTAACTGAACTCCTCATATAAAATAATTATATTGAAACTTCACTCTGATCCTTCCATGTCGAGCTAAGGGGTTATATGCATACCGGGGTACTTCCTGAATTAAGTACTCAAACTCCTTAAGGGTATATTATTCAAAAAATGCAGCAGTTTAATAAAATAATATTCGCCTTTGAAGCATGAATTTCTAATTTTACTGGACTGACTATCGATGTTACTGTACTACTAGCTACCATATGCTATTTAACTTTGAAGATCTTAATTTACATCATGCACCTAGTCAATAGTAAACTCTTTGTAATTTGAGCAATGTACTATATTTTTCAGGAGAATATTCTATGATTCGAGTTGGTTGTAGTTTTAGCTGCACAATGTACATCGGTTGTTATTTGGCGAATAGAGTACTGGTTTTTTCTTAAATATTAAATTCTGTGATAAGTTCATATAAATTTCTTTAACATATTTATGCGAACCTACCGATATGAGCTCAAATAAATTGTTCGAAGCTTTATACATTGTAACACCTATGAATTTTTGTTACTTTGAAACATGTAGCACTCAACCGGTGCCATTCTTATCTAATTAATGGTGCTCTAATACTTCATATATATAATATATATAGCTTGGTTTTGCTAGGTTTGTATTGGAACACATGCTCGAAAACAATACTGGTGTGGGAAATTCTCTTATTCTGTAAACTAGACATGTATTATAGGAAAATTTATTAAGTTATGATGTATTTTATAAACTTCCTTTGTTTTTTAGTTTATGTTGACAGCAATATAATTAGTTGTTGTCTACTAAGATGTTCTTCGGTAGGGATTTTTTCAACCGATATAGGGAATATAAAGTTCGAAAAAATTACGTGGCAATATTTGTAGTTTTTCTTTTGTCAGCAGGAAAATTTCTTATTTTTTGAACTGCATTATTCGACTTTGGAACTTTGGATATACCACATAGCTGACACGCTTTTTTTGTGTGTTCGCAAGCAGAAATGAACACTGCCTATCGGCAATGCATTTTTTACACAAATGAACTTGTTCTAGATATTCTAGATGTCGTAAAGAACAGGTATTGAATCTTCGGGCTGTGCTTAATTTGAAGCATACAAACATCACGGCTCAAGGGTTGTATGATCAGTGCTCGAGAACTCTTACCATGATGAACAAAAAGTGCATTACACACCACAAAATTACCTTTTTATATACATATGGTTGGTGATCGATGGCCTGCTCATCAACATCATACTCTTAGGCCGACTGGTTAAATATGGTATACGGGAACATTATCTCACACATATGCATATCACACACCATATGCAAGACGTGAGGTCCTCTTAATTAGTCCAGAATTAATTATCTTCTTCTGTATAGATATGCATTGTGCTTATCTTCGAAAACAAAATCGTCTGTGTTTCTTTACATATTTGCCTGGCCTAGCATGCAATTACATATGTCCATATATTGGACAATACTCTCGCTATAAAAGGAGCCCTCCTCCCCTCTCCTATCTCCTCACACACACCACCCATCCACACACAAACACAATACCTTTGGTTAGATCTCTTGCAGGGTTTAGCGCCATGGTTCGTCGTCGCGGGAAGCTGAAGCTCCGATTCATCATGGACCGCGCAGCGCGCAATAGGACTCTGGGGAAGCGCCTCCCGGTTCTGGTAAAGAAAACCAGGGAGTTTGCCGTGCTCTGCGACGTCCCCACCTGCCTCGTCGCGTACCTCCCCGAGCAGGAGCAGCCGGTGACATGGCCGTCGCCGGATGGGGCCCACGCCCTGGTGCGTCGCTACAAAGAGGTGGGAGACTCACAGAGGTACAAGCATAAGCTGGACGGCCCGGAGTTCATGGCGACGTTGGTGGAGAAGGCGAAGGCGGCGCTCTCCACCGCCAAGCGCCGGAACAAAGACAAGGAAACCAACCTCCTCGTCGCCGACTTCCTCGCCAGACGCCGCGGGAACTTTGACGACCTGTCACCGGAGGCTTTCGCCGCCCTCGAGCGGAAGGTGGGGGACAAACTCCGGGCCGTCCACGCGCGCCTCCAGGAGCTCGGTGGTGGTACCGTCCTGCCGCCTCTTCCTGCGCAGCTGGAACTGGTGCAACCAGCGCCTCTGCTCATGGCGGCATCATTTTCTCCGAACCAGTCAACTCCTCTCCTGCAGGACGGCGCCAGCGGCCTCCCTACCACCGATGAGCTTCAAGAGTTCCTCGCCAAGGCTGGGATGTTTACCTCGCAGCAGCCCAACCCATCCTTCAACGATCCCATGTAGATCGTGGGCTGCGCCTGCTATCTTTTATCTCCCGCTCTACTGCTGCTGCGTGCATGGCGTCGATCGAGTTATCATCCGCTTTACTACTCCTTTATTTATTTGGTTTGCTTAAACATCGCTGCTGTCCGAGTCTTAGGTTTGTTTCCGGCCGGATCATTTGCTTCGCCTCGAGTCGTCTGTATGTTCCGTGCTTGCTTCCCGAGGCATGGAATTTCAAATTTGATTAGCGCCTGTGTTTCGCTCTATGTTGAATTGTATGGTGTAATCCTTGTCGGGCAAATAGCTCCTATGCGACGTTTTTCCCACCAAATGGATGCACACCGACGTCGTTGGTTGGAATAGCTCAGACGCGACATCTCTTTGAGCACAAATAGCTCTGCTGCGACATTGCTCTTAATCGCAGTCAGTTAGGATTAAGGGGAGCCGGGTGGGACCCACAATTGTCCAGGTCAGCAGCGACGACCGTTACATCTCTTACCCTGCGCGCGCATTCTCTACTTCTGCTTCTTCTTCTTCTCCCGGCGACGGCGACTCTTCCCCTACGCGCGCATTCTCTACTTCTGCTTCTTCTTCTTCTCTGGCGACGGCGACGCAGCGCGGCAACGCCGGCGAGGCAAAACATAAATAAATGCAGATAAAATAAACAAGCGGGCGCATAAAATAAACACACGGATTAGTTAAGTTCGTAGGCTCATCGGATCAAAAGCCACACAGAGATAAACTAAAAATGGGCTACCGCTGCTCCTACCCCTAGCTACGACCCAAAATTGGGCTCACACCGGAGCCCCGGGGTGCGGCGGCGACGAGGCGGCGGCCTGCGCCGCTCAGTCGGAGTCGAAGTCGAAGTCCGAGTCGGAGCTGAGCTCGATGACGGGGTGGAGGGATTCTTGGATCGCGGCCTGGACGCGGCGTTCCTCGAGCTCCATCTTCATCTGACGGTCCACCTCCTCCTCCTGCCGCTGCTGCTTGCTGCGCTCTAGCACCTCGGCGGTGATCCAGTCGAGGTGCTCGTCGTCGGCGAAGTCCCCGGGCTGGAGTCCGGCGCGTGGTGCGTGCTCCTCCTCCTCCTCTTGGGCGGCGGCAGCGGTGCCCGTGCGATGGAGGAGCTCCCCGCGCCGGAGGAGCTTCCATGCTCGTAGCGGCTGACGCCTCGAGCCGCCGCCGCCATCTCCATGCGCCGGTCGTACTCCTCCACCTCGCGGCGGAAGTACGCAGGCGGCGGCGCCAAGCCCCTGTTGGTGTACTTGTGCGCGCCGCGCTTCCGACCACTGTCGGAAGGAACCCGAGCAGCGCGAACGGGGTCAGCGGGGGGCCGCTGCTTCCGCCCCTTCCGCTCCTCGTCGGAGCGGTTCCCGCCACCGGAATGGCCACCGCGGCCCGCGCTTGAACCCAACCACTTGAACATTGCCGCTCGGCGGGGCTGGATCTGTAGCTGGATGTGGATTTGGTCGCCGGCGTCGGCAGTGGGAGCGGCGAGTGAGTGGGGATAATAGCTAGGGCACGACATATTTCCGTGCATAAGAAGGGGACAGGAGGCGGTCGGCCGTGGCGTTGGGCCGTGGAGTTGGGCTGTGGCGTTGGGCCGTGGCGAGGCCGTGGTTGGGCCGTGTTTGACATTAATAAAACACTACAGACAAAAAAAAACTTCCGCACTTGCGGTTTAGCATAACTAATTAAAAAAATTCAAAAAATATGCCACTTGCGCACATAGTCTTGTAATACCCTATAGTAACTAGAAAAAAATAGAAATATGGTTACATACATTTTTTTACGAAAAAGGCTTAAAATAGGTTTGACCGATTTCAAAATAAGCATAAAAAAAATCAAAAAACATCAAAAAAATGGAAAAAACAAGTGCACATGTTCTTAGTTTGTCATAACTAACAACTCAATTTTTTTTTGGCTGTTTTAGACATGGTGGACAAAAAACTTGCTTAGAAATGGGGCTGTTTACCCTACCTTTGGAGCATGTTTGAAACTCATGTGTGAATAGAAGTGGTTTTTGGGTGTGGAACTTGAAATTTTCAAAAAACTCACAGAAGGTTCATTTTGGTATGACTAAAAAGGATCCAAGCTTGGTTTTTCAATTTCATGTTTAAAACTTGTTTAAATGTTGGTCAAACTTAGGTTTGACCGATTTTGAAATAAGCATAAAAAATTCAAAAAAAATCAAAAAATGAAAAAACCAGTGCACATGTTCTTACTTTGTCATATACTAACAACTCCAATTGATAAACAAGGTCTAGATACATTCAAACAAAAAATGCTTCAATGTGGTGTGAAATCTCAAATCTCAAACTATGAACTCTCATGTGTGAAGAGAGGTTTTTGGGATTTGCAACATGAAATTTTCAAAAAACTCACAGAAGCTCATTTTGGTGTGACTAAGAAGGATCCAAGCTTGGTTTTTCAATTTCATGTTTAAAACTTGTTTAAATGTTGGTCAAACTTGGTTTGACCGATTTTAAATAAGCATAAAAAATTCAAAAAAAACAAAAAATGAAAAAACCAGTGCACATGTTTTACTTTGTCATATACTAACAACTCCAATTGATAAACAAGATCTAGACACATTCAAACAAAAAATGCTTCAATGTGGTGTGAAATCTCAAATCTCAAACTATGAACTCTCATGTGTGAAGAGAGGTGGTTTGGGATTTGCAAGATGAAATTTTCAAAAAACTCACAGAAGCTTCATTTTGGTGTGACTAAGAAGGATCCAAGCTTGGTTTTTCAATTTCATGTTTAAAACTTGTTTAAATGTTGGTCAAACTTGGGTTTGATCGATTTTGAAATAAGCATAAAAAATTCAAAAAAAAAATTAAAAAATGAAAAAACCAGTGCACATGTTTTTACTTTGTCATATACTAACAACTCCAATTGATAAACAAGGTCTAGATACATTCAAACAAAAAATGCTTCAATAGATGACATCTTTTATAGTGACAAATGGCACTTTATTTACCACTTGGTAAATAAAGAAGTAAATCCTTGTCTATAGATGACATCTTTTATAAGCCTCTACCTAGTTGACAAAGTTTCAACTTAAGAAAAAATCAACAGAGCAGTGCCATTTGCGAATGCCACAATCGGGCGTGTCCAAAGTGTTCGACAGTTCGCCAAAGGTAGCTATATGTTGCCTCGCACAACTATCAAGAACAAGGAACACAAGAATAACGCAAAGTGAGCTAGATGTTACTCTTGTTGACAAGGTTTCACAAAAGTGTTCGACATGGTGAACACAAGAACGTGCGAATACCAACATCAGCATGTCCAGAGCTCGCCCACAAGTGTTCGACATGGTGATTACATGGCCAGTTCACAAAAGTACTCCCCCACACCTCCCAGCGCTGGGCAAACACTGCCTGAAAGAGTTTCAGGCAGCTAACAAAATTCACCAGACTTCCGGACTATAGTCTGCAGCTCATTCTTCCAGCGTCCATCTTCCCTCCGAACGCCATGGCCTGGAGCTGTCTCCGTAGCTGATTCATCTAGCTCATTTTCATCTCGCAGAGAATTTCTGAGCACACAAATCTGTCCTCCCCAGCCCGGCAACTTGACTGAAATCCCCTAGGCTCACCGCTACTTCGAAGTCCAGGCTCGGGGTTGAGCGTTCTGAAATCCTGCTCTATGAGCTCCGGCCCGAGCTGCTCTGGTCGCCCGCAGCAATGTTGCGCATCGAGGCAAACCTCCGGTACCTCTGTCTCGCCCACGGCGGCGAATGACGGCAAAGTGGAAAACCCTTGCCGCCGTAGCCGTGACGCAGCCACGCCTGCTTCAACACCTGCCCCACCTAAATCCGGTATCGCTTTGCCCTGCAAAGATGATGGGTTGGATCCCTCGCCGCTGCCCGAATCACGAATCGGGCCGCCGGTCTCCTCTGCGATCGTCGACCCGCACCACCCCATCCTCCACCTTCCCTCGTCGCCGTTACCTGCGATTGCGACCGCAAGCCCTGCGTCGCCGTCCGCCTCCGATTGCCGCGCCGCTCGACTCACCCGCTCCATCTACCGCCGTCGCCAGGATTGATTTCCTCCAGCCCGGAGAAGCCGAGACGACAGGACAGAGAGTGAGCTCCAAGCGACGCCGGCGCGTGGCAGAGATGGTCGAGCAGAGGCAGGGGTCGCTACAGTGCAGGCACGCTCTCTGTCTCATCCACTTGACGGTCAAACGAGATTGACCACGTGGGGAAAATGAATTAACAGCCATGTCGCAGCAAAGCAATTAGTGCATTCAGAGATGTCGCAGCAGAGCTATTACAACCAACGATGTCGCTCTCTGTCCAATTGCTGCGAAAAACGTCGCATAGGAGCTAATAAGCCCAATCCTTGTCATATCATTGATTAATGGAATAAATATTTTTTTTCAAAATATTATGGCACCCGGCCATGTTCATTAACTATTAGATTTTTATTTCATATCTTGCCTGTTTTTTTGCTTATCAAAACGTGCAAATATGAGCCATATGGATATTCATCAACAACGTTTCCAATCTATCTGTGTGGGAGAAATTCGTAATAGACGGTACTTGTTTTTTGTACACGGACTCAACCTACGAATTGAGATAAGAAGTTTTTTCAGCAGAACTGAGAAAGCCCAATCACCATACTCACTAAAACAATGAAACGGTCGGGAAGATTGAATTTTTCTCCATTCCATGTGGTAGAGAAAAAGAATCGTTCAATTAGCTGTTGATCTCTTTAGGCTGGAGGGTTTTCTTTTTCGGGGAGATAGGAGCAGTTTAATTCAGTAGCTAGGATTATGGCTAATTCAGCTGGACATGACCTTTCCAAACTATGGTTTGACCCTAGCTAGCATCTATCAAGACACCAACTCGATCATGACAAAAAACATATCAACTCCTACGAATTTTTACACAACAAATCTCCCTATCAACATTCAAAGATATTATGAACAATCTGATTCGAAGTTTAAAGTTATTCAAACATAACTTCATGTCTCAATTGCGGGAAAAAGTAACCGTGCCAACAAAAACCTTCAAGGTAGTAATGAAGCCTCTCTAAAGCTTGGAACAATCTAGGGATGGCCCATTTAAATAGATGTTATTTGTGCATATTCCATGGATGTTGCTCGGTCTAGATGACCTTTGTATCAGTGTCTTGTGCCATGCCTAGTTCATCTGCATATTCAGATATTCGAGAGTAGCTACTCAAGCTTTAAAATCCCTAAATCTCTTGCCACGGGTTTTCAATGCAAACTATGCACGAGTTAACTTTGTCTCACTAGATTGTAGGTGAACTGGGTTAATCTAACATATATATACTCCCTCTGTTTCGTAAAGTAAGGCATATATTTTTAGTCAATAGTCAACAACTTTGATCGATTTCATTGATAAAAATATGAACGTTTCAAATATCAATAGACTCATCATAGTATATATTTTCATTGTATATATGTTTATCAAATTTTATAAATATTCATATTTTTGTCCTTAAGATTGGTCAAACTTAGACTATGTTTCTTTTAACTAAAAATATACGTCTTACTTTACGAAATGGAGGTAGTACCTTGGGGTTTTCATGATTCTTCCAGCACTAAGGAGTTGGCGGTCCACGAAAATTAAGTGGTATCAGATTTCAGGTTGATCGGTGAGATTTACTGTTTTACTAGATTAGGTTGCATCTTCATACCTACAGTCCACGAAAAAGCCAAAATACAATTAGGGTTAGATCATCCTGTCCTAGAACCAATCTAAACCACTGCATTTTCTTTTTAGTGCATTGCATCGTTGAGTCTTCGTCTGCATCGTCATGTCAAGTTGCTGGTCTTAGAGTCTAGCCCCATAGCGTTTCGAGTTCTGTTCACGCTTGTCATCGCCTCTGCCGCATCACCTTGCACGCTCGCAGATCTTTGCCGCCATCCACCACCACCACTTCCGCCGCCACCACTTCACTTCGCCGCCGCCATAAATTAGGGTTAGGGTTTTGGTTTGGGTTTTCTTCCCTTCCAAGTGTTTTCCTTTTAAAGAAAGCTATCTTTCCTGGCCCAAAAACGAGGTGGCGCAGTACCTATGGAAGACTTTGGACGAAAATAATAGAGTGGTATCTTGAATAATTTGGCCAAGGCTTCGTTCGTCATTACGGTGGCTTCAAAGTCCCGAAATCTCCATCCGTAGCATCAACATCATCATGTGCACTCCTGCTACCATCTCCATGCGCGTACGTGCTCCAAAGCTTCCTCTCATCCATGCTAGGTCCATCGTTTCGAAGAGAAACAAACACATCTATTTTAGGCAGCATCATATTCTCATGTATATTAGGAGTAGCTTGTAGAAACAAAAGTACCTTTTGATTTAGTTGACGTGCACGAGCTCTAGTCATAGGTCCTTGTATTTGAGATGGTGTAGTTGGTGTGGTTGCGTCTATAGCTGGGATGGCCTCATCATCCTCCCTTTCTTGAAATTAAGCCGTCCTCGGCGATGTTTCTTCTGAAACAGGGATAACAAAAGAGACATGGTGTACACATGATAGATATATATGTCATCCATTTTTATTTCCCTCAATTGTTGCCCATATGACATATTTATATGGGGATAATGTTCATGTGTTATGACACAGAAGACCAAATTAAGAATCATCATAGGACGTAAACCATGAAACTATTGCAACGCAGTTTGCACATAGAAGTGAAGCATTTATTCATAACATTAATATGGCATTGCTCATCATTAAACCATACCAACTTTGATAAACAAAAATTTGATGTATCAAAAATTCTAGCCACAACTTGTTTGTAAAAGTAGTCATGCAACAAGCTATTTGGCGTAAAATCGATTCCATAGTTGGAGGTCATATCAAAATGATTGAACATGTGCGACAATTTATTTTCTTTTAAAACAGCAAGGTCATCACACGTGATACAAATTCTATGCACCTAGAATTCATCATTAATATCATAATCACCAATCAACTGAAAGGTAAAATCTGGGGCATAAGCGCTCCTCAATGTACTCAAGCATGTGATTTCAGAAATTTTATTCTCGCATGTGACAAAGATATAGGGGTGGATCCAAGGGAACAGAAAACAAAGTATTATCATGAGAAATTTTAGCCAATACTTCATCATTCCTAATCAATTTTACATGATCCAAAGCAGATTTAAGTGTCAATGCACATCGTTTATTCGCAGGAACAATTATTGTGCCGGATGCACTCATATCAATAGGCATCTCAAGTATTTGATCACAAGGTATAGTCAAATCGGCTATAAATTCCTCTAAAACAGGCGGTGTGACCAAAACCGCTGGTAACTCAACACATGAATTATTTAAATCAGTAGGGCGTTCAACCTCATGTGGAGAGATAACATCAGTACCTTTATTATTACCGTATATGTCCAACTCAGATGCTGTAGGTACCGTCAATAGTGACATGGCATACGCTTGTGGTGGTGTGACCTTCGCAAATGCATGGGTTGCTGCCATAGTAGGTGCAGCTGTCGACGAGGGAATTTTCGTTGATATTGATGATAGTGATTCCATCGCACACTTGTTTGTCTTATGGACACGCCTCTGTATTTCATGTTCAGCTTTACAAGCAAGACAAAACAAACAATGTATAGGGTAACACTTTTCATGCATTAGTAGCTCCTGAATATCATTGTTTAAACCTCCCAAAACCTATCCATGAAATCTTCTTCACTTTCCTCTAAAAACGAATGTAACAGATAGTTTCTAAAGCATCATAATATTCTTTTACAGTGTTACTACCTTGTTTTAAATTTTGCAATTGTTTAACCATGTCACGTTTATAATATGATGGAACAAATCTATGTCGCATAGCTAGTTTCAAATCATGCCAAGTAGTAGGTATATAATCAGGATATAAACGACAATATTCATTCCACCAAATAGATGCAGTGAATGTACCAATTGCAAATTTTACTTTCTTATGCTCAGGAAAATCATGTGAAATAAATATCATTTATCTCAAATTCCCATTCAATATATAAGTCAGGTTTATAACGACCCGCAAATGGTGGCATAGAAACAGTAACCTGATCATGTGCGGGGGAACGTATTTGTACCTTCTGTGGTGGCTGTTGCGGTGTTGTATATGGTGGCAAATCTCCAACTATAGACGAAGCCCAAGAAGTTCTAACGTCAGAGCCTGCAATGATTAGAAAGAAAAACAAAACAAACAAAGTATATGTTCCTATCAACTAGGTGGTCGTGGAAAGGGTGCGTAATCCATCAAACCAAAAACAAAGCTCTTACAAGTTCTACCAAGCAGCAGTAGGTGACTGGCAACAACAGCGTCAACTCGCTGAAGATTAGATGAAGCGATTGCCAGGTGAACGTCACAACACACGGT